>CM053784.1:147565494-148165494 GCA_028749045.1 Cupressus sempervirens | reverse complement strand
CTTGTACAAGCTCTCTCTGCCTCTCCCACTCTCTCTCCCATCGCCTACTTTCTCTCCCCCATCCCCTGCTCTCTCTCTCGTCTCCCATCCCCTACTCTCTCACACTTTCACACTCTCCCCCATCCCCTACTCTCTCTCTTCTCTCCCATCCCCTACTCTCTCACACTCTCACTCTCTCCCATCCCCTACTCTCTAACACTCTCACTCTCTCCCATCCCCTACTTTATCTCTCTTACACATACACCCCCATCCCCCCCTCTCTCTTTCCCTCTCCCATCACCTACTTTCTCTCCCCCATTGTCGTACTCTCTCTCTGCCACTCCCTACTCTCACACTCTCACACTCTGTCCCATCCCCTGCTCTATCTCTTTTAAACACGCACTCCCATCCCCCCTCTCTCTTTTCCTCTCCCACCGCCTACTTTCTCTCCCCCATCATCGTACTCTCTCTCTGCCACCCCCTACTTTCTCAAAACACATCACTCCCCATCCTCCCTACTCTCTATCCCATCCCCTCCCTCTCTCTTCCTACTGTCTCCCATCCTTTACTCTCTCTCACTCTCCCTCTCCCACCACCTACTCTCTCTACCTCTCTCACCCCCTCTCCTCTCCCATCCCCGGCTCTTTAGATCTCTCACACACACTCTTATCCCCCCTATCTCTCTCCCTCTCCTACCACCTAATTTCTCTCCCCCATCCCCTACTCTCTCTCTTCTCTTCCATCCCCTAATTTTTCACTCTTACACACATTCCCATTCCCCCTCTCTCTCCCTCTCCCACTGCCTACTTTCTCTCCCCCATCGTCGTACTCTCTCTACCACCCCCTACTCTCTCTCACACTCACACTACTACTACCTACTATCTCTCTCTCTCAAGTTCTCTCTCTCCCTCTCTACTCTCTCTCTCTCTCTCATCTTGTACAAGCTCTCTCTGCTTCTCCCACTCTCTCTCCCACCGCCTACATTCTCTCCCCCATCCCTTGCTCTCTCTCTCGTCTCCCATCCCCTACTCTCTCACACTCTCACACTCTCCCCCATCCCCTACTCTCTCTCTCCTCTCCCATCCCCTACTCTCTCACACTCTCACTCTCTCCCATCCCCTACTATATCTCTCTTACACATACACCCCCATCCCCCCTCTCTCTTTCCCTCTCCCACCGCCTACTTTCTCTCCCCATCGTCATACTCTCTCTCTCATACACCCCCTACTCTCACACTCTCACACTCTCTCCCATCCCCTGCTCTATCTCTCTTACACACACACACTCTCATCCCCCCTCTTTCTTTTCCTCTCCCATCGCCTACTTTCTCTCCCCCATCATCGTACTCTCTCTGCCACCCCCTACTTTCACACTTTCACACTCTCCCATCCCCTACTCTCTACATCTGTCACACACACTCCCATCCCCCCTATTTCTCTCCCTCTCCCTCTCCCTCTACCACTGCCTACTGTCTATCTCTCTCAAGTTCTCTTTCTTCCTCTCTACTCTCTCTCTCTCTCTCTCCCATCCCTTACTCTCACTCTCTCTCCCATCCCCTACTACTTTCTCTCAAACTCTCACACTCTCTCCCATCCTTTACTCTATCTCTCTTATAAATAAATACACATTCCCATTCCCCCCCCCTCTCTCTCTCTCTCGCAGTCCTTGTCCCACTGCCTACTCTCTCCCATCCCCTACTCTATCTCTCTTAAATGCTTCCATTCCACCTCTCTCTCCCTTCCACTCCCTCTCCCACCGCCTACTATCTCTGTCTCTCTCTCTCACTCTCTCCCTCTCTCTCCCATCCCTCTATCATTGCCTACTCTCTCTATCTCTCTCCCCTCTCTCATTCTTGACTCTCTCTCTTTGACACACACACACCCATCCCCCCTCTCTCCTCTTCCATCCCCTACTTTTTCTCTCACTTGCTCTCCCTCTCCCACTCCCTCTCCCACTGCCTACTCTCTCTCTCACTCTCACTCTCTCCCTCTCCACTCTCTCTCTCTCTGCTACCCTCTAGTCTCTCTTAAATTTTCACACTCTCTCCTATCCCCTCCTCTCTCTCTCTCTCTCTCTCTCTCTCTCTCTCTCTCTTACACACATTTCTATTCCCCCCTGTCTCCCCCTCTCCCACTCCCTCTCCCATCGCCTACTCTCTCTTCCATCCCCTACTCTCTCTTGAGCTACTTTGTCTTCCCCCTCTCCCATTCCATACTCTCTCTCTCTTTCACACACATGCACTCCCATCCTCCTCTCTCTCAAGTTCTTCCTCTCCCACTTTGTCTCCCATCACCTACTCTCTCTCTCCTCCATCCCCTACTCTTAATCTCTCTCTCCCAACCTGTACTCTCTCTCACACTTCCTCTCTCTCCCATCCTCTACTTTAAATCTCTTTTCCCCATCCCGCACTCTCTCTTTTCCACCCATACTCTCTCACACTTCCTCTCTTTGCCACCCCTACTCTCTCTCTCTCATCCTATACTCTCTTTGCCACCCCTACTCTTTCTCACTTTCTCTCTCCCATCCTGTACTCTCTCCCCTCTCCTATCCCCTACTTTCTCTCTATCTCTTTCATGCACACACATAGCCATTCCCCTATCCCCCCCACCTAGTTCTCTTTTGCAACTTACATCTTAATAGTGCGTGCGCACTATAGTGCGTATGCCCTATAGCGCGCGCTATTTAGAGCTAAGGTTTAAATAGCAAGTACGCGCTATAGGACGCACACGCTATTTAAACCTTAATCAAACCCAAGCCTAAGGCTTGGTTTTGCCTTGGAGATCCAACCCAAAGGTTTGGATTTGATGAACAAACCTGAGACGTGTTTTCCAACAAACATACAAAAAATGATTGTTTTTTCTTCTGTGCTCCCCTTCAAGATTTGTCGTGGTTGGGTATCGATAAGATCAGGTTACATAGCATTATAGGTCTCTGTGTTATCTATCTAACCATATAATTTATTTTTAATTTGAACTATTTCAAGCCTTTCATCTATAATTTCTTTTGAATGTATGTTCATTTTTTGTCAAAAACCACCACGTACTAATTG
This sequence comes from Cupressus sempervirens, assembly GCA_028749045.1. Classification (NCBI taxonomy): domain Eukaryota; kingdom Viridiplantae; phylum Streptophyta; class Pinopsida; order Cupressales; family Cupressaceae; genus Cupressus; species Cupressus sempervirens. The sequence continues at coordinate 148,162,466 of CM053784.1, read as the reverse complement.
GGCTATAGATTTTAGCTCGTTCATCGAATTTTGTAACAACTTAGTTTTTTAGAAACTAGACTCCATTCTACACACTTTGAAAAAAAAAAGTTTTGATTTTAGATTAGTTTTCAATTATTTCTAGAGGGAGCACACAGATATTTCACGTTTTTGGGATGTGTCTAGTTAAAAAATTCGTTAAAAAAAAAAAGACATTATAAAATTACTCGAAAAATCTGGTATAAACTACATAGTGTTAAGTAACTTTTGACCAGAGCGATTAAAAAATTTCAAAAAAAAAGTTAAAATTTTAGGGGGGCCACACTTTGTACTATGCTATATTTTTTTGGAATAAATAGTACCACTTTTTGTGGCCCCCTTTTTTGAGGACCTAAAACTAAACCATTTTGAAAAAAAATTAGTAGTTTAAAAACTAGATTCAAAGGACTACAACTTTTTTTTTTGTCATATTTGAAAATTTTGAGCGTAACTATCTTCAAATTCTTGTTGAAGTTCAAAATTTGCAAATTTCAGGAAAAAGGTGTCCACTTATACCCCCCTTTTGGCACCACAACTTTGTGCACTTACCCATATACACTATATATATGTAAGAGAGTTTGTCTAATTGATGATTAACAAATGACCATAGTTCAAGATTATCTCTAAGTTCATTCAATCCGACTCAAGCTACAACATTAACACTCCCTCTTAGCTAGGGAGGATTGTTATACAACACATTATGCTCTCAAGCATATAGAGAGATATCATCTCAATATGATATTCTTGGAATGCCATGTTTAAGGATATCAACATATATCCATCAACTTAGGTGGTATCTTTCGATATCATTGGAAGTATGATTCAACAATAAATATTAATCACACTTATATTCTCTTGGTATGTTCACTGGCATCATGTTCATGATGCCTACCACAAGAATATGTTATATCCTAAAAGGATGAATTATCTAATTTCCGACAACAACATAATGGAGTCTATTAGATAGCAAGTAATCAAGGTGTCATGATTACTATCATGACAAGTATCATGACTTCCAGCACAGTCTGAGATAGCAACTTAATGTACTATGTCATGATACATTTGTTATTAGGATTTCTGGCACCCCGAGACAACAACTTAATGTAGTCTATCATGATAACAGGTTAAGCTATTGGTATGATTGTCACCTTACAATAACAACCTCACACATACATCAATGAAAGATTGTCACCTTTCATGACATAATCAACATACGCAAAATAGTAACTCACATGATATCCACCATGAACCACACCAGAGGGTGGATCCACCATAGTTTCTCCTAGAGGGTGGAACAAGGCTTTTCACCTCAACCTTTTCTCTTAAGGGATTTCACCAAAAAAATTTCGTGGAGAAGTCATTAACAAGGAATTGTACCTCAACCTATTAGACTCCATCTGAATCTGATATCAATCTTCTGACTTTCTAGACTTACTCATGATGTATATAGGGGTAGGTCCATCAAAATCATGCAATCATACACATATTTTTAGACTCCCCCTAAATATCAATCTTCAGAGCTCCTTCTATAAGGTTGTCTCTCATTAAGTATCAAACTCCCTCTTAATATGAACGGGTACTCATAATCTCAATCATCAAGATATTTTCCTCATGAGCCTCATTTTATCCAGCTAGATCATAGGATGCCTAATGAATTCTAGAGCAAAGCTTCTTTTGAAACTACTATCATAAGATCGAGTTTGTACAATATTTGGTAGCACGTGTATTGGGTGAATATTTTGCAACCGATAGTTTTGAGTAAAATCTAGTTGCAAAATAGGCAGACCAGCCGCAGTGTATGAGACCAAATCTCTCCTACCTTAAAGGGAAGGCTCCCCCTTCTCACCGTTCTTTAGATCAACTCAAGGTAAGCAAGAAGTTGAGAGATTTTGTAAGGGGTGTTACCAATATTCTTTCCTCTTAACTTTCAAGAAAGAATCCACTTACCCACAGAGCGAGTAATGGGCAAGATGAAATCTCTAACTACACTTCTATCTAATAGCTGGAAATGGTGATACCAATAAACCAACATCAACTCAAAGGCTGATTGAAAGCACACCGGTTTGGCTCTAAGTCATGTTTGTTTAATTTATAAGAAAAATCACTACCATTGGGGTGCAAAGACTTCCAAAAGTAGATGATTTCTATTCTATACGAATAACCTCTATCATTGGGGCGCAAAGACTTTCAGAAGTAGGGAAATTCTAACTATTTTTCATGAATTTGAGATGGTAACACAAGCTACAGTCAAAGCTTCTAGTCTATGTATTATCACAATTGCTCCCAATCAAAGCTTCGACTCTGATTGCTTCTTTACTCAATATGCTCGATTATTGAACACACAATACCAACATGACTCAAAGACAATAGGCACAAAAAGTCAAAGCTTCTAATTTGCTCTATCACAATTCCTTCTAGTCAAAGCTTTGAATCCAATTGCTTATTTTATTCACTTTTCTCCCAAATTTGTACTACACAATCAAAGTTATGCTTGCACAAGTCTGGTAGAGATTTCTTGCATACAACAAAAGATAATGTTTACAATGAGGAGGGTACTCCTTATATAGAAAAGGAGTTGAGAAAAAGATGGAGGAGAAGGCAAGAGCAACTCAACCAACTTTAGCCCTGTCTAACTAACAAGAGAAATTATTGGATTACATGTCATTACACATGTAAGTTGTATTACATGTAAATGCACATTTTCATGTAATAAATCCTCTTCAACTACAAACATAAAAGAAGAAGAAAGACGGAAAAGAATTGAAACAATCCTAGGGATTGTTCTGAAGGGCCTTGTACTTGGCGATGCAATCTCGGTTGATAATAGGATAAGGGTGTTTTGTGCCACTGCATTCACCTTGATAATCATGGTGTTACATCTTTTGATAGCCTCTGACTCTTCTTGATGAATATTTGTTGAAATCTTGATGTGATCAAGTTTTTTCTCATTCAAGTTGTCGTTAGTTCTCCTTTGTAGATTGACACATTATAGAGTCTTCGACACTTTGAAAACCTTCTCGATGGTGTATGGATGTAAACTTAGAACAATTTTTCAACAAGCATCTGCAACTTCCTTTTTCTTCCTTTTTTTTTGAAACAAAGTGCTTGGCGCATTCCCACACAAACTCAAGTTCTCGGACAATCATTGGGAAAATGAAGATCAAATGAATTACTGCTTCTTGAGAATCAAAACATGCCTTCTTGATGGGATATCTCTAGTTTTTTTTGAAGTTTTGACATATCTTGAAGAGTGTGCCGCAACATGAAGATGATAACATCTTCCAATGAGATTAAATCCTTGAGAACTTTAGGATTTGAGTTCAATGATGAATCCATGAGGGGTAGGTATTCGAAGTATGGATTAGACAATTATGGAACACATATGATGGCTGGAAATGAACCAAAAAGCATATGTATTCGGCTGGAAAGGGCCAAAGTCGAACTTGGAAAGATGGATTGCATGTAGGCATTGATGGGCTTTCATGGGTATGGCCAAGAATGCAAGTTGGGATGCATATGGGTGCGTGCAAATGATAACTTTTGACTTTTAAAGTGTGATCTTTAGTCATAAATAGGTTCTCTTGATATCATTACACGTAAAGTGGATTACATGTAAAACGAACATGCATTTAGGTTCAGAAGATGGAAATGCGTGTAAATGGGAACAAAGGATGAGATTGCATGTAAATGTGGATGGAGGGTGAGATTACGTGTAATCGCATCTGGAGAATAGGATATAGTGTGTCATGGCATGGAAAGTGGAATTACATGTAATTGCATATGAAAGGAATGGATGCAATGTGCCTTGACATGTAATGGAAAATATGGAATGAAACGATGCACTTGCAGGAAGAAGTGGAAGGTGGAGTGAGGTGAAATGTGCTCAAGTGCTTGGGAAAGAACTTGCAACTTCTTCCAAAAGAAGGAAAATGAAAAAAACAAGCAAGCAAACAATGAAAACAAGCACAAAAGAAATAGGTGCCTTTGGTTTTAGGCCCAAACATGTCAAGAAGCAAGTTGCTTTCAAGTGCAATTTGGGATTTGGAATTTGGAAAAAAATCAAAAGTAAAATGATAATTTTCTTCATTTTTAAAGGAAAAATGCATTATTAATGGGATATATATGAACAAGTGTGCAACTTCAAGCTAAAATATGCAAGGAAATAGCAAGATAAGAATGAATTGATGAGCAAGTTTGAAAATGTCCACTTACTTGGAGATCAAAGAGCCAAAATAGCAAGAATCATAAACTTTGAAAACCAATTCTCCCCCAAATCCGGATTCTCAAACAATAATTTGACTTCTTTCGTACTTGCATTCAACAAATATTAATGACCAATGAAGGGTTGAGTTTGACATGAAAATGTCAAATACATGGTCTCCAAAGGCAATAGAATGCATTCAAACTCAAAAACAACCCCTATTGATACAAATGTATGGGCTGGAAATGCTAGTTTTTTAGTTTTTTGAACAAAAATGTGCCTTTTTCATACAAGACTCTGGGTCATTTTTGCAAAAACATGGCTCACAAATGCATATATATTGATCATTTTTACTTAAGAATGCAAAAATGTCTTCCCCAAATGCAAAAATGTGACTTCAAAATGCATAAAAGTGGATAAGAAACCCAATTTTCTGGGCGTTTTTAGCAAAAACATGATTCATAAAAGGCATGAAAAGAATTTTTTTACATCTAAACGCAAAAATGTGTTATTTAATAGCATATATATGATTTCAAACCTCAAAACGACTTCTATTTGAGCCAAAAAGTGATTAAAATTGCTCCAAATCTGCGCGTTTTTAACAAAACCTTGGCTCAAAAGGGAAAAAAACCGAGTCATTTCTGTCTTGAATATGCAAAATCGTGACCCCATATGCATTAAAACTCAAAAATGCCCCTCTTGTAATGGATTTCAAGTCATTATATGAGCAGATCTGAGCATTTTTTATGAAATCCATGTTCTTGGAGGAGGAAAACATTAAGTTTTTTGCCCTTCAATCTTCAATTTTGGGTTCTATGAGGGCATATGCATGCTCTTGGAGACAAAACGCAACTTTTGGATGCCATTACATGTTTTTAAAGCTTCAAAATGGCCCAATAAGAAAAAAAAAGAACCTTTTAGATGCTATTGCATGTTTTAAATTGAAGTCACAAGAAAAAATGCACCTTTTAGGTGCTTATGCATGTTTTAAATTGGAGTCAGCAGCAAAAATGTACCTTTTAGGTGATTATGCATATTTTATGTTTTGCACAACTTTAGGCAAAAATGCACCTTTTGGATGCCATTACATAATTTGAAAAACACACGTAATATGTATGTCTCACCTTTTGGGAGTCATTGCACATATATAACAAAACAAAATAAAATATCAAAGTCATATTTGTTTTGGAATCAATTAATATAAAATGCTAGCACTATGGTTTACTTTTTCTAAAGAATATTAAATGAAAGCCTACATGACACAAGAATTCTAAAGGAATTTTTGGTTGACAATGTGTATATAGTCATCCACCATAAACCATGAGAAACTATATCTATCATACCTAAGTGGTTGAAAAAATTATGAGTTATGGGTTACCTTTGTGATTACCTCTGATCATGTGTTGAGATGCTTCTACTTCAGTATAGATTCTTCAAATTTGGAAGGCTAATTGTTTCACAGTATTCGATGCGTTATTCATTGTTGAGAGCAAATAATTTATATTTGCAAATACTTTCGACTGATTGGGCACTTGAGGTTTGAAGTCATCTGATGGTTGCTTTGAATATAGAGGTTGATATCATTCATGCATGATTGTCTCTCATTGGACCTGATAGTGACTGAAAATTTCATAAAATGGAATGTGGGAATTTTATATTGTGGGGAGAGGGGATGGGGATGATAACCAACATTCCATTCCCATTATTTGACAAAGGCTTATATGAAGGCATTTTCTGATTTGAGGCATATGGACCTTCATTGGAGCAACTTGCATCAAGGATGTTGATGTGCAGATAAATATTTATTATCCTTGAGTGTTACATTTATCTACTCACTGTAGCCTCTCTCTTATTTGTATTTCTATACGTACTATAAGAGTTTTTTTCTTTAATCTTTTCCTTTGTCTCCGAGGATGTTCTTGCAAGAAAAGAATGGTACATTAGGCATGCTACCAAATATTGTGAAGAACTCAATCGTATGCTAGTACCTCCAAAGAAGTTTTGATCTAGGATTCATTAGTCATCTAATGATCATGCTAAATAAAGTGACGCTATTGGAGGAAGATATCTTTTATGATCAGAATTATGAGTATCCTTCTATGACAAGAGGGAGTCTAGCACATCCGTCAGAGGTAAACTTGGAAGTCAAGAGGTTGATGCATAAACTTGGAGCTTTAGAAGGGAGCTACATTAGTATCAATATCTGGTGTAACCAAACTTAGGGATAAACCCACAGTTCAGTACATTCACTCATGTTAGTATGAATCAAAGTATGCTTCTGTGACAACTAGAACAGCTAGAGGATATGCTTCAATTGATCTTGGTCATATTGATTCAGAGGGAATAGACTATGTCGAGATGGATTCTCTAATTATCAAGAAACTGTAGCACTCAGAGGACTATGATTCAAGAGATGAAGTTCCACATTTGTAAACAAAAAGGACTTTATGCAAATGCCTAAAACACATAGATGGATTCTTGGAATGTTATTCATTCATGGTACATTATCACTAAAGATTTGACAACTGATATTTTCTCCAAAGTCTTCAGCCAAAGTGAAGTTTGCACATTGTTGGAGACAAGCTCAAAAATATGGATCAAACCCCTTGTTGAGAGGGAAACTCAACATCGATGATTTCTTGGGATGTATTTTAATGCATCCTTCTCTATGAGAGAAGTTTGAAGTGAAAACCCTTGTTCCGCCCTCTAGGAAAATTCATGGTGGACCCACACTCTAATATGGTTCATGGTAGATGTCATGTGAGTTATTACATAATCTTGTGAAAAATTCTTGAGAGGCAACGATCATTCCATAAGTTTACTTGTGGTTACTATTATAGGGTGATAATCTTGACAATAGTTTAATCTGCTATCAAAATGGATATCATTTGTTTGATGGTCATGGAGATTGTGATGGTGTATATCTCATGAACTGAGTTAGTAGTTACTGAGATGTGACATGGTGTATACTATGAGACTTAGTATATGAAGACACCATGTGCAAATATTTTCCTCAGTAGGCATCATGAGACTTGATGCCAGTGCACATGCCAAGGAAGATACAAGTATGGTGTATATCTTATAGTTGGTATATTCATGGTTGGACCATACTTTTGATGATACCATAAGGCAACATCTAAATAATGGATGTATATGTTGTCAATCAGGATTGCGCCTATAGCGAGATTTAGAATCTAGCCATCCTACTGAAACATGGAAACTCTCTCAGGTGGTGGTTTGTCCTAAAACGAGAGATGAATCTTCGGAAGCTAGGCCGGTTCCTAAGTTGTGATCACCTAATACTAATTTAAACGCGAGATAAGGGTAAGAAATGAATAACAAGTAATGAAAACTAATCCTAAATAAGGTGATACACCAATGGTTTTGAATGTAACTTTGATCAAATCAGCACGAATTACGAAAAAACAATTGATTCACAATACTCAAACAAACACGTAAGCACAAGTGTTTCTATGCAAGGATCGGGATCTTCTGCTTTGAAAGGGATACCTAGGTTTCACCAATTTTCTGCAAAAGGACAATAATCACGAACATAGACCTGTAATCACACATCTCAAGATTCAAATTTGCAATAAAGAACGTAACTAAAATGAAGACGAACACAACATTAAAGTAAAAAATCCACAATATTGCACAAGAGTCAATGAGAAGGAACCGCTGAATCTCTATAATCAATGCTGAAAAACAATCTCTGCTACAAATGCCCTCACAATCAACTCAAAACCTGCAATATGCAAAAAATCTAAATCCGAAAGAAGGTCCCTCATAATGAGGTGAATGTACAATATATAGAAAGAATAACCCTAACTCGGATTCCAAGGTCATGCCTAGAAACAATCATCCAAAAATGATGAAAACTATGAAGAAGCCTCTGAAAATTGCTCTCAACCATCTGCCCAACTAATAGATAACTCGAAAACTGCCTCTAGCTCCTCAAAATCATGCACAAAAACCCAAACTTGGATGCATCAAGTAACCCACAACTACAGCATGTAAAACTGCTCCTAATTATGCAATATATGCATAAAATAGGCTCTCAATGTGAACTGCATGCATAATTGATCTTAACTGCCCCATAAACCGCTAAAAATAGCACTCTATAACCCCCCTACTACATGAGAAACCAGAACTGTTCTTGGCCTCCAAAAATAGCTCTTTACTTTGGTGTTAACTGAATGTCCTTTTCTTGGAGTTCAAAATTAGCTTTCCTATTTCCTCTCCTTGCATTTAGGCATTAAAACATTTAAAACTCTTATAATTTCCTTTAATTAATAAAATCAATGATCTTATAATTATGACCACTTGATATATTAATTTTACAATCAAAGCTCATTTTATTATATTAATTTAATATTATCGTGTTTATTATTATATTTTATCATTTTTTATAAACACGTTAATATTAAATTAATATTATAAAGGAAATTATTACTATTTTTAAAATTCTTTTACTTATATTAATATTAATATGTTTTAATAATTAATGTGTTATTTGTTAATTTTAAAACATATTAGTATTAATAAAAATAAAAAGAAATCATGAAATATAATTTTTATTTAGTTGAATATGTATAGAATGATAAAATATCATCATTATATACACATACAACTAAATAAAAATAGAGTTAAAAAAAAAAACACCTAACTTCATGTCTAACATCATGGACCCGAAATCATTTTAAAAAATAGCAAAGGGCAAAAGTTAAAAACATGGAAGGCAAGAATGGAAGGAAAGCATTTGTTTTGTTATCATTTTTCCTCACACATTGGGAGGAAGGGCTAAGGGTTTCAAAACCCTAGCCGCGGCCATGGATGGAAAGTGCTGTGATTTGGATCTCTCTGTGATTATCTTGCTACAATTTGGATGCCATATTGTTGCTATGAGACGCCATGTTTTGGATGTGGCCATTTCCCTTCTTGCGATTTTTCTTGCTTTGCTGGGCAGATTTTTGGGCATTTTTTGGACTCCATACATGAGTCTTCTCCTGCGGATTTTTTTTTTTGAGAGCTCACTGGTTTTACCTTTGTTGCTATGTGTTGGACGCCATATATTACTGCGGGTTTTATTTGTATGCCAGTATTTCTTTGACTGGGCATGATTTATGCTGTGGGTAGCCATTTTCCTTGGATGGCAGCTTCATTGGTGTATTTCTTCTGTTGTAGGCTGCCTCCAATATGCTGGACGCCATCTATTCTTTACTAGTATGAGCTGTAATAGTGACATGCGAATTTCTTATGGTTTTTTTTGTCACAAGTTAGCAATGGAATTTTTATTTCCTTTCTATTTTCTAGAGATTTCTCTCTTTGAAAGCCATCATCCTTGAGGTTAAACTGAAAATGTAATTATCCTTTGTAAATATGAATGAATGACTATTATCTTTACTGAAAAACATGAGGATCTCTAATATAGACTCCACTCTTGAGTAGTTCGAGTTGCTGTTATTCTGTTTACTGGGTTATTTTGCCATGAATTTGAACATGATTTTCTTGTGTTAATCATGCTGAAATGAAAGTTCAGAAAAATTCAGTGTGAATCTGTATATTGCATACTTTCTTTTCATCCAGATCTGCTCTTATATAAATGGTTTTACATTTTGCTGTGTCTTCTCCTTTATGCCATTGTGAATTTGCTTGTTGATATACGTGATAATGTATAAGATTTCTCTTTATACTTGCTGGCTACATACAGAAAATAATATGACTTTTCTGTGGTGGGTACTTGCATACTGAATTTTGTTTTTTTCCCTTTTTGCTGAATTTATGAAATAAACATAAATGTGAGATATTCTTTCAAATCTTCATCTGGGTTGAAATCTTTTCCCAGCAAAATAATAACAGACCTTAGATTCCCTCTTGCAACTTCTAAATTCCCGGTATCTTGTTGGGAACAAAGATTTAGATTTATGTCACAAACCAATTCTGTCCTGTCCAAGGTTATATTGCAGTGATTAATTGATGGTACTTATGCTGATATCATCTTTTTAGTTCATATCTGCTCTTAATTTCAGCATTTATACCATTTGTTCATTTATGTTAAGAAAATCATGAAGCAAAGTCATTATAGATTGCAGCCCCGTCTTTATATCTGTGTTCTCATGGACACAACCTCTGATAGTATGCAGGCTAGTGAAAAATCTTAGATTGCAATTTATACTTTGTCTGTCCATCATGTTTGAACTGCATAGCTGATGATATAATCTTCTCATTCTTCTTCAATCTGTTTGCAGACCCATGTAAAACAGCAGAACCACCTTGATATGCTCATATTAGATTCCATTGATGAAACAAATACAGCTTAAAACATCTAGTAATTTGGATATCTCTTAGATAAACATAGTTGAGACATGTGATTGCCTTCCCTACATCAAAGTCATTCATTCTCATCTCCTCCAATTTGAACTCTTGATACTGGAAAACAACCAGTGACACCAATCAGTTTTATTTAAACAGGATACAATTATGATTGCTGTGGAAGTTTTTTCCTGTTATAGTTCTCTAATTTGATCCACTTCTCCAGACCTTCAATGTTCAATCTAGGGTCCATGCATAATATTTAATATGCTGCAATTTTTCAAAGCCAATCTCCAAAGTTTGGGAGAAGTTTTGCTGTTAATAAAAATGCTGAGGAGTACTAAGTTGACTTGCAGCTCTGACTAGTTGTTGGAACATGTTCTTTTCATTTATGGGACCCGTACCTTGATTTATGTTTGCTCTCTTTATGACCTGCAAATTGAACTATGCTAGTTATATTGTAGACATGGTAACTTGATTCTATGCCATTCATATGCTGATTGCATATCATATATCTTGATTGTGCTCGATTTCCTTTACATTGCCTTGTTCTTGATGACATAATGCTCTTCAAATAACAATTTTGTTTCTGTCATGAAATAACAGTCATGAGTATTTATTGCTATAAATCATGGGAGTTTTTGTTATGCCATTGATGACATGATCTGTTTTATTCTTTTCTGCTGTTCGGAAATCAGATCTGTTACCATGTTCTACCGTTCGGAAATCATATTTGTTATCATGTTCTGCCTGTATACTTGTGAAGATCCAAATCTTTTAACATGTAGACTGATAATACTATGAGCCCTCCATGATTTGATTGAAAGGTTTCATACCTATATCTGCATGAACGTCCCTTTAACAATCTCCTCTTGTATTCAGTTTTCCGCTATGGTTCAACTAGAAGGTCCCATACTTGTATTTTATGTATGCCCCCTTGACAGTCTCTCCATGTCTTTAGTCTTTGCCGCTTCATGATTTGACCAGAAGGTTTCACGCTCATAGTTTGTGTGTACCTTCAATAGCCTCCTCAATCCTTTAGTCTTGGCCCCTACATGATTCAGTCGAAAGGCTTCAAGTGTATAATTTATGCAAGATCCTTCAATAACCTCAAATCTCATTCCTGTTTCTACACATGAACACACTCATTAGGAAAAACATGTTTTATCTTCTTCGGATTTTTCTTGCCTTCTTGCCTTTTAACATAGTTATCTGAATAACCACATTGTAGGAACAACAAAGTATAGATGATAGGAAAGTTTTCCATTGCTTAGTTCATATGAACTGACCCATTTCTTCATTCATTTTTTGCAGGTTTACTCCCAGATGGAGATGCGGGATCAGCCCTTCAGCACTTAGCACGACAAACCTTCCATTCAGGCAACGGATGCCTTTCCTCTTATCTCCCTTTTCAGTAATTTTCTGTTTGTACAATGTGTTTAATTCAGATATTTATGTTAGGAGCTGAGAGCGCTTTGTAATATCTAAATGCATTGTATTCAAGTACTATGTAAACATGAACACTTTGTAAAACATTTTTGAATTTTTGAATAAAAAATACTATTTTGGTACTTGTATTCTGAAAAAAGTGATCAATTCTCTTGTTTATGATTCCTGTACTTTGCATTCTGCACTGTATATTCTCATCAACTAAACACACTTAGTCAGCAGGTAAAACATATTCAGTTTAGCGTAAAACATAGCAATTTAAGAGGCATGTTAAATTGGTAACAGTATGCTAAGTATTTTCTTTGGTAGACATCATGAGACGTAATATCAATGCGCATACCAAGAAAAGATATGAGAATGGTGAATATCATATGGTTGATATTCCTAGGCATACCATACTCTTGATGTTACCATGAGGGAACAGTTGTACACTGTGTTGTTTATTTGCATAGAAATCATCCTCCCTAGTTAAGAGGGAGTGTTAATGATTGTAGCTTCGATCAGATGATTCCAATCGATAAAATCAAATGTTTGAATGACCTATTGAAGTCAAACATTTGATATATATCCTATACTATTATTATTATGGAGCATTAGTATTATTGATAATAAAGTAGATATATGTGTATCTATAAAATATGTATGTATATTAGATGGATTAGATGTATTATATATATATATATATATATATATATATATATATATATATATATATATATATATATATATATATATATATATATATATATAATTATGATAATACCTTAAGAAAATATTATTTGTAATAACCAATGAGAGTTAAAGAGACACGTCTTTATGAAGACATGTATCTTAATATTATACACATATTCATTGAGAAGGTAACTTGAAACACACAAAAATAACAAATGTGCTATTACAAGTTAGAGCAGTAAATTAATTCATACATACATTAAGATCTTTAAATGAGTATCAGAAATGAAATGAGAAGTCTAGCGAAACTGCTACATATGAAAGATTTTATAATATATTCAGAAAGGCATTAAAACATTCCTAGCTCTTTTATATTAAAAAACTATAAAGAATTGAAGAGTTCAACAAAAGTTCAGGAAAACTCCAAAAAGCCTTCATGGAGCAAATAGCACTCAAAAAGTTCAATTATGATGATTATGATATGTTGCACTCAGAAAATGTGACCAGAAAAAAATTCTACAATTTGTAACTGATTAAAATAAATATATAGGAAAGGGGATAAATTTGTCATTGAAGATACATCACTAAAGATGACATTTTTTACATTAAAAATAGTCCATGTTCAAAAGAAAAACAAGATTTGGGAATATTGATAGGGACCTGTAAGTACAGATTTATCTCTCATAATGGCTTTGTAAAATAAGCTATAATTTGCTTTCTATTCAAAATAAATTATAATTAGCTTACTATATATTGTTTCAAGGGTTGAAGGTGATTTTTACACATGGAAAAAAACTCAAGAAATGAGTCAAGTTGTCAAAGTGCGGTTATCAAGCTATACTATAGAAAAAGGGTGCAGTTAGGTGATGGACACTAATTTGTTTAAAACAAAAATTTATCGTAGGTCAATTTTTATCCTAATAATACCTCTAATTAAAATGAACTCAGTCGTGATGAAAATTTGTCAACTGCAAGATCTCACTATGAAATGATTCGTGGATTATTTAATATGTCAATTCATTTAATCCAACAAGAAGAACCATACACTCTATCCAGATGCTTTCACAATACGTGATTTTTTTTCAAAATACATACCAAAAGTATGTTAAAATATTTAGTCATGAACTTACCTGAAAAAAGGTCGCTCTATTTTTGTTGTTCTATCCAAACATTCAATTGAACCTCCAATATCACAGGTTATGTCAGCTACTCCCACAAGACGATTTGAAGCCAATTTCAAATCCTGCAATTGCTTGTTACTCAGCAATCGGTGAAAACGTTTTTCCCAATACATGCAGTTGACTGCAACAGATGTACAACAACTATTAAAATAGATTATAGTTTAAATGAATTAATTTCTTTATGTTGTAACAATCATGTTTCAAATATTATACAGAAACAGGTAAATACAGCTGTGTGTAATAATTGATGGGAAGGTATCTGCAAAACTTACAAAATGGCAAAATAAGAAATTCTTGAACATAAAATAAAATTCAACAAATAATAGGAAATATTTAGAGAACTTTCAGCTCAAATTATATGCGCCAATTATAGTGGTATCAATTAATTGAATTACACAATTTTCCACAAGCAAACTATTACCTGACTACATAACAAAATCATTATATACGTTTAGTACAGAATTTTCTTTTATACTCATGACTACATGCCTACTGATCATATATTCCATAAGTTGATGATTATTAAAGGCATTACACAGTTATCGTGCGTGCAGCTTACCAAACAATGTAGGAAATGGACTGAGATGCAATATAAAAAACCAGTACAGGTTATGCTAATCATAGACACTCATACTATAATGCATTTCAAGAGATGGAAATATTTCATACCTATTACAGAGGCATAAGGAGCTATCTTTTCATGAAAAACAGGATAATAATTTTCTGGATGTGCATAGTAATCTTCCTGCAAAGAAGGTGAAAATTTACATTATACTAGTGTTAGGATACAAGTGCACCATGACAAATTCCATATGTACTTGGTCCAAGTTTAATTTCTTAAGGGAGAAATAATTCTGAGAAAATCTGTTTATAAAAAACAAAGTAATTAAGCTAATCACATACATTTTAAAAATAGTAAAAAAATGTAATCCTTCTCAAAGAAGAGTGTCACTAAAAATGCACAAGATCATATTTCATACAAAAATACCATCGATAGAAAATTAGCATGGCTTTGAACTAGGACCAGTCCTTTAGATCCATCCTGCACCAATATCATAAGTACAAATTTTGAACCATTGGAAATAAGCTTCCAAAAGGAAGGTCAGCTAGCGTCTGACTGTGAGGATTAAGATAACATCTACCTTGGAAAGTGTCCTAAGGCATGTAAGGTGTGTTAGGAAAACATTTTTGTAATATTTATCTCATTGTTTCTAATATATTCAGAAGGGGTTGACCTAGCAGGGGGTAAAGGCGGCTTGTGAACACAATCATTTAATATCATTATTGCCATATGTGGCTGCCTAGAATGGAATAATTAATTAAATAAAAAGTGGGCAGATGAGTGTCCTTTGTGATTGTTCAAGTGGGGGCATAGAAGAGGCAACAAGTGTCTCTTGATGTTCCTTCATTTATTACATTTTATGTAATGATTATCTTACTAGTGTTTTTGAACTTCCATGGAGGCAATCCAATATAGATGTAGGTGTCTGATCTCTCTCTAAAACTTTCACTTACTCACCATCTACTCTGCTACCAAATTGTCAGTACTCCCGCTATCAATAATCACATTGCAACATTTATGCTCACACTTGCATCAAGTGTGAAATAGACTCTTCCTCTGATCTAACTCCTCTTGATTTATCAGGGTTCTCCTAACAAGAAGGATTTCTCCTCTCTCTACATCATCTGAGTGCTCGAACTAGGCTTCTTCATCTGCATGTGCAACTCTTGTTTGGCTTTCAACTCTCCTATCCATCCTTCCTTGGTGTTGATGACATTCATAGGTTTGATGCTGTAAGAATTTTTCTAAGGGCAAAATTCACTCAGGAACTAAGAAATCAAACACAAGCACAACTGTAGACCAGAAAGAGAGAGTATGATCAAAATGACGATATATTCATTCAAGATGCATTGTTGAAGTACACTAGGAGTGCCTTTATATAAAGACCTCTGAGATACATCTAGAATGCCTTGTAATCAACTACATAATATGTCATACAACCAGGCACATGTCTACCAGATATGGGTTATCCTCCATTAAGCACGGAAGTAAGTGCGGTGATGAGAGGATAAGCCTACAAGGGTGTGACACGCAAATCAGTGTTGTAGACACCATGTGCTAAAATAGAGTTGTGTACTCCTGTGTTGTCAACATGACAACTCAAAAAGGTGCGCAAAATCCTAAGTGTCACAAAATAAAATAATAAAATAATGCATTAACCTAAGTAAACTTAAGTAAGTGTAAATAGTAAATACGTATTTACACCAACCACCCCCCTTAAGTATAACTTAGGGGAATGCCCTTAAGCTTATGAAAACTAGGATGAAGTGCATAATGGGTCCCAGCTACAAAGCCATGTTAGGTACCCATGTACATAATGCAAATGCAAATCTCTCATAAAGCGGAGAAAGAGGGAAAACCTCATGGGAAAAACCCTCCCTCAAAAAGAGAGATAAATAGGGATGCATGGATGGATGGAGTAATCAAGACCCCCCCATTACAACATACATCCAGTATATACAAAAGTGAAGATGGAGAAGAACAAGAACCTCATAAGAGGAAAAAGTCCTCCCCATAAGAAAGAAGAGGAAGAGAGACAAGGTAGTCCCCCCCAAATGAAGAATGCCTATCAGTGAAAGCTGCTCCGATAAAGAAGTTGGTCCAAGAGTGCATAATGACATTCCTCCCCTTTGAAAGAAACAATGGCAAAGGTACAATCCTGAAGATGTATGGTGGCCCTGAAACCTGCTCAAGTATCCCTGTGCTAATGTTGATGTTCGCCCCTTCCAACTGTGCTGAAAAGAATGAATGCAGATCTAGCAAGGATGTCTATTGAACCTATCCCAATGAACCATCTGTCTCCTCAACTAACAAAGAGACCTCCTCCAATTGCTGTACATAAGGATCCACAATCATGCCAACCTGTGAAGATTGATCATATAGAGAATGGACATGAGGGTCAGAGTGAGCCCTCGCAACAACTGTAGAAGGATCATCGTTATCAAAGAGAAGATGTAAGTCCTCAAGACTATCTCTCAAGTCAACTGAAGCTGGAGCTCAAAGACGAGATGTACCATGCTATGCTGGACCTTTCATTGTGGCAATATAAGCATGTGGACTACACTAATGATGTGACCTCTCACGGAAACTGTCAATAGAACCCCACGTGTCTGAATCTATTGAAGCACTATTGCTGGTGTCACTATCAGTTTCCATTGTGTATGATGTACGGAGAGTAGAGGATAAGTTGGGTGAACTTTCCTCAAAGTGAACATCCTTCTCCGCAAAAATATCGTGTCTCTGGATCCATAAGTCTATAAGCCTTTGCATTGTCTTCATAACCGTAGAAAGTATAAGGCCGAGGTGCCAGTGCCTTGCAATCCCTGGAAGATAGGTTTGCCCATGCTGGACAACCGAAGACTCTAAGGTGACTCACAACTAGTTTTCTATCGCACCATGCCTCAAAAGGAGTCTTCCCATCTAAGTCATTATGAGGAGACCTGTTAAGTATGTGAGTAGCACTGCTAGTGGCTTCAACTTCAAGTGTGGGATCAAGAGACTTGGCTTTTCTCGTGCAACTTGCCATGGTTTTGAGAGTTCTAATCCTCATAGCTACAACATCTGTTTTGTGCGGACTGAATGCTAGTGAATTCTAAAGATCAATCCCCTCACTTCTGCAAAAGTCCTTAAGTCTTCTGTCTACATATCTGTTCCCATTGTCCACCCTTAGTACCTTGATGGCTTCCCTTGATTTGTGTTCAACATGAGTATTGAAGTCTTGAAGCTTATTAACCACTTCATTCTTGTGATGAAGGAAGTAGACCTAAGTGAATCTTGAAAAGTCATCAACAAATGTGAGTATGTAGCGGCCTTGGCTGATTGAAGTCACTGCAAAGGGTCCTGCTAAAACCATGTAAACTAACTGGAGAACAACTGGAGCTCTAGAAGACTTCCCTTTATCATACTTCTCCTCGAGATGCATATCCACTGAACATGATGAACACTCTCCCTTAGAAAAGTTGATATTAGGTAGACCTTTGAACATGTGTTTTGAGAAAAGTTGTTGAAGATGGCGAAAATCAAGGTGACCAAACCACTCATGCCATAGGTTGATTTGTGAAGTAGAGTAAGTCAAAAAGGCTTGAGAAGGAGACTTCAGCACAAAGTGGGAGAAGGAATAAAGCCTCTTGTCATCATTGACTTTCTCCACGCAACCAATTAATCATCTCTTAGAATTCACACCATCACTGAATCTGGAAGGAACTCAACTTTATTACCATCTCCAAGGTGAGTGATTTGGTAACCTGATAAGAGATTGGAGCTAAGGTTTGGAACGTAGAGAACATCTTTGAATTCCCCATTTTCCATTTCCACATGTCCTTTTCCTACAACTTCCATTTTAGTATCATCTCCCACGAAGATGTGCAGTACCTTTGACTGCTTCAATGAAGAAAAATCTCCCTTTGAAGAACCCATATGGTAGGAGGCACTTGAGTCAAGTATCCATTCTGAAGAACCTGAATTTTCCATAAGTGCTTGCCCTTTACTCTTTGAAGAGGTTGAAGTAGAATCCTTGGAAGTACCTGGCACTTGAATCTTGTTCTTCCTGAGTAGGTTTTCTAACTCATCGATTCTTTTAGTCTTGCAATGATGCTGTCTTGATTTGGCTTTTTGCAATATGCACAAAAAAGTTTGTCCTTCTTGTCATTACTTCCCTTCTTGTTTGAAGAAGAACTGCCTTGTTGTGACGAGGATTGTTGTGTCTCAGATTGTGTTTTTTGCTTCCACTACTTCTTGTTGTTGTTGCTTTTCCCTCCTTGACTTGATTGGTGCTCATCACTAGCCACCAAGGCTTTGGTCTTTGATGACTTGAGAAGTCCTAAATCCATTAAGTGAGATTGCTCAACAATCAACATTTCTACAAATGCATCAAATGAAGGCTTCTGGTAAGCAGATCCCATGGTCAATCTGTGAGTATTGAAACTCGAAACAAATGAAGCATACTCTGAAGGTAGCCTCTTCAGGATGTGATGAATCAACTTTTCATCCTTCAGGGGATTTCCACAATCTTTTAGAAGTGCCCTATACTCATTGGCTTTGTTGATATCATCTTGAATTGTGTCAAAGTTCTTTGTATCCAAGAGAAGTAGATCATTCTCAATCTGAAATCCCTTTTTTTCATTCACCTTACCATACAATGATTTAAGTTTATCCCAAGCTACTTTGGATTCTGTACAATTAGTAATGTGAAAGAAGAGATCTATATGAACACAACTCCTGATAGCTCCTAAAGCCTGTTGGTCTTGTCTTTTCCATTCAATGAGTTCTTTAGCATCAGTAGGTTTGGTAAT
Source organism: Cupressus sempervirens (assembly GCA_028749045.1). Lineage (NCBI taxonomy): Eukaryota > Viridiplantae > Streptophyta > Pinopsida > Cupressales > Cupressaceae > Cupressus > Cupressus sempervirens. Next base: position 148,143,281 of record CM053784.1, on the reverse strand, counting down.
TGTACCATCAACATAAAGACTATATCATTTTTCCATTAATCTATTCCATGCAATATCTTTCCATGTAGAATAGTTGCGTGAAGTTAGAGGTGGACATTTAAAACCCACGATGCAGAAATTAAAAGAGCACAAAAAAGAGACACAAGAAAACAATACACCCCCCCCTTTTCACTCAATCAAAAGACCCCCCCAAAAAAAGATGCTTTTGGCACTTTATAAGTAGTGTGTGTACAATGGGCCACTTGTCTAAATGAACAAAGCGGACTTTCTAATTTTTCTTTTACAACTGCCTTTTAAGGCCCAAATTTGTCACTAAGTACTGTAGCTCAGATATTCAACAATTCTGAAAAGTAATCAAAGCTTTACAATGCAGAAAAAGGCCTAATTTTGAAAGTGAGAATTTTTTCCACACAACCCTAGAATTTGACTTCAGATCTGGAAAGTACACAAAAAAATGCACTTTCAAAAAAAACAAAACTTGAAAAAGTGACCAGATGTGCCCGTACGGAGCATTTGAAGTTGCAAAATGCAGGATTATATAGGTACAGTCACCAAAAAATGCAATTTCTGAAAATTCCTTGTGCCAAAACCAGAAAATAACACCACCACTAGAAAATTTAGAAAATTCTAGCCAATTTAAAAAAAAGTTGCATCTGAATCGGAGTCTGGATGTCCAAGTTATGGGCTCGCAAAGTCAAGCTGCCAAATCGAAAAGCAATCTGGAGAGGGGTCTGACAGGAAAACTGGGTGTTTAAATTTGACGGTCAAACGATCATCACAGCAATTGTAAGTGGCCTGGTTTTGACGGTTAGACGGCTGCCAATTTTAACATAATGAAACACTGATGTAGGCAAAAAATAGCATACCAGGGGTGAGGTGGTAGCTAACTGTACTGTCCATACCGTATGGAATGTACGGATTTGTATGGATGGCTGACATGTCTGGGTACAGGTGGAGAATGACGTGGCACGAATGGCTAATCTACGCCGTTGTACGGAATAGCTAACGTGCTGTGTAGAGGTGGCAAAGCTGACTGCGCAGGTCCTGTGACGCGGTAGCCGTTGGTTTGTCCAAGTGGCTGAGCTAGGTGATGTATGATGGAGTGCCACGTGTCAGAGGAGGTGTTGCGCGTGGAGCCTGTAGTGGACACGACGTGGCAAACGTGGCTTAGTCGTGCAGTCTTGCTGCGTCGCATCTGCTGCGTTGGCCACACATGTCTGAGGTGGAACTGTCTACAGTTGTTGCAGGAATCAGTTAAATGCCCCAAAATATTCACACATCGCTTGAGGGTTTTGAAATGCTTTGGCCGGAAACGAAAATCCTGATCGCCGGTTTTAGTGGGTATTATCCCACATTGATGGTGGAATGGAGGCTTGCGGGGTTCAAAAACAAACCACTGCAAGCTTCAAACAAAAAAGCTACGGCTGGAGAGTTGGAAATTGACTGCGGGCCAATATGAAGGTAGTCGCCGCAAGTGCCCAAATTTGATTCGACCGCCGGATTAGTAACGTCGCCGGCAGAAGAATATTCCGAATCGGTGGTGAAGTTATGCCACCTGGATTTGTTCGCTGGGAAATTTGCAAAGATTGTCGATCTGTGTGTAGTGTCCGTTGCAAAAAAAATCCCCCTGCAACAGAATAAAATATTCTTCTAAATGGCAAAACTGGGGTGTCACTGCCCGGTTCTGCTTAAAAAATTTCCTACTGGGTGCTCGAAGGGCAAAAAAATATTTCTGTTAATACTGACAAAAAAATGCAAATCTTAGAAGTTGATTAAATCTGCAAAAAATGACCATACCCGAACTACAAGTCGGGGCCTCCAAGTTCTGATTTGCAAAAAAATTTTGCCTCATGGTAGACTTTGGGCCAAGGTAGCCGAGTTTATAGTCGATCTTCACTGAATCAGTGTTTCGAACGCAATGGCAAGGCCAAATCTGACTTTAGATGCTCCTAATTTCTGTAGTACTCCAGATTCGGGCTGAGGTGCTGAAGCAACAAGTGGTCTCGAACAACTATGTGATGAGAAAATCTCCAAGCACTGATACCATTTAAGAATTTTCCTAAGGGAAAAATTCACCCAGGAACTAAGAACTCAAACACAAGCACAACTGTAGACTAAAAAGAGAGAGTATGATCAGGATGACGATATATTCATTCAATATGCATTGTTGAAGTACACTAGGAGTGCCTTTATATAAAGGCCTCTGAGATACATCTAGAATGCCTTGTAATCAGCTACATGATATGTCATACAAATAGGCACATGTCCACTAGATATGAGTTATCCTCCATTAAGCACGAAGTGCGGTGATGAGAGGATAAGCTTACAAGGGTGTGACACGCAAATCAGTGTTGTAGACACCATATGCTAAAATAGAGTTTTGTACTCCTATGTTGTCAACATGACAACTCAAAAAGGTGCGCAAACTCCTAAGTGTCTCACGAAATAAAATAATAAAATAATGCAATATAATAAAATAATGCATTAACCTAAGTAAACTTAGGTAAGTGTAAATAGTAAATACATATTTACACCAACAGATGCCCTTCTTCACTGCAATGGAAACAAGTTTCTCTAAAACAACCCCTCTCTAACCGTGGGTGAGGCCACAATAATGGTTCCCACTTTTTGGCCAACTTTGACACTGAAATTGATATTTTTCAAAACAATCTTTACTTTCAAATGCGTATTACTAAAAAACCATAGAGAATTTGAAGATGATGTAATCTAGTGATTTTTAGAAATTTATGTCTAGTTCCTAACACTATTTAAAAAAAAAAATTCTGAAGTGATTGAAGTCTCGTATGTTATCTCCTTCAAGAAGTGGTATATAAGAAAAATTAGCATTTCTAAAGAGTGATGGTCATTTTGATGAACATCACTTTTTTTTAAAAATATGAAAATGATTAAATTCTTTCAAGGTTAGAATGGTAACATCAATACCTAGGCATTTTAGTTGGTTTTGTTCAATTTTCTTAAAAATTGTAGATTTTATTCAATGACAAAGTGACGTTAACGATAAATTAGACATAAGTTGATTTTGACTAATATAATTTTTTTTGTATAGATCAAAATGATTTTTTTCTTGTTTTGTTTAAAAGGTAACACAATACCTTGGTAGAACATATTTAAAAAGAAAAATCATTTTCTATTTTTCCCGAAGCTTAAAATTGAGACCTACGAGATGGCCAAACTACATATTTATAATAAAACTACAAATAAAACATCAAAATAAAAATACAATGTATAATAAAATTATAGTCAATGGAAAGCTTATTCAAAGTAGAACAAGTTGGTATATTTAGTTTTTTTTAAAAGACCTATTTAGTCATCGTTTGAGCCCTGAAAAGGACATTATTTGTGGTGAAAACTCCAAAAATTTGCAACAAAAAAAATTTAGCAACCTTCAATCGAAGCCTTTGGAAGGGATTCGAACAAAGCCCCTTAATTGAAACCCCCCTTCCATTGTGTGTGGCACCAAAGGGGCTTCAATCGAAGCCTCCTTGGTATTTCCTAACAAGTTTTCAATTGGCGGAGGTTGGGCCCAAGAGGCTTCATTCGAAGCCATGTCAGCCTAAGTTAATTTTTTTCAATTTTTAGAATATTTTATGTATATACAATATTTTTTAGAATGTATCTCATATAAAATCATTATCAAATTTTCTATTTTGAAAAAAATAGAAAGAAGACAAATATAAAATATAGGAGTTTTTCTTTTGGAATACAATTTGATTGTTTTGTAAAGCATTTTGAAGGCAATTTGATAGTTTTGTGAAGTACAAAGATGGGAAAAAGAAAGGAAGACAAAGTAAATCAGCAAGAAATAGATCGGTTGATGCAGAACAAAGAAATCGTAAAAGAACATTAGCAAATTATCATTGAAGGAGAGAAGGTATGTACCTGTACATTCATATTTGTCTACATTTTTTTTCTCTAAATAATATTGTAATATCATTTATTTATGTGCATGTAGCCCGCAACAAACAATTAGAAGATGAGAAAATAGATGTTGAGCAAGGTTCAGGACATGAAAATTTAGTACAAGAAAATACAGTACATGAAAATTCAGGACATGAAAATTCTGAACATGAAATAATGGAAATTGGAGAAGGGTCAGGATCAGTTGCTTCTATTGATATGGATGAACAATTAAGACTAGCTATAAGTGTAAAGAAAAGCATCAAACAGAAATTTAGATCATTTACTTGCAATGGATGCAGATAAACTGAAATCACTTGCTGATATTAAGTCGTTAAGTCTTTCGAAAAAGATATCTTTGAATAAGATAGTAAAAGAAATAATAAGTAAATTTGATGATTTGGAAATGCTTAAGAAACCCCAAGTACTTTCTCATGTTCTTATAGCAATAAGCTTGCAAGAACCATTGCAATTGTTGGGTGTAGACACAATATCCAAAAAAATAAAATTTTCTAACATGCAAAGTGCTATTATTGAGAATTTTAAGAAAGGTTTGACCTCTGTAGGGAAGACAAATCGGAGCAAAGATAAGATTGTGACAAGAAGAGTAAAGCTGACATCTATTCTTAGTAATAATCTACATCAAAAGAGACAAATATCTTCAGTTTCATCACAAATTGGTTTTAGTAGAAAAACAATATCAAAATATGTTAAGAGGAGAATGGTTTTGGATGATAGCACTTTGGAAGGAAATTGGGCAATTATGTGTAGAGCTCCTCGTTGTGATTGGATTGACGATAGAATCAAAGATTTAGTACTACCATTTTGGAATGATAACACTAGAGATGTTCTCAAATACAGGGTTAGAGCTAATCATTATGAACATCATATAAAACATTGGTTGGATGTAACACAACATGAAATTTATGTCTTATTTTGTACTACAAATCTTGATATAAAGATTGGACAAACATTATTTGAGAGATTAAGCCATATTATGTGAGGAGAAACAAAGTGTTTGAAATTTGTTGTTGTCGTTATCATATTGAATTTGATCTTCACTATCAAGTTCATCGAAGGTTTTTAGATGATAGGTTATAATAATGCTCCTCCTAGTAGACGAAGTCAATTCATTTCATCTATTTTATGTGACAAAATAGATGATCTTGTTGGTCAAATTAATTGCATTGAAGGAACATGTGACACATGTGCTGATTTGGTTCTTTTTCCTTTGACAAATGATGATATTGATGTCACTAAAATGATAAATTGCAAGTGTTACAACTATGTAAGGAATGAAAGTAAAATTGGAGAAGAAACAAAAAGATTGGAATATGTTGAAGAGGAGATAATTGTTGGCTCTCTTATGGATAGATTTAAAAGTTTGATTCAACCATATATTCGTCATTCTTTTTTTTGCAAAGTGGCAAGCATAACAATTTCAAACCTTAGAGACAATTTTCCACTTGGAACTATTTTATAAGTCATTGACTTTATAGAGAACTATTCTTTCATTCATCAAAATGCTACTCAATCAGACTACTATTTTTCAAATCAAGTTACTATTATGGTTCAGGTGTGTTATCATCATGCACATTTAGATTTGGATGGTATTCAGAGCATAGATAAGCACACGTCATCAAGAAAGAATATCAGTTCTACATAAGTGATGATAAAGAACATGATATTCATTATGTAGACCATTGTTTCAGGACATTTTTGGCATATATGAAAGAAAGGAGAATAAGTATTGATAAACATTATGTATGGTCAGATGGGTGCGCTGCATGGTTCAGATCATCTAGACCATTTTATGCACTTCATCCATATCATCATAATGAAAACATACTGCATGTATGTAGTTTCTTTGAAAGTGGACATTGCAAAGGTGAACATGATGGTCTTAGAGCTTGCATCAAACGTGCTCTACGAAAGTATCAAATAAATTATAAGGGAGTTCATATAAATAATGCACATGATGTTGTTGAATGGTGCAAGACACATTTAGCATTAAACGAGGTTGGTGTATCATCAAGAACGAGTCAACTAGTACCAAGTAGAGTCTTTTGGGAGATATTATGTACATGTACATGTATAAGTGTATATTTTTAATTTATTTAATTTATAAAAATAAATTAAATGTCATCTACAAATGAGGAGAGAGTGAGAGGAGAGCTCGATAGTGAGGAGAGAGAAAGTTAGAAAAGAGAGTGAGAGGAGAGAGAGGAGAGAGTGAGAAGAGAGCAAGGAGAGAGAAAGTACAGAGAGAAATTTTGAACACTGAGTGAGGAGAGAGTGAGGAGAGGAGAGTGAGTTTAGGATTCAAAAATTAAGGTTTAAGAATTAGGGTTTAGGTTTTAAGGATTAGGGTTTAGGGTTTACAATTTACAATAGGGTATAGGATTAACTATTTAGGATTTATGGGTAAAGGATTAGGGCTTAAGGTTTACAATTTATAATTTAGGGTATAGGATTTACTATTTAGGGTTTAAGCTTTATTGTTTAGGATTTACAACTTATGATTTAGGGTATAGGATTTGCCATTTAGGGTTTAGGATTTAAATATTATGATTTTAAAAATATTGTTTAGGGCTTAAGGTTTAAGGTTTAGGGTTTAGGGCTTAAGGTTTAAAGTTTAAGGATTAGGGTTTAGGGCTTAGGGTTTAGGGATTAGGATTTAGGGTTTAAGATTTACGATTTACAATTAAGGGTTTAGGATTTATGATTTACAGTTTAGGGTATGGAAGTAGCTATTTTAGGGTTTACTCTTAAAGGATTAGGATTTAGGGCTTAGGGTTTAAAATATCAGTTTCGGGTACATAGGGTTTACAGTTTATGGTATACAAATTCCTATTCTAATTTTGTGTTTAAGGATTAGGGTTTATGGCTTAGGGATTATAGATTACCTAGGGTTTAGGGTTTAGGGTTTTAGATTTAGGGTTTACAATTTACTGTTTAAGCTATAGGATTTACTATTTGGAGTTTAGGGTTTTAGGATTACGATTTACGACTTACAGTTTAAGAATTAGGGTTTAGGGTTTAGGGTTTAAGGATTAGGGTTTATGGTTTAAGATTTAGGGTTTAGGGTTTAGTTTTTCCAACTATAGTTTTAACTATGATTTTTCAACTATAGTTTATATAGCTATGTTCAACTAAATTTTAAAAATAAATATGTTTTTTAAACTATACTTTATACTTTTCCAATATTTTCTATCCACCAAGTACTAGATTTTTATTTTTCATTTTCTATCAACCTAGAGTTTTTCATTATTATTTTTCTATCGAGATCTAGAGTTTTTCATTTTTTTAAACTATTATTTTTTCAACTATAGGTTTCACTATGTTTTTACAATATTTGCAAACTATATTGTTATGTTTAAAACTATGCAGGATAATAAAAACATATTAATTTACATAACAATAACTACAATTTAACATGTAAGCATAAAAATAATTAAGAAACATTAATTAACTATGTTTTTTTCAACTAAAGTTAAAAAATAAATATGTTTTTTCAACTATACTTTATATTTTTCCAATACTTTCTAACACTTGGTACTAGGTTTTTTTTTTTTTTTGTTTTCTATCAACCTAGAGTTTTTTGTTTTCCATTTTCTATGTAGACCTAGAGTTTTTCCTTTTCTAAACCTATTATTTTTTCCAACTATAGGTTTCACTATGTTTTTCCAATATTTGCTAGCTATATTATTATGTTTAAAACTATGTAACATAATAAAAAATACCAATTTACATAAAACCAATTAAGAAACATTAAAGAACAACTAAAATTTCATTAAAAACAATTAAATATTTTTTTTAAAACACAAAAATGAACAAAATACATACCGAAATGCTTGAAATAAGTAAAAAATGCAGATGGCGATGTTGTTTCCACTGTCGACGTCACTGACTTTGCTCTAAGCCCTTGAATCCACAAGGAAACAATAGAAAATGACAAAACAATCCGATAATTTGTGATTTATGTTGCCGACAACTACAAGGCTTTGATTGAAGCCCCATGCTTCAATCAAAGCCCTCTGCTGACATGCAATGCAGCACATCGATTAAAACCTAGGGCTTCGATCAAAGCACATATTGTTCAAGCTTCGAACAAAGCCCCAAGGGGTCTTCATTCAAAGCCCTTCAATATGGGAAATCCCACTTTCCATCTAATTTCTTGGTGATGGAAAGTGGGAACCATTATTGTGGCTTCACCTTGGTCCTTTTCCATGCCTTCCTCTTCCTCCTTAGTCACTACGATTTTGATGATGGAAGTGGTTGAAACCCTTATTCCTTTGATTTCGGATAGCACCCACATCTTCATGTTACCTCTGGTCCTCATATCAAATTCCAATGGACCTACAACCACCCCTTCCTCCTTGGCCTCACCCTTTTTGCTTTCTCCCAATTTATTTAGAGAATTGTCCACAATTGAGAATCACAAAGAGAGCAATCTCAAATAAAATTAATTTTGATGCAGCAGGATTACATACACGACTAGATGCTCAACATCAATTTTAGTTTTTAGTATTTATTTTCATTACATAATTGATCTTGGAGTTTGGAGTAGACGTTGACATGAGTTTGGTTATTTCTATGTAGAAGTCAACATTCCTTGATGGTACAAGATTCTTTGCCAACCAATGTGCTTAGTGTGCGAGTGTGTACATTTGGTACTATTGATAAAAATGTTGTGGTGTGCGATTAGATGTTTGGCCAACTCCACTCCAAGCATGAAATACATTCCCCATTGTTGGCACTAAATACATGTTTTTTCGTGTGCAATACGTGTCATTTTGTTCCTGGGCATTAAGTTTATAACAAGAAACTTAGCCTATTTAGAAGTGTTTAAAAAGTGTTAGCCAATTGAAACTTAGTGCAGGTAGGCATATGAGGAAAATACTCCTCCTTGCTAGCATCATGAGATTGAGAGTCTTCAGACCCCTTGTTTGAGGCTAGCATAGGTGTTACCAATGCCTTGTTGATGAAGAAGACATACATATAGGTTATGGTGTGAACATTGGAACTACTTGTGGCCATTGGAAATTAGACCTGTTAGTGTTGCCACCAAAGTGTTTGAGCCCTTTTCTCAAGGTCAGCAGATGTTTATTCTGTTGATTTCTGAAAAAGGGTTAGCAAATGTGAATTATTTTTCTTTGTCATTTGCAATTATTTGTAGGAATCTGAAATAAGAATCAAGGATATTACAATACTTTCAGGAGTGTATATTTTTCATGTCTATATTGAATGTTTTGTTAGAGTTCAATCTCCTAGGTTCTTTCAATTTTTAAGCTTATTATTCTAAAATCAAGTAGTAAATGGTCATTTAAGCTTTACTTTTAGTTGTCTTAATCTATTATGCTTTTAGACATCTTTATTTGAACAACTTTACATTTTAGTTAACGCATTTTATAGCATTTGTAAATTCTATTTAGTTAGTGTATTAGTTAATACAATAATACCAATTTCGTTTGATTTCATATATCAAAACAAATTTTCTAGGAGATTTGTTTTTATGTAATTCGCGTTCGGAAAACATGAGACAAAAAATTGATTAAAATTCCATGGCATCAAAATAGAACCCAAATTGGAATTACTTGTCTATGAAAAGGTTTTAATATCTTTTCTCTCAAAAATTATGTATTGGGTTTTAATAAATTTTCCTCAAAATTATCTAATGGGATTTAATAAATTTTCCTTCAAAATTAGCCAGTGGGTTTTAATAATTTTCCCTCTGAAATTATCTAGTGGCTTTTAACAAATTTTCCCTTAAAAATTTTTTGTAGGGTTTTAATACTTTTTCCAAAACAAATATTTTATGGGTTTTAATAATTTTTTAATAGAATTTATTTAAGTTTTTGTAGCATTTTTTTTGGTATAAAAAACTAAATCCAAAAGTTGGGTTTCAAGTTGTGGATTTTCTAGGATTTATAGCTTTTTCCCATCAACAATTTATATAAGGGTTTTCGATGAGTTTCTTCTCCTTCAAAAATTATCTACAGGGTTTATAATTTTTTTCTAAAAAATTAAGGGTTTGCTCCTATATACCATAATCAGGGTTTTTGCAGTTCAAGAGGGTTCTCTAGTTTTTATTGGGTTTTACCTTTTTTCCTTAAATTTCACATTTTGTATGCTAATCTATGTTTTGGGTTTGTTGATAGCTATCTTTGATCGGTTTTTCACCTAGAAAATCCTATTTGGTATTGATTAATTTTTCTCCTCCCAAATCATTTCTAGATTCTATTATGATTTTTGAAAGAAGTCCAATGGCATTCTTGTTAAAATATTATGCAATGAAATCGGATCCTAAAATAATTTATTTGAGAGCTTGAACCTCTAATTTACATACAAACTATGTGACATGATGTTCATGAGAAGAGTGCAAAAAAATTGTTTCAAATAGAGGACATTACAGTCCTTTTTCACTCTTTTAAGACTGTCTAGTGACACTTATTATTCACTCATATCAACCTTTCTAAATAGTTAAATATAAGTCATCCCTTAATATTAAGTTACTTTTTTGATGAGTTAATTTAATATTAATTATATCCATAGTTCAAAAAGCAAGAGATGACAATTAACCACCAAAAACTTTATAACCACAAAAAATAACCCACTATGTTGACAATTGAAATATAACCAAAAGAAAGGAAAACCTTTTAGAGTGAAGCAATAATTCTTGACTCCTAGGATTCTCTTACATAATTATTCAGTGCTTAATGTTGTATCGCTTGATGATAAAGCTCTCAGGTATAGCATCGTAGATAATATGATGCTTGTGCACATGAGATTGTATTTATAAAATATTGAACATCTAGAGGTATCGTGATTTAACCCCCTATTTGTCTTGATTGACATTGGACAATTTTGACTTCCCTATCCTTGATAAAGTGTAGGCTCTTTCCAATCATCCACAATTGTGATAAGGTGTTACTCCTTTCGAAGGAGCTTTGTAGTGGCAATAATATCATGTAGGTGTGCATCAAGATCTGCTCCACTTCTCTTTATTTGAATAGATGTAAAAGGAATGATGCAAGATCGATGTCAATTTCATACTGCTTTTCAAAAGAGCCTTTCCGCTACAACAATCCTCTTAGTCATGCCAAGGACTCTTCTATGTCTCACAACATATGGCTTCCTTTGATTTTGTTTCCATTCTTCTTATATGGTTTCTTTTTGTGATGAAGCACCTTTTACTTATTATTATGGTAAGAAATCCCCAAGTTCTAATATTCAAAGATGTTACTTCTATCTAGAAGTATTGAAGACCATGGTTATGCTTGACTTCCTACTTCTGAAAGTCCTTATTGACAAATTTTGCAAACACGGCATGGAAATCACAAATGTAATCTTGTATAAAATGGTCATTTTTTTGCATTAGTTGTGTCGCTAGATGTAATATTAAATGTATACATATGCATCCTCAAGAAAGAAAGATAAAAAACATCTTTCATTGCTTTAATAAAATTTATGGACCCTTATTGATCTCTTGTTTTTGTAGCTTGGTTTGCAAACTTTTTTAGAGAGTAATAAACAAGCATATGATAGGATTTTTTCCAATAACTATAATGATGATAAAAACACTAAAACATGAATATTCACATTAAATAACTTCTGCTGAAATTTTCTGATTTCAATCATTACAATTAAATTGATCATTGGATATTTCAATAAAAACAAAAGAACTGGGTAGCAATCTTTGACCTCATGCATCCTACTATTACAAAGTACCTATAACCAAGCCTCTAAATGAAATTCACTACAAATTTTCCTAAAACTTTTGACTCCTACAATTCAATTCAAACTGCCCTAAAATGCAAAAGTTATTTGCACAATTCAAAATATAAACAACATTCAACTTGAGGTTTAACTTCCATACATTATCTAGGACAGTATTCATGATGTAAATGACCAAGAGAGACATACTTTATCAAAATTCTTCAAGGAATCTTTAGGTGCAACCATATCCTTGGATGTAACCACACAGCCATAAACTTGGAAGTTCTGTCTTGAAAATTTTGATCCCTTCAAAAAGTTTTGACCCTGGAAAGAGAGAATATAATTCCTTACATAAATTTGCAAAGTATGGAACTATGACTTGAAGTCTGCTAAAACTATAAGAGATTGCAGGCTTTATTTGCATTCATCATCCATCTGCTCAATAATGTACTCTGAAACACTAAGGAAACATAAATTGTAATCCATCTCTATTTATAAATATATATTGTATTTATAAGCCTTTTTTCCTAACAAGTAACTCTTTTTCCTTTCAGAGATTTTTTTTCTCTTTATAGAACATACATCTTTACTAAAGTTGACAGATTTCATGACAAGGAAAATTTAGTTCTAAAAAATGCCTATTTAATCAAAGTTTATTTCCACAATTAGGAACAAAGATTAAAAATCTGACCCAAATGTCACTCAATATACAGTCACCTCCATATTTGTAAACTGACTACAACATAAGATGGAGAGATTTAACCGCACATAGAGATTCCTTAAAAACAAATCAGCATGAAACAAATACCAGAAAGAGATCTCTTATGATTTTATCTTCCCCCATACTAAATGAAATAAATGACATTCTAGTAGATTTATTGAAATGTTTACTAGGAACTCTAGGAATGCTGACGGACAATCAAAGCAGTGTAAGGTACATGCTTGTGTTTTTATTTATTTAGTAATTGCTTACAAGTTTCATTTATGCAAAAAAGCACTACTTATAAATATTGTACAAAATGAAGAAAAGATGGTATGAATTAAGTTCTGTGTCAAAGGAATATAGTTGCCCATAAAAAATAGGAAGATTAAATAAGAAAAAAGTCATGCAATCTTAAAAAATGTAGCTTGCTTAATGGATTCCAAAGACTATTTGTGGTAAATCCCCAAAAACATGTTCTAGGAAGATACAAGACATTAAGTGACCAATGATCCATATAAAGTAAACCTGATTGAATTAATCAACACATCAATGTGATTGACTAATCAAACATTATTTGGTAAAATTTTGTGCTTGTAAATGCACCCTCCATGTTCATTTTCCAGCACTATTAGGTCAAAAAAAGAAGTTAAAGGAGCATGGTAAAAAGAAGAAGGATGGAGTTCCTAATGGAAGATTTAATAAGAAAGGAGTGCTTGACAGACACAAGCCATTCTGTTAAGTTTTTGGATGAAATCAAATGATGAAACTTAACTATTCACCTTTCCATTATTGACAAAGACAAATCTCATAGTTATGCATGCTCATGTAACGATTAGATGATGGTGCATTTGATGGAACTAAATATCTTGTCAGTGAAATTGCTTGAAAATTCCTACAGAAATTTGTTTATCCATTAGAAATTTGGAAAGAACTAGCAAAACTATTTGCTCTTAAAAATGTATTTTGTATTCTAAGTATTCTTTTTTGACAAAGAAGTGATAAGATCTTACAAAGAACAGATTTATCCTGCAGTAGAACCACAAGAAGCTAGATTAACAAGAGCGAAATTGAAAACAATACTTATAAAGAACGTCAATTTTTTACAGTCCATTAGATCGAACAGAGCTTCCATAAAAATAATGTGAGCTTAAATTTTCTCATCAGTTTATACTAAATGGTTCTTCATCAAGACGAAAAAATCTGATAGCAAGAAGACAGGAATTGGGCCATATAGAATGTAACTACATATACATAATCCTGGAAGTAGTACAATATTTTTTTTTAGCTACACTAGAAGCTGAAGAGTCATCTAAAGGGTGAAATAAACAAACTGTTTTATATTGTTAAATATGTATTTTTGATTGGATGGAATATATTTTCATTCAATATGATTCAAATTGTCTAGTTCTCATAGAATTCGTTTGTCAATATTTTTCTTTCATTCCTTTCCTAGGCCTGGCATTTGAATCAGAGCTCTAGCTGAAGGAGGGTAGAGAAATACAGTGGATGTATTTAGCCTATTACAGGGTCCTTATAGGCTAATATTGGTGATTAGAGGATCCAATTGAGGGTTATGACTCTGCTTGGTGGGACTTACTATTTATAGGAGGGTTATGACTCTGTTTGGTGGGACTTACTATTTATTGGTGGGTTATGGCTCTGTTTGGTGGGACTTACATGGATGATTCAGATGAGCCCAGATGAGTTAAGAGGAGTTGAATGATGCTCTTCATTTTTATTTTTGGCTTCTAGTTTGGGCTCCAAGAATCTTGGAGGGAGTATCTATTTTTAATAAGTCACTCTGTGTAGTTCATTCATTGTCTTTCTTCATTAGAATGACTCATGTGCTATCAAATTTTGATTATGATGCTTCTTCAATCATTTTTGCAAGACAGGTGAATTATGATTATTAGTTAATTAAATACGTTGAGGTTGTTATCATTGTTGGTATTGTCTATTGACCACCTTAGTGTCATAGCTTATTGGAACGGAGTTGAAGAGTTTTAAATCTTTAGCACAGGAAACAATATCTTGTGTGTCAGAACATTATAATACTGTTGACAAGGTTGTTTTTGGAGCCAAAGGGAGTTAATAAACTATATTAGTCAAGTATGTGCCTAAGTATAAAGCAACAAGGATTTAAGTGAAACATGTATTCATGAAGACTCTTGGCATTGAGCGTGTAGAGGAATCTTGGGCATTAAAGATGTTATAAATGCATTTCCTTGCAAAAGTTCGATACATTCCATGATTGCATTTGTTTGAAGAAATTGAAGCTTCAAGTGTTCATGGCATGAGTCCTCAGATTGTCGCATTTTGAGGTGGTCCTTTATGCCAGTGAATTGTGTTTTATCTACTGAGTATTTGATCTGCATTCTTTTTGAGAATTGAATTCTGTTGATGTATATTATTCAATCATATCTACTACTGCATTGGAGGTAGAAGGGTTTGATTTAGCATGTGTAATTATATGCAAACATACAATGAGTTTGGTGTCATTTAGAAGAGATATATAGTGGAAGCAGTCTGCATTTTATAGCTGCAATTTCATTGCTTGGATCTTTATTCCAAGTCTATATGTTGCATCTAGTTTGCTACCATTTACTAGCTGCATATTACAATCTACTGTAGTAGCATTTCATGCATTTGGTTTGAATTCGTCACACTAAAGACGTTGTCTATTCTAACAATGTGGTTAATAATCTGGGAGTGATGTTACAGCTGCAGACTATATTAGTTATTGCAGATCATTTCCAGCCTTCAAGTTGAATCTCCTCTATCATCCAGGTTCTCTAAATAATTAATTTATTTCTTAGGAGAATAAGCCTTGTAAATATTTGTTACTAATCAATTGCAAATTAAAGTTTGTGAACAATGTTATCAATTTCTTTCATTTAGGTTAATGTATTTATCTATATTTGAAAATAAAAAATTGCAAATTTCAAAAATTAAAAAAAAACAAAACAATTCTCAGCATCATTCTAGAGTGAATGCTCATTATAATGGTATTAGAGCTTGTATGCTAAGTGTTTGACAAAATGTCAAACCACCTAAATTAAAGTTGGAACCAGTTGGGGCTCATTACACTTATGTTCAATTAGTTCTTCCTTCCACAAACTCACGAGTCATGGTTGAGATTCTATTCTCCCTTCTCTACATAGCCAGAAAATTTGATTTTATTGCTTACACGTCATTGTTCTCATCTAGGATTAACCACGTGATGGTTTTCACCCAAGATCTCACATTGTATGGTTAATGTTTCCTCTATGGTTGATGTTTCCTATATTCCCTTAAGATACATGATATCAACTGTAAGATCCTTCTTTCACAACCAAGAATCCACATGAGTATAAAAATCTAGCCTTTCCCATAATATCCAATGTCTTAGCCCTCTTACCAAAGGTAGGGGTTTTGACATCACGTAATCCACATAAGCTGTTCACTATCAGTTGTAGAACCTTCTCCAAGATGTTATTAGCATAAGGCACAACACGAGCTGTTATCCTGATTATCTCACTTAGACCAAGAGGGAACTATTAGTCTCACATCCTCCAATAACCCATGGTGCACTAAGGCAACCATTGATGGCTGCAAGGCCCAATTTAAAAGCCTCCAATCAGACTAATCCATCTTAGATAGACAGGTCCAGCTCTTCCAAATTTGATAGAAGATCATCCACTGAGTTCTCTGTCCCTAACTTCCACCCCCTGATGTACAACCTGTTTCCTATTGTTTCTTCCTTGTACAAGTCCCTTAACTTTTCACCCTCATAGGTTTCATTGAATTCTCGGGAGGAAAAAATGCTTTTTAGATTTTCCATGTGTTCATCTTTACTTATTTATTTATTGCTCAAACTAATAACTTCAAACTATTTTCTCTCATAGCATTATCACATGCAGTAGTTTATCATTGCAGATGACGCCGAAAACTACCACACATTTATGTGGAATAAGCAATAGATATGGCCAACTAACTAATCACCAACAGAGTAGAGACATCCAAATAGACTAACGATTACTGTAGTAGCTTCACTGAATACCAATTCATTGTAAATTAAACATCACAACTAATCTACAATCAATTTGATTTGGCAAATTCCAGTTCAAAAAAGCTATAGAATGGCTCTTAATTTGCATTATGACCTTCCAACTTGAGCTAGCTATTGATAATCTTGACTGTCTCTATCCACCTCATCCTTTCTTCTAACCATTATTCTCCAACCACTATCACTAAGCTTTCTTTGTAGTTTGTCTTCCCACCAAACATACACTAAAACGCCGATTGCATAAACACATTCTCAATCACTGGAGAGGCCAAAACTTTTTAATTGTTAGTAATTTTTACCACTAACAACTCTCTTCTATATTGTTCATTGTGGCTTCGAGTATGTTCCTGTGTAGTAGCAAACCACGCAGCTTGCTAAAAACCAAAAAAAAAAAGTCTTTTTTAAATTACAAAATATATTTGTCATTGGGAAGAGTAATCTTTTACTGAATTACTGAAGACCCCATGTGAATCATTCAACGCAAATAATAGCTTACCCATCAAAGTCAGCTAGCTTATAACAGAAAGGAGAAACTCTGCAGTCTGTATCCATTAGTTATTATTATTATTATTTTTCTCTCCTGCAAAGCAACATGTGTTTGGGTTTGTCGGAAATACTTCCAACACCCTTTGCTGAATGTAAGGCCAAGGAACTAATATTCGAGCTTTATCAAATAATTTCTACATTAATTTTCTTGTCTTTAGTGAACTCCCCCATTTCGAATAATCCTCTTTAGCACTCACTTTAGATATTCTTGTGCCTCTGTAACGGCAATACTGGTTGGACTAACATGTAACAGCCAAGACCTGCTTCAATCTTCTTGGTTACCGACGACATTTCCCCACTATGAAAAAACTTGTGTTGCATGAGATGGCTTCTTTTCCCAATATCAACACATAAATCATTATGTGACTATGCTAACTCTCAATGCCCTGAAACTCAATGTAAGTCATAGCTGATGAATATCATTCCTAAAATGATTGTCTCAGTAATTACAAGGGAAGAAACTGGTGTGTGTATCCTTTCAAATGACAATATTGGAATGGTTTTCTTTTGTTGGCATTTTGTGTTCCTCTTACCTATATTCACCTTCCTTTGTGACAAAGGAATAACTCAAAACTGAGGTTCCTAGTCACTCATAGAATAACATTTTGCTTCCTTGACACTCTTGTATGGTTGTGATGTCTTATAATCCCCTCACTAATAATGTTCCTGATGCCATAAATTAACCTCTTGGCCTTACAATCATAGATTGTATTCCTTCAATGGACATTGAATAAAAGGCACGGGACCAATAATTTTTTATCAAACAATACTCTATAAAAACTTCAGGCTATTTCTCTTGAAATATAGTCCAACAATCATATTCAATAAGGCTCGATAATGTACTTCCCAAATTAATGTTATCATACAACTGTAGTCTCTGCTATAGTTTGTAATATTTATACTAAACTAAGTGGGGAAGTATGAAATCTTGATAATCTTAGAGAAATAGATATAAAATATTCATCACCGCTTGTGAATAACTAGGTCCCACAATTGGATAATACCCCCAAACATTATAAGAAAACCTTCATTGTATTAAGTTTGAGAATGTTTTGTTTGTTCTATCTTGTAACATAATTCATAGAAAGGCAATGTAATATTGAAAAATAACAAGTGTAAGCTCGCCCAATTTGATCAACTCACTCTACCACAGATAAGCCTCAATGGCTAGATATCACAAATATTTAATTCTTCAATAATCTTTGAAAACAAATCCTTGGCAATGTAATAACGGCAACATAAGCTTCCAAACGTGCATGTGGTAAAGGAAATGGAAATCAGCTTTCTTTAAATCTTGCTATCATACCTTGCAACTTAGACAACCTTCAGTTAGATCTTCAAAAATTTAATCTTCACTTCCAGCACTTCCTAGTTCACCTTCAAAAAGAGAGTCTACAAACTTGCATGTCTTCCCCACTATCCATGAATAAATACATACTGGTGCCTTTTTTGTCAGTAAATTCTATATTGTAGCCAACAGGTAGAATTGTATCCGAAAGGCGTGTGACGGTTGAGTCACCCTTTCAAGAAAGTATATGTACACCGTCCAGAAGGGACTTTTGAACATCATTGTAATGAGCATAATCATATTGTAAGCATTGAAGTGCATACTGAGTATATGAATAAAGTATCTGTTGTGTTATATCTTACTGTACTACATGCGATAAGTATCCTTTTACCCTATATAGTAAACATTTGGCGCCATTGCCAGTCGAACCTGGAACGAAGAAAGTGTTATTAAGATTAATACCTAATTTTCTCAATAAGGGTAAGAATAAGATAAAAGATAAGGATGAAATAAGCACAACACAGGAAGTTTTAATTCTAGCACAACAGGTAGAGCACAGCATAAGCTTCAACAAATTATCAACAGACACCGAGGGGGTGAAGGAGCACAGACGAAGGGAGTGCATTCACCTAGCAAACCATGGAGTGCCGAGGAATTTCTAAAAGAGACTTGACAGTGATTGAATTTGGTGGAAGAGACAAGGGAGGAGTTCCTTAAATTGTATATGCCGAAGGTAGAGAATCCGAACGGAAGGGAAGTAACTCACAGGGCTCGAAGTGTCGAACGAGCACGAGCATGGAGTGAACTCTTCATTCCCGATACACCCGACGAATAGATATAGGCAGAGAGTTGAACAACTTTTCTTGAGGAAGATTTTTTCTCACTAGGTAATGTGGTTGTTGGAAGTAGGGCGGTTGTTCAAAGCAGCGCGGTTGCTCAGAACAACATGGGTGCTCAGAGCAACGCGGGTACTCAAAACAACGCGTACTTAGAATAGCGGGAGCACATAGCAAGTACCATAGAATCAAAAGAAAGTAGCAATGGCAGGACCAAAGGAAAAATTGCTGAAGTTTAATGGTGACGAGACGACAGATCCGATCAGACATGCAAGACATGTGAAACAATATGGATGGCAAATGGTGTAATGAAAGAGGATGATTGGGTCTAGCAGTGTCTAGTGACCCTACAAGGTGTAGCAATTGATTGATTTGCGGATGTTGATTCTCATAAATTAACTACATGGGTAGATGTTAGGAAGGAGTTCATAGCTGAGTTCTGACTGCTAAGGGACAATAATGAAATTGTAGCAGAAATATATAGCACCAAAAAAGGAAAGAATAAAAAAATCCATGTCTATGCAAGAGGGCTAAAAGAGTTGGTGGGGAAGATGGAGAGCTCATCGGCTGACGAATTAAAGAAACGATGGTTTGTTAAAGGGCTACGACCGGCACTAAAGAAGAAAATGAAGATTGTACCTCCAGCATCGTACGTAAATGCGTATAGTTAGGCGATGGATCTATAGAGTGAGCAAAAAACGAGCAAGAAGAAGCACAAGTCGTCAGCCTCAGATGATTCATCATCCGAAAGTAACAATAGCAATGAAGAATCAAGCAAGAAAGTTCGAGCATTGCAGAAGGATATGCTACGGATGATGAAGGAATTTAAAAATCTAAAAAAGAATGCTAACTCAATGAAGGGGGAATTGTGATGTACGGATTGTAAGGAAGGGCCACACAAAGGGCTCCTGCCCGAGAAAACAATTTTGTGATATGTGTCAAATTGTCGGACATTCCACAAAGGAATACCCATTCAATTTGAAGGCAAAGGGGCATCAGTAGGTGTTATTAGCATAGGAAATATCTGCCAGAGCAGGAACGAGCACAAACAATAATGACGTAGGAAGTATTCTTCTATTACGATATTTATTGTAGACTTGTCCTTAGAGTCAGAGTCGGTTCCATGAGTTAGTCTCCCAACACCTCCCTTTTTGAAGGAAACTATTTCCTAGAAACATCTTAATGTTTAGATAGAGGGTCAGCACCACTTTTAAAGTCAAACTCTAGTTATCTTCTCAAATCTTGTATTACTTTATTTCTGCAATTGTCAGCCCTTTTGGCTGGTAGGATACACGGTTCTGATAGGATTTCCAAAATTGCATAACCCTATTGCTCTGACTATATCCAACAGGATGGCATGTTCGATTCTCTGATACCACTATAATATCCCAAATGGATATTTTTCCCAATTTGTCTCACTATAATTTTCAAAACACACAAGTGAGAAAGATCAATTATCAAATGAACTTGATTCTAGGAGCCGATTTCCTGAATAATGAAGCTCACAAAATGAGTCCAACAAAAAGTGAGTAATTGAACGAACAAGTACAAGAGTTGTTGCAGAAGGGATTGATCCATGTGAGAGTTTGATTCCTATGTTTGATACCAAAAGAATATAAGTATGATGAATATCATATTGATAATTCTTCTTGAATCATACTTTAGATTATATTGAAAGATAACATCTAAGTTGACAGATATTTGTTGATATGCCATTCTAGGAAGAGCATATTCAAGTGTATTCTATAACAATCCTCCCTGGCTAAGAGGTAGTGTTAAGATTGTAGCTTCAGTCGAATTGAATTGACCTGAAGATAATTATTTTATGGTTATTGGAAAATCATCATTTAGACAAATATATCTACTTATATATTATATTATATAATATATATATAATATATAGATATGGTTATATATATATATAATTGTTAATATATTATCTAATGATTAACCATAGAGACATGTCTCCTCCTCTCATTTTAATAAGTCAAATCTGCATTTGGAACACACGAATACATGATGGCAATGTTATTACATTTGTAGAAAACAATTTTAGTTATTCAACATGGTATCGGAGCAAGGCTGCAAATGTGATCGAAGCAATTGATTCTATGATGTTGCTGAAATGGCAGAGATTGTGAAATTCACTAGAAACATGGATCATTGCTAATCAATTTGCAATGATATTATCTTAGATATAGGAATGCAATAATATGTTTGCCGCAATACTACTAAGATTCTACACAAGAATATGGAAGGTTCAACCCTTCCGGTCTTTGAAGGATCTGACTTATACAATGAAATCGCTACGAAATTATTATTTTGATATTATTATGATAAAATGAAGGATGGACAAAGATAGTGGGAAGTTAACTCTACTTTTGAAAGTTGTTTTTGTAAATGGTTGGTGGTTCTAGGCTGCGATACAATTGCCACCTACAGCTACTAGAATATGATAAATCTCAAGGCCAGTTTTCTACCCACTACTTACAATAAGTGTGCCTCCTCCATGGACCCCTCCATCTTTACTAGAGATGGTAGTTATGGTCTGCCCATTAACTAGGGTGTCGGGGGATCTACGGAGCAGCAACAATATTCAATTTAGAGGGAGCAAATAGGAATTAGATAATTATACATGTAAGCAATGTTTTATAATTCACCAGCTATAGTGCGATACCCCTATCAATGTATAATGGGTTAAATATTGCAAACTATATCATATTTAATACCTTTGCCAAGGATAGTGAGGAGTCGTGCAAAGATAGTTGTAAGGTAGCCTAGCATCTAGTATCAAGGAATAGAAGAGCTGTAGATCATCGATAGTTTGTAGATAGTGATTCAGTGCCCAATGTAGAGAATAGGACAATGACAGACCAAGATAATATACAAACTTAGTGGAGGAAGATTACTAAGATGATCTAAGTGACAACATTAATTAAGAAAATTGTGTAATTGTTTTAAAATATCCTTCAAATAATAGATGATCATGGAGATGCAGATGAATATATGACTTTGTATTAATTATCTGTTGGTTTTTGATGATCGCTACAAATGTATTTGCATTGACTATTATGGTATGTGTTTTCCAATGGGCACGATATCACTCTTATTTATATTAAGGAAAAGACATGGAGAGACATATCTCCTCATGAGAAATGTCTATACATTTTATCTAATTAATATAATATAATATCTCATTTATTTATTTATATATTTGCACTTCAATCTCACGGTTTATCCACTTGAAGCTACTAAACATCAACAATGAGTACCTATGAAACTTCATTATGATCGCAATTGTCTCTGAGGAATTCTGTGGAGTAAATAATGAGAATCATTGATGTCCAGATTCAATGATGATTCATAGGAAAATTGGGCCAAATAAAGAAAGTAATTCACCACCTACAAATGTATAAAAGCAAGCCTCTTGGAGTTATATCAGTCCATGTTATTAATGGTAAAGAATGTACAGAACAATTTATTTTAAAACAGTAAGATATTGAGCATGGTGCAGCAATGACCAAATACGAATAATAATGGATATGATCAAGAAAGATAATTTATAGACACATCAGCAGAAAAGGTAGTAAAAAAAACTAAAAGATTAAGTTAATTCTTAGGAATCTACAAGAGAATGAAATTCAATGAAGTGATTTGGGCTTGAGATCCCCACACAATGATAAAGATCCATTATGATCACAATTGTCTCTGAGGAATTGTGTGGAGTCTGTTGGTATGTTTGTCATTGCATCAAAAGCTCGAGCTGTCAATGAACATCACAAACACTAGATTTACCCAAATCTACGAGAGGCAGTTAAGCCATGTCACAAACCCCGAAAGAGGTGCTGACCACCAAGTCAACAATCTCCCCCTCAGCACCAACTGAGAGTTCCGCACCGACGGAAATGAACAAGACCTCCCTGTTGTGAGGTTTTCACATTATCGCCCGAAAATTTTTGGGGACCCCCTTTCTTTCGGTTGCCTTGACAAATTTTTCAGAGTTGTCCAACGGGTTCGATTTGAAAATTTTACACCTTGGACGCCTTTGGGCCAGGAGTGATTTTATTTGGTTTATTATTTTTTCACCCAGTGCTAACATGATTTTCAGGAACAAGTAATTTTATCCTTAGGCCAAACAGGTTTCAAAAACAACATTTTTTCAATAGTTAAAACGATATCTAGCAAGATAAAATTGCAAATTTTGGACTTAGATGATTTCTTTTTTGAAAATTTGTAATAATTGTATAAACTTGAGCATTTTCAAAATGAATTTTTTAGATTTAGTTGTTTTGGAAAATCTCGAAAATTTTGGTGAAAAGGAAATTTTAATAATGAAATTGAAATTGAAGTTTGAATTTTGACTGCCAGGAAAAGGATTTATTTTGTTAAAAAAATTAAAAACTAAAAATAAAAATTGAAATGGTATTGCAAGGTTAAGATTAGATTGAATTGCAAAACTGCATTAAATTGGTTGAAATTTTGCCTAGAGGAGTTTTAAAATGTTAAAGGAAATTGGTAAATTGGAATTGAAAATTGATTTTAGCTTGTTAGATTTGATTTTAATGATATTTTAATGCCAAAACATTATTGAATGAAAATTTTGACATCTCCTAGGCTTACCTTGTTTCTATTTTGCAATTTTTGATCAAAATTAGCAATTAAATGAGCTAATTTCACTGTGGGCTAAGTAAATTTAATATTGCATTTAAATCTGATCAATTAATTAAGGGCTAATTTAATTTTGTTTTTCCTCCAGGCAAGTCGGCCCACTTGGAGAGACAAAAAGTGTGGTATAAGAGGGGCTCCCCCTTCTCTTATTTTCTCATTCCTTTTTCCTCCTCCTTGGATGTGCGATTTTCTTCTAGAGACGAATTTCAGACTAGGGCGATTTCTTCTTGGAGCAGATTTTTTCCCTTTTTTGGCGGCATTTTCTTTTTCTTGCTTGGGTGAATTGCTGTCCTAGGGTGATTTTTGGAGCAATTTTGATTTTTTTCCAGCTAGGGCAATTTTGTTAAGGCAGATTTTTCCATTTCTTGGCAGCGAATTTCAGAATTGGATGATTTTATTTGGTGAATAGGCTATAAGATTCAAGGTCTAATGTTTGGCGTGTGTGGGCAATTTCAAGGAAGTCAATTCTGATTTTTGCTAGGGCATCATTATTTGCAAGGAAGCTTGAAATTTCCGAAATCTAATCTAAACTTGAAGAGGGCCGGATTATTGGTAAAGGCAGATTTAAGGTAAAATTCTATTAATTTTTAGAGGTGAAGATTGGTAAAAGCATATTCTATTCCTTGTTTTTGCTTGGTTCGTTTCGCTTATTTTCTTCTTGCACTTTTCATCCACCCCTTCATCATTCCATTGATAGGCTGAAGTCGGGAGATCTAAGTGTAGATTTCATGATAGGACACTTGGAGAGGCAGAAATAAGTTAGAACCACCCTAGGTTTGAAGTTGGGAGATATAAGTGTAGTCCATCCTAAAGTAATGAAGAGGCAGAAATAAGTGGTAATCCCACCCCTAGGATTGAAGTTTGGACATTGATAAGTGTAGAGATAAGACTTGGAGAGGCAGAAATAAGCTAGATTCCATAGATAGAAAAAAGGTTGGAGATTGATAAATGTAGTTCATATCATTTAGAATGAAGAGGCAGAAATAAGTGTTTAGGATGGTAGATGTTAGTGCAAGAAAGAACCCAAAGGGAACAAATTAAAAAAAGACAAGGAAGACATGATGTCTAAGAACACCTTCTTCTCGAAAGTGAGGAGAATAAGTGATACCAATATCAGTACAGTGAACATGATACAGTTGAAGGACAAATTGAAGGAAGGACAATCCCCCATGGCAAAGAAGATCTACAAGAGTGGAATTGTACACACGGCGACCTTCCCTCCTACCTTGCTTTGTCTAGAATTGGTAACAGAGTGTGCATCCCGGTTTGATATTGTTACTAAGTTCATCATTTTTGATGAAGGGTAGAGAGTTTTAGCAAACATCGGCGGACAAGTGCTTGAAGAAGTATTTAATATTCCCCTGTATAAAAAATGACAGTGGTAATGACGGATCAAGCGGCCAAGTTATTTCAAGATAACCAGGAGGCTTACTTCATTCATCTAAAGCAGAATTGGTTACACAAAAGCAAGAAGGGAGTTACCAGGTCATCAAAGCTCACCAAGTCAGATTTCAAATCAGAGTACGACGATCTACTTGTGCTTCTCAGCCGAATCATGGGCATGGCTCAAGGTATGCAATTCGAGAACTGGATGTACTACTTTATTGATGAAATTGAAAATGGAAAGAGAAGATTTGATTGGGATAGGATTATAAGTGAAAATTTAGAGTTGCAACTTAGGACAATGCAAAATCAAAAACAATTCTATATGGGGTCCTATCTTTTCTATTTGATTGCGAGACTATATGAAAATCCTAGATTTAAGGCCTTAGGAGTGATTAGGAATGGGCTGGGCAATGTTTGGTGCATGAGTGCTATCCACAGCTTCATTTGCACAACAACAAAGATTATAAGATGTTTTATAATGCCTTTGCCATGAAGACGGTAAAGATATTACAAGGGGCACCTGTTAAAAGGCTCTCAATAGAAGCGAAAGCAAAAGTTAAGAAGTATGGGAGTTGGTTCATCCAATTTCCACAATTCACATATATTAGAGTGGTAGGAAGTACGGTTTGTCCCAAGAGACTTCCAAGGTACCCACCTAAAAAGATAGTTTTGATTAAGTTGGCTAGGAAACTTGAGCATTACGACAAAATGATAAAACTTAAAAGTGAGACAGGGATCACCTTCTCATTTGGAATAGGCAATGATTAATTGTTTAATGATTTAGTTTTACTTTAAGCTATATTATTTTATATTTAAGTTTTGACTCAAATTTTTGTTTCACTTTATAATTTATATGCAAGTCACTGAGCCCCTTGTATCTCTCCTATGAGTTGCTAATAGGGAGAAGCCCTCTATGGGCTACATATTTTTGAGAATTTTGAATTCCAATCCCCGCTCAAATCCACGATCCAAATAGACCCTAAATGAGTGATTACACATGAAGACGATGTCTCCTTCTATAAAGAATAACTAAAAGCGAAAAAGAAACTATTAATAAGGCTAATAGGAAACTTTGTGTTATCTAAAAACTAACTAATAAACTAAATATGCCTAAATGACCGTTAATGTAATGTTAAATATTTTATTAAGAATAAGATACATTTTCAAATTTCTGAATTATTAAATAAGGAAAATAACTAATAAGCCCAATTTAGGGAAAAAAGTAATTAGCATAAGTGAGCTTAACTACATGGTTGGTAAACAATCACACTAGTATTATTTGCACTTACATTTGATTTGCTCCACCAATATTGCTTTTAATATGTTCATACAATACTTTCCTTATATCTTTATAATTACTAAAGTGAGATTTCTTAGGCCTAGTATGTTTATTTATCCTACATCTCCAGTAAAATGATGTATTCTTGATCTACCTTTTGTCACTTATGGACATAAATGATAAATATATGTTGGAAAACAGATTTTTCTTCTTACAAATATTCTCTTCAATTGACCCTATCGCCCTTTTGGAGACAATATAAGTTTACTATAGTTGGGTAGGCATATGTTTATTGCTTCCCTCTAAATTGCATAAGGTGCAGCTCCCTCGTTGGATTCACAATGAATCCCTATTCTAAACAAACATGTATACTTTTAACCCAAAAGTATAAAGGCAGCCTTACTTACTCTTAGATAAGTGACTTCAATAAATGTAATCTTGAACCTATCATAACAACTTGGAAAATGGACAAAGCTTTTCAGGCTCTCATGAAATCATTAAAATGCACCACTAAAAGATGACAGTTGAACTTCGACCATAAACATATTCATAATGATAAGATAGTTCAGTATATGAAAGCAAATATTCTCAAAAGAAATATCCCATTCATCAACATGAACACAAAAGATTTAGATCGCAACACTATCTTTTATTATTATTAGAGTTCAAAAGGCTAAGATAATCTCATTCATAGCATGAAGATTGTATTAGGTTCAACTTGTCAAAAACAACAAAGATCAAAACTTTCAAACTAAAAACCGATTGAATCTTTTTCTCCAATATCAATTTTCTAACCCTTAACTACTTTGAGTACCCCATATATATAGTTTTAAATTGTCAAGAGGTCTCCCTGAAAACCCGACCTCCTGACGATAGTTAAGACAATTATTAAAAGTAACAATGTATGGAGAACACCTATCCTCAGAGTTCAAACACGTCAAGAAACATAAAATAGAGCTAAACTAAATGCCCAAGTTGCCCCCTACTTCTTTAGTTTGCCTGTCCTCTCCAATGGTCTCACATGTCAGCTTCTAGCTCCGAAATGCATTTGCCAATTCCTAAATGGCACATGTACTTGGATTCTTCCAGCTCAGTATCCTCAACTTTCATGTGTCCTTTTCCCATTTCATCTTCAAGGTCTGGTCTATGAAATTAGGAAGGTGAGTTGTACACAAACTCAGTATTGAGTCCACCTGTGCAACCTTAGTAAAATCTGCCGCTATAAAGTTTGCCTCTTCCTTGATCACTTTCATGGTGTCCTCGAAGGTCTTGACAATTGTTTCCTGATCTAGAGTTCTCTTTTCATAATGTGGCAAACTAGTTGGGTTGACAATTTTCATAACTTTAATCAAACTATCATACACACCCTTGATTTGACTTTCAATGTTTTGAGCTTGACCAATTGCGGACCCATATATAGAGCATTTCCATCCCATATTTTTCTTCAAGACATAGAATACTCCTGCATCCACTATCTTCAGGGGGTTCTCCACTAGAAACTTAGCAGTTCTATATGCTTCTATTTTAGAAATTTGAGTGACTATTGCTTACCACTTAGCCTTGTCTGCCTCCCAGAGTGGTATTTGGGTTCGAACTTGTCCAAGAAAATCCTTTGCATCATTAAAAATCACGTTGGATTCTTGAGTAAACTTTACCCCATCTTCAATTATTTCATCAATCCTCTTTGGAGTTGGCTCAAGAGCTTTTTGCAATTAGGAGAATTTGGGTAAAAGGTCTATGGTGCCTGTGCCAAAAGTAATGCTCTAAATCCACTAAAAGAATCTATGTGTTCAACAAGGGCATTGATAATTTGTTTAAGTTCTTTTTCCTCTTTTCCATCTCTCTATGATTGAACAAGCATGTTCTAGGTAGATTGCTCCAACCAATGCTCTTTGGTCTCTATATTGAGCACCCCATAAATCAACTCTAGTTATTTCAAAGTCTCCTATGCTTAATTGGTAGAATCTCCTTTCGGTTTGTAATGGGCAATTTCAGTAGTGACCTCCCCTGTTTTTGAGTTAGTGAACATCCTGGTAGCATTCTTGGTTCTCTTAGTCCTACAAGATTTGACAATGTTCTTGTTCACAACATCCTTAATTGGAATAGACATTAGTACCAGACTGCGCTTCTTGGTTGTGGAGTTAGATAACCAGTTTGGTGCCACTTCTGATCTTTCTTTCATAGATATGTCCTTAACTAGGGTAACCAAACTGTCAATCACTTGAGAAACCATATCCATAGCTCCTTTAACCTAGAGCCCACTATCCATGGTAGCAGTGTCCCGCTCCCTAACTTGATCTAAATCCATTATCGTGCAATCCTAAACTTTCATTCTTGCTTGCTTCCGAATTTTAGAATGGGATCAGGTTCTACAAATGATAGACTGGTTACTAGTTCCTTCACAACTTGTCCCACTTGAACCTTCTTTGTCACCTACATGATCAACCAAGAGAATTTATTAGCTATGGGGGAAGGCAATGAACTTTTCTTTAGTTCTTTTGATTGTGTGTTGGGTGCTTTTTCTTTTCTCTGTTGTTTTAGTCAAGCACTTGTGCACTCAAAAATGGCTTTAATCCTTTGAGTGATATCAACCTCATCCTTTGTCCAATCTACAACAGGTAGAGTCGCTTCTTCCTGGTTCAAATACTCTAGTTCGACAACCTCTAAACCATCTTCTTGCAACCAATGTATATTCATCTTCAATTAGAAAAAAAAATTGAGATGGTGATAACCTCGAATGATCTCTTTAATCAACTTCTGTCTCATTGAGGCAATCCTCCCAAAAATCTTCAATGTAAGGGAAAAACAATATTCGTCCTTCTAGCTACAATGTCATCCTTGCAAATATTTTATCATCAAAGACTTCTCTTTCCTCATAAAAATAAAAAATAGAATTACAAAAATCACAACCAATGCTGATTGTATCTTTCATTGATTGACATGAGAGTTTGCCTAGTTTGACAGGGAAAATGGTTTCTCATTTTTCCTCAGGAGGGTATCTGTTCACTACAAAAGCCAATTGTCTACATACTGGTAGTACAAAACAATATGCAGAGTACCTAGGTAGTCTTGTGGGTTCATCATCAAAACCTCCCACTCTAATATAGGTGAGCTTGGGAAGCTAAATGTAACACTACCATAGGTTCAAACCAGTTCACAAACTTCAAGGGAGATCCTCTGTTCTAATAGGCCAGCCAACTCAAAACATAAATTTCCCATGAACACATCATTCACCCTTCTATAATCGACAAGTACACGAACTTTTTGTAACAAGGGGTAGTAATCATAGATAACAATGTCACTGGTCTAGGGTCCATGAGGAATTGCTGTCAAGTTTTGCATTCAAGCTAAGCAATACATCAGGTAAGACGACATGAAAAAGTCCTTGATTGTTTGAGTAAGTTTCAATTGTTCCCTTTGCGAGCCAACAATCAACTCTCCCCAATCCATATATTGTTTTTGATCCAAGATAATCTCTAAATAGCCATACATCCAATCTTCAAAAAGATAAGCTTCAGCAAACCCCTTTACCTTGTGCAAAAGCGCCACCAAGTCAAGTATATGGGGCTTCATGTGATCCTTGTTTTAACCCTTGGGTAGACGTGAACCTCCCTTATAAAATTTCTCTGTCCAAGTCCTAGCTAAGATGCTACAATTTTCCTTAGGGGCTTCATTGAACACAACTAGAGATTGGGTAGGAGTGTAATATGAGAAGGTTTCCTAACATGATAGTTTCCCGATTTACCCAGAGCAATACTTTTCCATCATACCCCCTAATACATTTGGACTTGATGTCATAATGCCTTACGCATTGCATAATTAGTTCAGAGCTTGCAACGGCTGGTGGGAAAGTTGCAGCAGACAATAAACCACTTTCAAGAATTTCACCAAAATAGGGTTTATCTGCCTGATTACACAACTTGGTTAGGATGGCTTCTACATCTACTCCTTTTAATTATGTGTTTGTAACCAAGGGCCCTTTACATTTCATACTGTGACCACTACCGAATGAATGCAAAGAAGATCTCATAGCTTTTTAACAAAATACCCAACTTCTCTGCAAATAAAACTGCAGGAAAATAACACTTAGAGGAGTTGTAGGAAAATTACCTTAAATCAGCTGAAAAAGCTCAAAGAAAACCCCTTGAACCTTTGTATCTCACCTCTTCAGTCGACACCTTCGAAATATAGAGTCAACACCTTTGAAATATAGCAAGTTGACCTTGGGAATGCAACTTTTATACTTCAAAAGATAATTAACAGAAAATCTCAAGGCAGAAGAGGAAAGATTTGCATGTCATGAAGTTTAATGGATTTGACAACTTACAGTTGGCAAAATAAATAATTGTCTCTTCACTTTATTGTTTCCTTACTTCATTACAATTAACCCACGCATGAGAAGCCCTTTTTATTAATTAAACTACCTAACATACATTAATTATCCATTACCTTTCAAATTAATGATTACTCCTAAAGGTTAGCGTCGTAAAAAATGTCCTATTTTTCATGAGGTTCTGCCACATCATGATAATTCGTCACACTCTGCCCTGAGCCTTCGGCCAATTCATTTTATGATGATGTCATACCTGAAAATCCAGCTTGGAGTATGGGGTCCACCACCATTGGCAATTTGGAACATGCTTGTACCACTTGAACCCATTTGGACCATTTTGAACCTGGTTCAAAGTGGTTCAAACAGTTCAAACTGGTTTGAAGGTTCAAGGCCTTCAAAAAATAACTCAAAATACCGAAGACTCAATATAAAAGGAATTGACTGACTCAAAGGGAAAGCTTGTTAAAGACCAATGATGAGGACCGACTGACCTAAAGGGTGTTGTGATATGTGGAATTGGATGAGTGGTTCTAGACCATGAGTATGATCAAATACATGGAGAAAAAAGCAACTATGAATAATAGCAGGGCTAACTATATACTTGCCCATTCTTATTGAGAGATTTATAGGCCTATGGGCAATCAAACATTTTATTTTATGTTTGTTACATGCCAATTTATCTCTTAGAGTTCTCCCTGCATAATCTCATTTTTTGCCTGGATTGAATGGTTCATGCATGCATTCCTTTGAACCCTTTTGTCCCTTTTCTTTATTGTCTAGAATTTTAATATGTACTAGGAGCATGATAGTTGAAGCTAATATCTTTCTGCAGCAAATAATAGAGAATTTTATATTGTTCTTTAGTTCAGGTTCTCAAGGGCATCTTTTGCAACTAAGGAAGTTCAAACTAAGCTTTTCATTTTCCAATTATTAATTTATAAATATGTCTATTTCACTCTTCACCTTGTCATAAGTACAAAATTCTTCCAATTAGTTTCAAAATTAAAAAAAGAAATAACCAGTATGAGAGGAAAAGTGTACATATTTTGTTGATGTTATGAGTTCTGGAAGCTTTGATGGATCCACAAAAGTATGAGGGAGAAGTCGTAATATCTCCTGAGCACCCTGTGACACTGTAAGAAGAAAATCACATAAAAATGAAAAAAATCTTAGAATTTTTTTATATCAAAAGATGAAACACACTAGGTAGTTCCTCAAGATAAAGATGGTCCACAAGTAAATATAAATGTGATAAGCCACAGAGGAAAAAATAATTAGAGAAAATAGTAGCATTGCTTACCATTTCCTGAACCTGTGAAGACAAAAACCAAGGGAGAGACTGCAGATGGAAGGCCTGAGGCAGCAATCTCTTCACCCACAGCAATAACAGCCCCTTTAGCAGTACTGAGAGAGGAATACATATATGAAGATCCTAGAGAGAGAAATGGAGTAGAATATCCGAGGTTCAAGAATCCTGAACTCACAAATAAATTGTTAATTTAAGATCCAAAAGGGAAACAGAAAATAAAGAAATATCATTAAACATACTTACTTCGTAAAAAGAAAATGTCATTCAAGGGTTGAGCTTATGCAGTTAGAGAATTCTGTTTTTACTATGGAGACCCTAGTACAAATTTCCATGGGCAGATTTAATGTGGAGTTATATGTTATGACTCTTGTTCTTTAATAGTTTCAAATCTAAATGTAGTTCGAATAGTGGATTTCTAGCTAATGACTCTTAGTCATCTATGGGTGTTTTCTAGTTTGTTTTCTCACAAGGACCTCATATTAGTGTCTATTAAGTGCTTGCAAGAGCTTGTATTGGTCTCATAGAGATGCTTGCATGAGCAGAATATTTGAATCTAATTTTTCTTTTAGAATGTTTTTACATGCAATTGATATTATCATGGATTAAAGACCATGCAAATACATGACAGCGATGATGGCATGCAATTGACAAACATTTAGGTCTCCCCATTTCGAATTATGTATTCAATTCCATGATGTATTCAACCATAGCCATTTACCTTTGTCAACCATTTCTCTAATTTCAAGGTAAAAACAAATTGTGTCATAAATGTTTTCCTTTTATAATTGCTTTAGAATTTTTTTAACTCCTGTAAATTCAGCTCATTCAAATTTATTAGTTAGCATTTCTTAAATGAACTTTTTTTTTTGGAATAACATGGTCTGACTGGTTATATCATTTTTATTTCCATAATATACACATCATGAATAGGTAGCACGAGTTGTTTGTTGTTCACATTTTGTCATCTCAAATTTATTGGTGTAAGATTTTATTTTCTATAATCTTCTTATGAATTTTTATTATATCGGTGATACTGTTTTCTAATATTAAATTCTGTGGTAACGGCTTTAAGTATGTTGAGCTAATGCTCTGCAGTTATCTATTTAATTCTGTGGCAATGTTGAGTTTATGGAAACTATCGATTTTTAACTATTGGCAAAAGAAAATGATTTTATCACATTTAGATAATATGAAAACTCATGAATTTCAATAATTTTAAATATTTTGATACATCATATCTATGTCTGAATGTGGACCGCCAACTCAATATTTTTTTAATATTATTGCCCAACAACTAGACATGATATCAACTTTAAAATTTAAGTTTCTTCTCAATGGAATGAAAAAAAAAAATTAAAAAATCATGTAATACAAATATACTAATTGTTAATGAGATGAAATTATAGTAAATTAAATTATTTTAAGCTAATGGATTTAAATTTTAAGGGAGATTTTACACTTAAGTGTGTTTGAGGTGGAATAATATAAAGATAGGTTACATCTCTCAAAGTTTTCAATTATGATTGAGTAGATAATATAATATAAATTTATTAATGTCCAACAAGAGACCATAAAGGTCTAAGAGACTGAAAAACGTGCAACCAAGGCAACAACCAGCAACAGGAGCACCAAACAGTGTTTGTGGAAAAAAGAAACAAGAATGCAAAAGAATAGAATAAAAAAAAGCTAAATACTTCTCACAAGAGAGTAGTAGTTTTGAGCAAAAGGATAAGGCTTTGGGCGATGGTGTGTCACAAGCCAATCCAAAGAACCATAGGAGATAGGATGACGTTGTCGAATGTACCAATTACGAGGCCTCATAGACCTAGTGTGGCCTAAAGAATGGTCGAGTGACCGCTTCATTCCCTACACAGGAGAGCAAGAGCGAAGAAGGAGGTGATAAAATGGTCAGAAGTTTGTCTTGACGAGAGTTCAAGCTATAGAGTGTAGTCACGAAACCACAAGGCCTCCTAGAGATAGAGGGCAAGACATTTCTGATTGGTGTATCTGAAAAAAGTAGAGAGGGAAATGTACTCTCTGAACAAGCAGTAGAATCTCCCCCTAATCTCATAGTAGATGGGGCAACCAAAAATAAAATGAGTCTCTGTCACCACCTCCCCAAAAAGGGCAGAGGCAAAAAAATCTTGTCCTCCATGACAATCTGGTGGTCAATCTGTATGTGTAGCTAATGGGAGCCAACTCTAAAAGATTCCAAAGAGTGAGGTGCCAAGGGCGCACAATAACCCCAACCTAGATATGCATGAAGTGCTCAGCACAAAAAGCCATCCTTAGACAAAGCCCCTTAGGAGGGTCACTCCATGTTGCAATAATATATTGTCAATAGATATCAAGCCTAATATCTTCATTTAGCTCTTGTTGGGAAGGAAGGAGGTAAGTGAGGGCATCCAAAGAGAATGGGTAAGGGGGAAGGCATTCCATCATGATCACAAGTGAGCCTAGGAGAGAAGAGGTTTGGGCAAACCAACATCGAGCCCTACCGACTAGATTGGAACCAGCCACCACTTCGCAAGAGAAAATGACCAGGGAAGAATATCTAAAACAAGCCCCTGTGGAGTCCATGAAGCTCCAAAGCCAACAGAGAAACAAAATCAAATCAAAGATGGTCCCAAGCATGAAAAGATGAGTGTCAAACTCAGCCAAGATGATATTGTGGGGAGTGGATTAGTGACATCTAATAATGCACCGAAGGATGCTCTGGACTCTCTCAACTGAATCCCAATAATACTCTAGGAGAAAAGGCCCCCACACAATGGAACCAAGAGAACAATTGGCTGAACCAAGGAGTCCAAAGGGGACATCTTGGTTGTAGCATCTTGGAAGTGATGTTTGAAATATTGTCTCTCAAGCATAGCTAAGGAACCCAAACCCTTATTAACCTGAGGTTGCATGACAAGTCTCAAGTTGTAACGAGGTCCAGAGATCTTAACACCCAGGTAGGTATAAGAGGATGTGATTTCAACCTCCTCACCTTGAAGTAGAAGTGGAGAAGAGAGCTTACAACTAGAGGCTAAAGGAACTACTGGGGAAGATTGAGAGCCAACAGACTAATGGATTAAAAAAGAGATAGTTTGTAGAGGGATTGAAGCCTTCTCTTAGAGAGAAAATGAAGAAAGTATTGCATATGTTGTACGTTGACGCCTATGACAAAGACATAAAGCTTGAAAGCAGAGATAAAACTTCTAAGAAAAAGAGGAGAAAGTCTTTGTCAAAGAGTGATGACTCATCCGAAGAGAGAAGTAGCAATGACAAGTCAAACAAGAAGGTGCATGCTCTCCAAAAGAATATGGAATGAATAATGAGGGAGTTTAGCGCAGGACGAAGTAATGACAAGGATCTGTGGTGTATTAAGTGCAAGAAGAATGGGTACATGAAGGGTTCCCTATGCCAGAAAAGCATTTTGCAACATCTTCCAAGTTATGAGTCATTCCACTATGGAATGACCATACAATATGAAGATGAGCGGCCAACAAGTGCTCTTTACATAAGAACAACAATCCACCTCTAGTGCAACAAGTACCTCCCAACAAACAAAAAACAATGTATCATTGGGTCGATTCCTAAACAACAGGCATGAAGTGAGAAGAAATAATTACAACAACAATAGGAGGTGGATAGAATATGATTCTAAGGGACAGCCAATGATCCAATGTCAAGCGTGCAACCAGTAAGGTCACTTCTCCCACACAACGAGCTCATGTCTTGGGAGAGTTCGCAATTGACCCGATGTTGCTGGCAGTGAATAACGATCAACATCCTGCGGTCATGGAGATAAGCATCCTCAAAACAGTTCTGTCAGATACCATCATAGACGATGGGTCCAAGGTATATGTCCTTGTTGAAGAGACATGGAAGAAACTAAAGAAACCAACTCTGTGGCCCTCGACCTTCAACTTACTATGTGCAAACCAACAAGGAATTAAACCCCTCAGAAAATTAATGGCCCAACAGATCACCATAGGAATGCAATCGTTCGTGTTGGACTTTATTGTGATTTCACTCAAAAAGAAACAATGTCATGTCATTCTAAAAAGGGGATGGTTGGTGACAACGAGGGTCAATCACAATTGTTAGAAAAGCACCCTCTCGATGGGGAGTGGAGGATAGAAGTTTGTTATCGACCTCTGTATTAGATAGTTAGCGAAAAGATTACATCTTCCTTGGAGTTAGAGTCTAACAAAGATTTGGTGAAATGGATAAAGGAGTCGAATGGAGCCTAATGATAAAGGTGTTCTAGAACTCGAGGAATGTTCAGAGGATGAAAGAGGCTACATGAATGGACTCTTTCACTGGTCGGTGGAAGACTTTCACATTTATATGTTGGAGGTGGAGGAAGTAGAACAAGCATTTGGAGAGAGGTGTTATCTCTGAAGTACGAGGAGTAAAATGGGTGACCCACATAAATGAAACCCCAACACACAAATTTGGTGCTAAGAAACCAATCAAGTACAAAGAGTTGTCCTTGCAAATCACCATCCTTGGGGACAAGGAAAATTCACATAATATACTAATAAGGGATGATTGGAATCCCATGTTAAAGCCAGTAGGCATCAAAATCTTTCTGGAATACAAGGATGTATTTGCATGGACTTATAAAGACCTCAAGGGTATAATGTTGAAGTTGTGCATACACCACATTCCTCTAGTACCAAGAGTCATACTAGTGCAAAAAAGGGCATACAAGATGAACAAAAACTATGCAACAATGGTAAATGAGGAGATCAAACATATCCTTGAGGTAGAGATCATCTTTAAGGGAATAGTGAATGTGTATTTCCTATTGAGATATCACTAAAGATAGAGGCCAATCAAAATAGGATTTGTGTGGACTTCAGGTGCTTGAACACCATTACTATTAAGGATCCCTTCCCCATACTGTTCACAGACACCATCTTGGAGGAGGTTGTCCAATATGAAATATACTCATTTGTGGATAGGTTCTCTAGGTACAACCAGATATCCATTGTAGAGGACAAGTTACAAATAACCTTTGTGGTAGAGGACGAAGTACATGCATATAAATGAATGCCCTTTCATCCATGAAATGCACCAGTGACATTCCAAAGAATAATCCTCCACATCTTCAACAAGATGTCAGTAGGGAGTTTTCATGCCTTCCTCAATAGTTGGTCAATCTTCAGTGGACAAGAAAAACACTTAACAACTATGCTCCACGGAGTTTCCGGGATGGGGACGTTTTAGGGGACAGAGACGTGCTTCCGGTATGGGGACAAGTCATTGCCAAAATTTAGGGGATAGGACCTTTGGGGACAATGATTAAAAGCATAGGGGATTTTTTTATATAGAGAGACAAAATTCAAGTATGCACATCATAACATTGATAAACCATTCACCATAGACATTTTAGAAGATCAATACATGGAAAATTATCAGATGACAAATATTAAGTACCTCCATTATAAAATATCACATACATAGGTAGTAAAATCAAAATGCCTAAACTCTCCAAGTATTATGCATGAAATCAGAATGGAATAAAGAGAAGTGCAACTAGAATAGTAAGTAGTAGATAGAAATACTAAATGCAATCTTTCCTCACTGCTGCTACTGCTGTTGCTCTATGATTTTTTCCCTCTTAGCAAGTACATCATATCTTAAAATGAGTATAAGAGTTATTGTTTGAGTGTTTTAATGGACAACTATGGTTTGCACATTTTTATTATGTCTTTCCACACAAAAAGTAAAATTTATTGTTTTGTCTTTACCTGACTAGCTGGAAAAAAGGGGACAGCTTTAGGGATGGCAAAAATCTATTCATGTGTCCTCATTTTGTCCCCGGGACGAGTACAAGCCAAAAAGCATAGGGGACACGCCCCATGGAACATAGCCTAGCAATACTTTGAGAACATATGGAGAGGCATCGAAGAGAAAGGGTGGCACTCAACCTTAAAAAGTACAAGTTTATGGTTCCACAGGGGAAGTTGTTGGGTCATATCATTTGCAAGATCAGATCAAAGATCAACCCTAACAAGGTCAAGATTAGAATAATCATTGAGATGGAGGCTCTAACAGATGTCATGAGGGTGAAGTCAATGGACCATATTGGCTACTACAAGAAGTTTATAAAGAACTTTGCCTGAGTTGCCTAC
Source organism: Cupressus sempervirens (assembly GCA_028749045.1). Lineage (NCBI taxonomy): Eukaryota > Viridiplantae > Streptophyta > Pinopsida > Cupressales > Cupressaceae > Cupressus > Cupressus sempervirens. The sequence goes on along the minus strand of CM053784.1, from coordinate 148,105,123 downwards.
CCTCTCGACAAGTTGACATGAAAAGGAGAACCCTATGTTTTGGGGGATAGAACAAGATGCCTCGTTTGCAAAACTGAAGACAAAACTAGTTGGGGCACCAATTCTGGCGTATGCCAATTGGAACAAGGAGTTGCACATGCATGTGGATGCTTAAAATTTTGCAATTGGTGCAACTCTGGCACAGGTGGTGATCACAACTTAGACCACCCCATTTATTTTGCTAGCAAATTGTTGTCAAGGGCATAAAAGAATCATAGTATGATGAAGCAAGATGCACTTGAAATGGTTTACATTATACAAAAGGTCAAACATTATTTGTTGGCAATATTGTTTACATTCTATGTGGACCACTAGGCACTGATGTACCTGGTGAATAAACCAATCGTACAAGGGAGGCGAGAAAATGGTTGTTACTACTATAGGAATTCACCTTCACCATCATTGTGCAGCTTGAAAAATAGCAATGTCATCATAGATCATCTCTCTCCGATCAAGTCCGGAGAGTCGTCAAAAGGAGTTATTGATGACTTCCTAACACACACTTGTTTCACATTGTTATCTTGTCAAAGTGGTATAGGAGCATCAAAGAGTACTTGAAAAACTAGCAGTTTCTAATAGAAATCTCAACTAGCGAGTTACGAGAGTCAGTCCTTAGAAGCTACAACTCACAGTTGATTACCAATTTATTATACAAAATGCAACCTAACAAAGAACTGAGATTTTCCATGGAAAAAGAAGTACAACACATTTTGAGAGAGGCACATAAAGGGCCAGTCAGAGGATATATGGGATCAGATACCACGAACAGAAGGTTCTCCTTATAGGATTGTGGTTACCTACTTTGAATTTTTGAACAACAATGCTGGGGAGTGGGTCGTAAGTCGTGACACCTATTAGAGAGAAGGGAAACCACTAAAGAGAGATTTCATGTCGCTCAATTCCTCACACCCAAGAACTTTTTGAGTGTTAGGGCTTGGATTTTGTCAAATCCTTGAATGCAAGTAAGGCACGGAGGTGTTGGTATATCATGGTGGTGACGTAATACCTAACAAAGTACATGAAGGCACGGGCTTGGCCAAACAACTCAATAGTGAGTACAAGAAAGTTCATATATGAGAAAATCTTTACAAGGTACATCCCCATCCAGTTGACCAGTTACAGAGGTCACTTCGTGAACCATGTCATCTCATTTTTAATTCATGCGAACTAGAAAAAGTTGACTAGAAAGAGAAGTTATCATCAATAATTTAAGCATGCCCCACAATGTACAAAGTAATGATTAGACAACACCACTCCAATTGATCTTCGAACAAGAAGTCCTTGTCCTACCACACTTCATGATTCTGACCCTTAGGATAGCCATTAAGAACCTAGTGGGGGATATGGAAAGCTTTTGAGAAAGATTACACAGTTTTAAAAAGTTGGATGAGCATCATATGATGGTGCAACAAGTCACTGAGGTAGTACAACAAAGATGCAAGGCAAGGCATGACAAGAAATCGACACGTTTAGTTCACTTTTTCCCAAGTCCAGGAAGTTAGGAAGAATGACACTATCAAATTATGGACACTAGATGGACGGAGATTCTGGAGGTAGTGAAAAAGTCTAAGATGAAGCCATACATCGAAAGCCAAAGGCAATAGGTAGGGTGACCAAAGCCAAAGGGTTCCTCCAGACGAAGTAGATAAGAAATATAATTGAAAAACGACAAAGATTGTAATAAAAAGTTCTGCCCCAATACTCGACGACAACACCATATGGACAATCTTCGTCAAACGGTGCACCATTTGGTAGTTGCAAGAGGAAGTCGACGACCTCTACCATATGACTAACCTAGGCATAATAAAATAAAAGATGGTCGATAGAAATACTAAAGTAAAAAGTTGTTGGAGAGAAAATATAAGAGGTTGTTGGCAGGAAAGTACGAAGACATTAGTGGATCTTCGATGAAGAAAAGAGGGATGAACCGAAGAACAACCAACATCCATGTGGGAGGTAACAAGGGAGATGAGAAAAATGTAAATATTGTATGGTGTTGAGTGTACACCTGTACGGTGTCAAACAGACATAGACAGACATAAAAGCTCAACCTTCTTTCAATGTCGTGCAAGTTAGACAAGTCCATCAGGAGAGGAACAACGTCGTACATTGAGAGCAACTTGTTTGTCAATTTGACAGCCAAGAAGCATACACAAAAAACTACAACAATAAAATACCATACAACATTCAGTATTAGCTTCAACAATGTGGAAAAGAAAATACCATATGGAAAACCACAAAGGCATTCGGCATTATTCCTTATGACTGAGAGAGAATAGCAAAAGGCGCCTAAACTAGAAGAAGAGACCAGCTAAGGAGTGTTACCAAGGTGATCAAACCTTTCCATTACAACAATAACATTGATGCCACTAGTGGAGGATCTTGGCAATATTGAATTGAGTTTTACACCTAACAATAGAGGATGATGAGTATCATAATCAAGGAGGAAGTTGTGAATCAAAAGGAGTTGGGTTAAGCCAATACGGTGCAAATCGCACTATTTTAACAAGTTATCAAAATCAAAGGTAGAATGAAGGTGTGTGGCAACATAAGAATGCAAGTGTCATTTCAATAATGAACTATGCATGAAGCTTGGTTAGCAAATATACCCTCAGCAACATAAAGGCCTTGAAATGAAAAATTAGTGCAAAACAAAGTTTAGGGCCAACAAGTTGTAGGAGCCGCATGAATAAGTTACAAACAATGAAACATTATTGGTAGAATCACTCAATTATGAAACAGAAGGAATCCTAACTAACCAAAGGCACAAAATGACAAGAATGAGATAGTTATGGATGCAAGCATAGGAAAGAGGAAAGGTTGGAAACAACAGTTATAGTAAGCATCTAGTAGTTCTTTAGGTAAGGATAAAAAAGTAGGAGTGTTGTTGTCTGGTATAAAGGTTGTAAGCAAAGTGGACACAAGCTCTAGTACCAAGAAAATCCAACCGAAGGTGCAAATGGCTGCTCAAAAAGGCGCTGCCACACCATAACCTATGGTATTCGAGGGATTGAATAAATTCAAGTACAAAAAATGGTGGCAGGATACTCCCAATAATGATTTGATAAAGTAGAGCCTAAGGAAAGCACAAGTTCAGTGAGCCATTCAGATGCCCATTTTCTCCATTCATGATTGAGGGTCCCCTCTAGTTGATAATAGAGACCTTTAACAAATTCTCATGATCTAACACATTTCAATAATTGGGGCATGACTTGAAGGTTTCATTTACAAACACAAAATTCATTAGGTTCTATGACATACTCGATAGGCATCGTGAAAATATTGACATGAAGGCAAAGAAGATGACAAGGAAGGTGAAGGAATACTCAATCAAAATGGTGTCTAGCGGTCGTACACCTGCAGAGATAAACTTGGTCACAAAAGCATCAGAAGGGCAAGGAATGGAGTCCATTGATAAAAGGTCGGCCAACAATGTCAAGTCGCGCCTCAACGTAGCCCTTCCCTAGATCGTCTTGATGAATGGCCTAGTGTATGACTAGGCAACACTCTTGGCAGAGTGGATGCTTGAGTTTATGACATAGTAGCACGAAACATTCTACATAATGCATTACGCCATAGGTTTGTTTTTGGATGCTACACAGGTGCAAATTCTCGAAGGAGAGCTCGTGGTGAAGCCCAATGGAACTCTAGCACATGGTGAGCTACCTATCATGCATTAGAGGCACTTAGACATTAGGGCAATGCCAACGGGGCAAAAGAGGCAACACTAGGTAGTCTCTGAGCCTGAGGATGTTGATAGTGGGAGAGAAGCTACGTCAAAGAGCTTTGGCTCTTTGGGAGATGGCGGTAGTCACGAGGCGGAGGACAAGACCTTAGAGTCTATAATTGTTGGCACAATAGCATTCATGTCCACACTCACACTTGTGTTGTTTTCTTGAACTCTTTTGTTCAAGATGCCACACTTGACACCACCAACATTTGTAGGGTTGGTGACCACTACACCCATTCCTTCCTTTAGTCACATCTAGACACCTATGAGTATGGAACCTGTGGCACCAACGACATTGGCTAAGGGACTTCCACCAAAAGAGGAGATAGTGGAGACTTGGGTCGAGTTGGAGTTTCCTAATGAGGTGTTTCTTGGGGGAGCTTTACAATGTGTAGAGACACAAATGGTGATAGAGGTATCTAAGATAGAGGCATAGAGAGTAAAGCCTATGGGGAGTGACATATTACCAGAGGCAGAGACAACAAAGGTAAATGCTTTTCTAAGTGAGTATAATATAGCAGAGATGGTTCTAGTTGGGACCACCCTCATCTCTCGACGACACGCATTACCTCCCCATGAGATGGTAGATCCTGATGGAGAGGGTTCATTAGTTAGGTTGATGCCCATGGAATTGGAGCAAATAGATTTTGAGCATCCTTGAGAGCTAGAGACATTAGTAGAGATTGCAGGAGTATACCCTCGATAGAGACATTATGCCTACAACAAGGAGTATAGAGTATGACCCTTCCTAGGAGCCACAAAGGGAATTTGGAAATGGCAACTTGGAGAAGTACATCCAGGAGGTGGTTGTTGGAGCTAGACGAGTGATAGCTTCTTCTTAGTTACAAGTCCAGGAGAGGGTGATCCAAGAGTTAGGGAGGTGTAATGTCCCTGATTTAGCAGGTCTCCAGAGTATGGGTTTGTCAGCTCATCGCGACCCTCGTGAGCTGATGTCTAGTTTTGGGGGTCTTTGTCGTGAGATTGCTATTTTGGGACTTACTATTTTTAGTAAGTCACTTTTGGTCATTTGCTACTTTTGGATTGAGCGATGCAGGTAGGATGGGCCCTCTAGTTCTTGATATTTGATCTCTCTGGGAATTCTTTGTTAAAAGTCTTTATTGGTGTGCTTGTTGGCTAATGATTTAATTTTAATAGAGCATAAGTACTTTATATTATAAAGTGTTCTAATTTTATATTATAAAGTTGCCTTTCAAGTGGAAAGAGTGAGAGTGAAGCTGGATGGTTCAATTTGTGTTATAAATGCAGCTTTTTATTGTGGAGAGATCATCTTGATTTAATATATTTTTATTGCTCATATCGATCGCCTGGGGTTTGAAGAAATTCAAAGTTCTTTCATTTGATGATTGTGCTGAGGTATACAATTATCTAATTCTCCTACTGTGTTCAACTATGGCTTGGAGAATCTTGCTACTAAGTTATTCTGGGAGGTGTGGAGACTCATTTTCAATCTGAGAAGCTGAATTGGAGTACGAAATTAATATTGTGGATTTGTTATTCTGTCAATACTTGCAGCCACGGTTGTAAGCAAGCAAATTGTGCTAGACGTCAACTATACTGAAGCCTATACGTCATTAGCTACCTTCATGTCTGAGTTTGGATGGCTCCCGAGGATTGTAAGGCGTTATTGGGGGCCTGCGTTATTTTCCAACAAATTCGTGCCTAGCAAAACAAGGATTCATGCTTCCATTTGGTCTTCCTGCCTACCGTAATTATCACAGTTATCTTGCACTTCCGTAAGCCAGCAAAGGATAGCTTTCTTCTACTGCGGCTTGTACTGAGGAAGCACCGTTGACAATAAAGGAAACAACTGAGTCACAATTTGGTTTAATAAAATTGCAGATCAAGTGCCATATCTATATTTTGTGGTTTAAATGTATGCTTTCAATGAATTTGCAAAAAAAATGAAATGTTAAAGTCTTGTCTGGTTATTATCCATTATCTTTTCAAACTTCTAGTTTTGTTAAATTCCAATTTCAATAGAAAATAAAGAAAATACTTTATATACTATTCAAAATTGCAAAGAAAATAAGTTGTGTTCAACCATACAAGTTGGAAGCCAGTTGGGAATTTTACAGTGGTATCAAAGCAGTTTCCTGCTAGCCTACAAGAATTGGGCTTAGAATTTTCAGAGGCATATTGTTGTTAGTATGCATCTTGAGATATGGATGGTGATCGAAGGTTTGTGCCTTGTATACACTACACCCGACAGGATCAGAATGTACCTCCCAGAGATGGAGAGCCAGAGATTCAGTTTGGCATGGTAGGTAGTCTGAGTAGTTCTAGTGGCTTCAGACAACGTGCTACTAATGCTCAGGTTGATAGAGATGCCTTGCAAGCATTTTGAAATATCACAGTCGGGCAACAACAAATAACAGGTGTTCTCCAACAGTTGTCTAACATCTTGCAGCAGTTAGCTTTGCCTCGGGATCGGGGTAGAGAGAGAGACTAAGATGTTTCTATTGGTTCCTATAGGTCAGGTGTGGATGTGAGGCTCAAGGTTGACGACAGGCACAGGACCAAGGATCATGTCAAGATGGATGACAAGGTGGACAGGACAGGTTATATTGGTGCTGAAGATAGGCCACAGAGACCTACTTTTCTGAGACCTAAATTAGATACAATTAGCACTACTTCTGATGTTGCTCCATTTGTTGATGACGTACTGACTCATTCTCATGAGTAGGATGCTCTTCCCCAAGAATTAAGGATAATTTGAGTTTTGACAGATATTTGACACAGAAGTGTGAGCATTCCAAGGGTAGGCTTGCTATTGACAAACAACGGACGTGGTATACTTAGCTCCAGCAAGCAGCTGGTAAGATGACATTGGCTCATTTTGATGGGAGTGGTAGAGTGATTGCTAAAGCTTGGGAACACAAGCTCGACACCTAACTTGCTTTGTGTCCTATGACTAAGGAGGATGCCATCAAGTTTGTTGTGCTACACCTTGATGGAGTTGCACACGATTGGTGGTATCATGGTTTAGTATCTCTCCATCATGATCAGATCATATCATACCAAGGTTTGTTGATAGATTGACAAAACGATTTGATAAAAAGGATACTGAGGTTTATTTTAGAGAGTTGGCTCAGTTATGACAGACAACTAGTTTGGAGGCATTCATCAATGAGTTCTAGAGGTTGTCAGTGATGGTGTATGACATATTTGAGCAGAGGAGGGTTATGCTTTTCATTGAGGGCCTTGTTGAGCCACTTAGAGGGTGGTTTAAGTCAGTAGAAACCCCATCATTACAGGAGGCAATGAAAAATGCCCATAATTTAGAGGCCTCTACACTTAGAGGCAAGTTTGCCTCCAAGCCTACTACGTCCTCCTATGATAGGACACCTCCTCGGAGAGAGGAGAAGACTAAGGGTAAGCGTCCTATTGCAACACCCTTGGACTAGGAAACAATTAATGATTTGAGGAGGAAGTTTTTTTTTTTATTGCAAAAGTTCTTATGATGTCAACCATGTTAGTGTAGTTTTTTATTTTTCCTATTTTGCTAGGTTTTTCCTACACTTTTAATAATCTCGCTTAGGTTAATAAAGCATGTCTTATTAGGTGAATGGTTGTGAAGTGTCACCTTCCTACATGTGAGCATCCATTAGCTATCTTGGGAAGATACTTTGCTATCTTTAGTCTGATAGATGTTTGCTCCTCATTGGTTGGTGTTGCCACCTCCTCCCTCTTCCTAGCCTATATAAGCATGCTACCTGGCTTGTATTTGTATCTCTTGTTTTTGCATCCTCTTAATGCTATTTTGCTTCCAGCATTTGCATTACTCTCTTGGAGACTAACTCTATGATGCTTTTTTGATTTTGTATCATTTGCATTCATAGTTTAGATATTTACTCTTTGCACTAGTTTTCTAAGTTATTAATCTTATCAGATTCTAACATGGTATCAGAACTTTTCTATGTGCAAGAGTAGATTTTAGTTTCCTTATTTGAGAGATTCGGGGGGGGGGGGGGGCAAATAAACTTTATTGTAATTTTTTGAAAAATGAAGTATGCTCTTCTCTTGCATCTTTGGATGATCCTGAGAATCAGAAAAGTTTTGACAAAAACGATTTTTCTCTGGGGTTTCAATCTCAAATCTGACAACCAATTTGCATATTTGGAGTTTTCAATCAGTTTTGCAGGTTCCAGCATGCCATTGATGGACTTAGAAAGCTGCTCTAGCATTTGCATGTCATATTCTGGTTGCTGGGGTCGTTTTTTGATTTTTGGAGCCATTTTTTACTGTTAAAAGCGTCTGATTTACACTACAGCAACATCTTCTGTACATCAGCAAGAAAAACGCTTTCTGAGTTTTGTTCGCAGCCCCGAAAAACCATCTGGGTATCTTTTAGATTTTGCATGCAAACTATATATTTTGCAGAATCGAGCATGCAAAGCTACAGCCATACCCCTCTCCGTTGGCAGTCACAGATTTGAACGCAGTTTTCAAATGTCTCATTCTTGCTCATACGGACTCCGATTTTGATGATTCTTGTTATGAACTTGGCTTTTTTTTTGTGCTCTATCCTTTAGTGGAGTTGTTTTTTGATTTTCATGCATGAATTCTTCAGAAATTGCAGATTCTCAGCCATGACTGTGCACAGTTCTCGTTTTGAAAACTTCGGAGGATCATAACTTTCTCATACGACCTCGTATCGAGGCGATTCTTTTTTTGAAAATGCATAATTTTTCGAGTAGATCGCAGTGGTACTATTTGTTTCCTTGATTATTGTGCCCAAATTTCACTTCTAGCATATGCTCTTCATGAGGGTTTGTAATGCATTGAAATCAAGACCACTAAATATTTCTTTCTAGTGGTAGTTGTAAACGCACTAAAATAAAGTGCCAAATCATATTTCTTCGGGGGGGGGGGGTTCTTTGATTGAGTAAAAAGGGGGGGCATTGTCACAGTTGGGTTCTCTTCTTTTTAGCATTTCTTTGCATTTCTTCATCATGGATCAAAAAAATATGCCCATCCTAACTCCATACAATTACTTTGAGTGGAAATCACGCATGACAATTCACTTAAAGAAAGCTGGATTAAATAGGATAACTATGGGACTTGAAACTGAACCTGCTAAAGATGAAGATAAGCCTAAGTGGTTTAACAAATGTGATGAGGCATATGGAACATTGTGTTTGTCTATTTCTCCTGACTTTTTATTTCACATTGAGTCTTTGGATACACCAAATGAAGTATGGACAAAGCTAGAAACACTATTTGGCACACAAGATTCAATGAGGGGTCATATGTTGGAAAATGAATTAATTAGTTTGAGTCCAGGCAATTTCAACACAATCCAAGATTTCTTCACCAAATTGGAATCACTAAGGCTGCAGTTAAAACAATGTGGAATTGAAAAGAAAGATGAACAACTAATTCTCAGTATTCTCTCTGAGCTAAGTTCAAAATATTCTGTGTTTGTCTCTACCTTCTATGCTACTAAGGGTGCACTTGGTACTCAATTCACCATGCCATCTTTAGATGATTTTGCTGTCAATCTCACTCGAGAATAGGACAAGTTAATCCAAATGGGCACTCTTACGTCCTCTAAGTCTCATGCCTTAGCAGCCAACCAAGGCACAAAACAACAAAAAGGACAAAGTAGTAACAACAATAGTAAGGACAAGAAACAAAAGAATAGCGAGGAGAAGAAGGATCAGATATCGATTTCTTCAAAAGAAACTATTGATACACCATCTTCTAAGGGCGATAAGCCTAAGAAAGAAAAGGTCAAATGTGCCTATTGTAAAAGATCTAGTCATGATGAACATAAATGTTTGCAGAAACAACTTGATCACTTGACATACATTCTTGAGAAGAATAATATCAGTGTTCCTGAGTCTATCAAACAAAGTCCTAATGAAGGGTCTAACAAGGAAAAAGAAAACAGCAAGGGGAAAGGAAAGGGCAAGGCCCTTTTTGTAGTTGCTTCCTCACCATCCACTTGGGTTCTTGATTCGGGTGCTTCACACCACATGGCTTCACCTAAGGAAGAACTTGCATCCTTGGAGCCGTGTACTATGCCTTCTATTTTGATGGGTGATAATACTCTTGTTGAGGTGTGTGGGAGAGGGTCTATTGATGTGGGGGATGGCACATTCCATGATGTTCCTTGTGTACCCTCATTGTCAACTAATCTCCTATTGGTACACCAGATCACTCACACAGGTTTAGGCAAGCGGGTCGAGTTCACTCCTAATTCAGTGGAGATACGTGAGTTGCACAATGATTCTACAGTTGCAGTTGGGAGAGCAGATCATCAGTCATGACTCTATATGTTTTCTCACTTTGTTCCTGATCCTCCTTTGACTATTTCACTCACTCACTCTAATGATGTGAGCAGATTATGGCATGAGTGGTTTGGCCATCTTAACTTCCACTACTTGTATCAACTTAACCAGCAAAGCATGGTCATAGGGTTGCCTTCTACCTTGACATTGGAGTCACTTGGAATACATGATAGATCTTCTAATGGGTCAGATTCACTTGAGTAGTCTTCTACCTCCACTTCTGATGCAGAGAGTGATTCAGAGGACTCACCTCCTTCCTCTTCTAGTCATCATTTACAAGTTGATGATTCTCCTCTAGATTCTCCATCTTCTGGTCCACTTTGGGCTAGACAGACCTTGCAGTTTGTAGGTGATTGGGTTGGGGATCCATCAGGCACCAAGCAGACTCGTTCACAATTCCAGGATGCTCTACATGTCTTCATTGCTACTGCCTCAAATCCACAGTCCTTTCTTGAGGCTTCTGGTATTTCTGAGTGGGATACATCTTTGCAAGAAGAGTATAGTTCCTTGATGAGGAACCACACCTGGGATCTTGTCCCTTTTCCTAAGGGAAGAAAACTTGTTCGATGTAAGTGGGTCTACAGGACAAAATTTGCAAGCTTTGCTGGAGGTGCGGGATGCTTCATCTTTTGGGGGGGCCGCTTCCTCTCACTTGGAGTCCTAATTTTCTTTGGGGAGTCTCTTTTCTCTCTCTTTTGGGGGAATTTTATGTACATGGGTACCTCATCAGGCTTGACTTGCCAGGACCCATTTCTACATCCACCTAAGTTTCGCTTATGGGGGGGGTGTTAGTGTAGTTTTTTATTTTTCCTATTTTGCTAGGTTTTTCCTACACTTTTAATAATCTTGCTTAGGTTAATAAAGCATGTCTTATTAGGTGAATGGTTGTGAGGTGTCACCTTCCTACATGTGAGCATCCATTAGCTATCTTGGGAAGATACTTTGCTATCTTTAGTATGATAGATGGTTGCTCCTCATTGGTTGGCATTGCCACCTCCTCCCTCTTCCTAGCCTATATAAGCATGCTACCTGGCTTGTATTTGTATCTCTTGTTTTTGCATCCTCTTAATGCTATTTTGCTTCCAGCATTTGCATTACTCTCTTGGAGACTAACTCTATGATGCTATTTTGATTTTGTATCATTTGCATTCATAGTTTAGATATTTACTCTTTGCACTAGTTTTCTAGGTTATTAATCTTATCAGATTCTAACAAACCATGACCGTCCCATGAAGCCTAAGGGTAAAAATAGGATGATGGAGTGGTTCTACGATGATGATGGTAGTGCTGATTTTCAGTAGCCATTTGGGGATTGTGATCAAGATCAGCATAGGAGTGATGATGTTGATGATGAGGTGGATGATTCCAACCTCAAGGTAGCTTACTTATCTAGTATGAGGAAGGAGGAAGCTTTCCGGATGCGTGGGCTCATGGCTAGATAGGGAATTGTTGTTTTATTTGATACTAGAGCTACTCATAATTTTATTGATGCTCGTTTGGTTACCAAGAGGGGTATACAGACTGAGGATTTCGATGGCCTACGGGTACAGGTAGCTGATGGTTACACCTTGAAGTGTAACAAGATGATTTCACATCTTCCTGTGAAGCTTAATAGATATGCTTTCATTGTAGATTTTTATGTGGTAGACATGGAGGGGACAGATATAGTTCTTGGTATGGCATGGTAACACACACTTAAGGATATCTACCTGAGCACTAAGAAGATGGAGATGAGGTTCATTAAGGAAGGGCAGCCCCAAGTTCTTAAAGCAATCCATTATGATGAGCTGAAGCAGATTTCACTTAGTGTATGCAGCACTTGGCTCATCATGAGGATATTGTTGATTGGGCAGTAGAGTGCAGAATTATGCCAACTCAAAGAATATTGAGGAGGCAGAATATCATCCTGATATCCAGCAATTGAGGATTAAACACTCTAAAGTGCTTAATGATTTACCCCCTAGTAGGCCACCAGGTCACGGGATTGAGCATATTATTGAGTTGGAGGAAGGGACTAAGCCTATTATGATTATTGCTTGCTTTTACCGAAGAGGCTCAAAGATGAGATTGAGAAGGCCATACAAGAGCTACTTGATCAAGGGCATATCAGGCCAAGCAAGTCTCCATTCGCTTCTTCGTTTGTTCTGGTGAAGAAGGATGGTACCCTCCGAATGTACATTGATTACCAGATGTTGAATAAGAGGACCATAAAAAACCATTATCCCATTCCACGGATTGATGAGCTCATTAATGAATTGCATGGGGCAAAGTATTTTTCAAAGATTGATTTGAGATCCAGCTATCATCAAATCCAGGTTAGAGAGCAAGACATAAAGAAGACAGTGTTCAAGTGTCATTGTGAGCACTTTGAATCCTCGGTCATGCCTTTTAGTCTCACCAATGTTCCTGCCACTTTTCAGTCTACTATGAACAAGGTGTTCCGTTGTCAGCCCCACAAGTTTGTGTCGGTCTTCTTTGACGACATTTTGATTTACAGTAAGACTTGGGACGATCATGTGGTTCATCTGGATACAGTTTTGGGTATTTTGGATCAGGCTTCCTTGTATGCTAAAGAGTCCAAGTGTGCTCTTGGTATGACAAAGTTACTTTATCTGGGACATATTATCAGTGCCGATGGAGTTCATATGAACCCGGATATGATCCGTTGTATTGTGGAGTGGCCTACACCAGAGACCTTGACACAATTAAGAGGGTTTATTGGTCTCTGTGTCTTTTATCATAGGTTTGTGGCTGGTTTCTCACGACATGCTGCTCCCCTTACAAATTTGACCCGCAAAGGTGCTTTTCAATGGTCAACTCAGGCACAAGAATGTTTCAAGAAGTTTAAGACTATTATGACTTCATGTCCAGTATTGGCTTTATCTGATTATTCTAGGCCTTTTGATTTGCATTGTGATGCCTTCGGAGAGGGCATTGGTGTCATTTTGTCCTAGGATCGACATCCCATAGTTTTTGAGAGCAGGAAATTACAAGGTCCTGAGAGAACTTTCAGCATTTATGATAAGGAGATGTTAGCTTAGCTATCATGCATGCTTTGGCTAAATTCAGGCAGTATTTGGTAGGCAGCAAGTTTTGTATTAAAACCAACCATAATAGCCTGAGACATTTCTTGGGGCAAAGGGATTTGAATGAGAGACAACAGAAATGGGTTAGCAAGCTTCAGTCTTATGATTTATGATTTTGATCTTCTATATCAAGGGGACTCAAAATGTAGTTGCAGATGCTCTTTCAAGGAGACCTCACCTTTATATAGTTTTCAATATTTCAGAGGATTGGAGAACATTTGATTATAACTGAATATGCCAGAGATCAGCGGGCAACAGGTATTGTGGATGGTAGTATTCAAGATGAGAAATATTCTCTCTCAGGAGAGTTGATTACCTACAAAGGGAGGATATTTTTTATTCTAGAGTCAAATGTGCGTAAGGTTATCCTACGTGCATTTCACGATTCTCCTATGGCCAGTCACCCTAGTTTTTTTAAGACTTATAAACTGGTTCAGGAGAGATGTACATGGAAGGGATTGAAGACTAATGTTCATCACTATGTCCAAGAGTGTTCGGTTTGTCAGAGGAACAAACATGAACACACATATCCTGTTGGTTTATTACAGCCACTTCCTATTCTTGAAAGGAAATGGGAAGGGAACTCCATGGACTTCATTGTGGGCTTGCCTAAAGCCCAAAAATAGGATTGTATCTATGTGGTAGTAGATAGGCTCACGAAGTATGCTCATTTCTTCCCTATTACCACTACCTTGCTCATTTCTTCCCTATTACCACTACCTATTCAACTTTGGAGTTGGCTGAATTATTTTTTAGAGAGATCTTTAGGTTGCATGGTTTATTTAAAACCATTGTGAGTGACAGTGACAGTAGATTTATGAGTCATTTTTTGCTAGAGATTTTTAGATTGTGGACTAAGTTGACTCCTAGCACCAGCTACCATCCACAGAGTGATAGCCTGATAGAAATAGAGAACAAGTGGGTTTAAGGTTATCTGCCAGAATTATGTCTCTTCTCAGCAAAAGGCGTGGGTAAAATGGATTCACTTATGTGAATATTGTTACAATTCCACTCATCACATGACTATACAGTTGTCGCCTTTTAGAGCTCTATATGGTTATGATTTGCCTAGTTTTGTGGATTTGTTATGTGGTGATAGCAGATTACTGAGTGCTGGGGAGTTGCTACAGGATAGCCAGGATGTAGTGAGGACCTTGAAAGATAATATCTAAAGGGCACAGAATCAGCAAAGCAGTATGCTGATCAGAAGAGAACAACTCAAACTTTTCAGGTAGGGGATATGGTCTACTTGATGTTGTAGCCATATCGATAGTCTTCAATCAAGAAGAGTGGAGCTAAGAAACTTAAGCTGCAATATTATGGACCCTTTCAGATTGTGCGGTGGGTTAGTGAGGTGGCATATGAGTTGTAGTTGCTTGATGATAGCAAAGTTCATAATGTGTTCCATGTTTCACGCCTCAAGGGGGCTTTGAGTCATCATGTGAGACCTTCTCTTGTTTTGCCTCCGTTGGATGATGAAGGGAGATTGGAGTTGATTCCTGAAGCAATACTTGATACTAGGGAAAGGCAACTACGACAGAGAACCATTCGTGAGTTTTTGGTTAAGTGGTAGAATCTTCCAGATGAGGATGCTACTTGGGAGCCTGAAGATATTCTTCAGCATTCCAAACTTTGATTACTTGAGGACAAGCAATCTAGGGGAGGGAGGACTGTAATGTCCCCGATTTAGCAGGTCTCCAGAGTGTGGGTTTGTTAGCTCATTATCATGACCCTTGTGAGTTGATGTCTGGTTTTGGGGGACTTTGTCATGAGATTGCTATTTTGGGATATACTATTTTTAGTAAGTCACTTTTGGTCAGTTGCTATTTTGGATTGAGCAATGCAGGCAAGATAGGCCCTCTGGTTTTGGATATTTGATCTCTCTAGGAATTCTTTGTTAAAAGTCTTCATCGGTGTGCTTGTTGGCTAATGATTTAATTGACATTTAATAAAGCATAAGTACTTTATATTATAAAGTGTTATAACTTTACATATTATAAAGTTGCCTTTTAAGCGAAAAGAGTGAGAGTGAAGTTGGATGGTTCAATTTGTGTTATAAATGCAGCTTTTTGTTGTGGAGAGACCATCTTGATTTAATATATTTTTATTGCTCATATCAACTGCTTGGGGTTTGAAAAAATTTGGAGTTCTTTCATTTGATGATTGTGCTGAGGTATACAATTATCTAATTCTCCTACTATGTTCAACTGTGGCTTGGAGAATCTTGCTACTAAGTTATTCTAGGAAGTGTGGAGACTCACGTTTTCAATCTAAGAAGCTGAATTGGAGTACGAAATTAATATTGTGGGTTTGTTACTCTGTCAATACCTGCGGCCAAGGTTGTAAGTAGGCAGATTTTGCTAGACATCAACTATACTGAAGCCCAAATGTCATTAGCTACCATCATTTCTGAGTTTGGACGACTCTCAAGGATTGTGAGGCATTATTGGGGGCCTGCATTATTTTCCAGCAATTCGTGCCTATCAAAACAGGGATTCGTGCTTCCATTTGGTCTTCCTGCCTGCCATAATTATCATAGCTATCTTGCATTGCTGTGAGCTACCAAAGGACAGCTTTCTTCTACTACAGCTTGTCCTGAGGAGGCTCCGTGATAAAGTAAACAGCTGGGTCACGATTTGGTTTAATAAAATTGCAAACCATGTGCCATATCTATATTTTGTGGTCTAAATGTATGCTTTCAAAGAATTTGCAAAAAAATAAAATGTTAAAGAAGTCTTGACTGGTTATTATCCATTATCTTTTCAAACTTCTAGTTTTGTTAAATTCCAATTTCAACAGAAAATAAAGCAAATACTTTTTATACTGTTCAAAATTGCAAAGAAAATAAGTTGTGTTCAACCATACAAGTTGGAAGCCAGTTGGCAATTTCACAAGAAGTTGTTGGCTTTTGCCCAAGGGGTATGTGTCTAGGAATTCTGAGAATCTTATGAGTTTTATGGATGGCCAACTACAGAGTCCCTTGCTACGGTGGAGGGTTGTGCTCTTCAAGAGAGAGTAGGGGAGAGTCATAGGTGGTTCATTCATTGCTTTCAAAAGAGGATAGTGATCATTCAATTTCTCTCATATCAGAGGTTAATATACCTGATCAAGAAGCAATCATAAGGACAAAACTACAGATGGAGGAGGTTAAAAGAAAAGATGAAGACGTTAAGGATAAGTTGCAAAGAAATTTAGGCAAATCCAAGCACACAATGGGATTGAAGGAGTCAGTGTGTTACAAGGTAGAAGGTGATGTGGTTGTAGATAAGGAAGTAGATTGGAAAACACTCTTAGATGACGAAAGAATAAAAGATCATCCATCAAGTGAAGAACTAGTCAATACCAAAAGAAAATGCCTGTTTTCAGTATTTGGTTCATTGGAAGGGATTTCCAAATGGAGATCTGACTTGGATGTTCAAAGATGACATGAACAAGCGTGAATCCACTATTGCAATACTAGAGCTTGAGTCCTTTTTGCCCATGGAGTATTGTGTGGGACATGAAGGTGTTCATGGGTAACGTTGCTAGATGCTGGTATTTTGATCTACTTGAGTCATTTTGCATGTAATAAGGTCTTATTAGACTATGTTTGGTTGTTAGGAACATACTTTGAGTCATTTGATTAGAGAAAATAGCATATTGTGAAACATTGCAAAAGTTGCACTTGTTGCTAAGCAACTTTTTCTTGTCAATGTTGTTACAATGGGCAAATTGCTGTCTTTGTTAGTTGTAATTAATTTGGTTACCAACCATTGAGGAAGGTTGGAAAACTGATAAATAACACTCTTCCATCAACTGCAGGGGTTACTGGTGTATTTGATGAACAAGCAATAAGAAAATACTCTCTTTTTGCATTTTTTACCTTGTAATTTGTTGTTGCAATGAACTATATAGCCTTGTACAGCTTGCAAGTGATTTCACACCTACTTAGCTGGAAAGACAATTAAATTTGCTACCATTTGCAATAGGTTTGATCCATCTTCATCGAGATTTGAGGAAACTAGAGCAATTTTACCAAAATCCTAGGTGTAAGGGTTTGAATCATAAATATATGCCTTCAGGCCCATTCCACCTTCTAAAATTTCTATAAATGGGTGGAATAAACAGTATTTAGATGCATTTTATCATTAGTTTGCAGGAACAGGTGAGAGTTCTAGATGCCATTTTGGCAAAATGCCCTAGCCTAATATTATCATGAATTCAGCTTCTTTTGCAGTAAGTAGATTAAGGGCTTGATAAAAGGGTGCATTGAGGAGTGTTCCAAGTGTTGGAAATTGTGGAGTCAGACCATTTATGACATGTGTAAGACTCAGGAATGAAGGTTCCAAGTTTCGAAGAAGGATATCATAGAGTTGCTTTGTACAAGTGGCATAATAAGGTCTAGTTTCAGATTACCAATCAATTATTGCATCATTTGCTCCAAAAAGCCTACCTAAGTTTCAGATATGTTAACAAAGGGAAAAAAAGGTATATCCAAAAGCTCTTAGATTCAATTTATGACCCTTTTACAAAGAGCTATAGTCGGAAATGTCTTGTAGGAGGGGTATTAGCTGACAGGCCTAATTATGAATATAATGCCATTTGATAATGTCCATGGTGATTGTGAGGTGTTTGACTGTGTGGAAGAGAACATTCTAACCTTCTTCTACATCATTTATTTAATATTGGAGGAAATCATGGTATGAAACCAAGGTTGGAGATCCAAGTACAGGAGGATTTGGAGTTACCTATATATATATATATATAATATCAAAGAAACGTGAATCGGAATCGGATCGGAATCGGCAAGGCCGAATCGAATCGTGAATCGGCAATGAATCGGCAATGAATCGGCGATGAATCGGCAAATTTGAAAAAACCCTTTAAATTTAAAGATTTTAACAATTTAAAACTTATTTCATGCACCCTTTATTGAATATAACTTAAGCACACTATAACATCATCAAATAGAAGTTAAAACTTAACATACATAAACATGAAACATAAAATCCATCACATACGTAACTATGTTATCTAAGATTCTAAAATGTAAATTGTAGGCTAGCTAAAGTAAATAGAAATCAAATGATCATAATGATTTAAATCATAGAATGTATGTAAGATGATCCATAAGACATCAAATCATAAATTTATGTAAGAATCTAAGATGAAGATCCATGAAAGTTTGAAACTTTGAAACATATGTCTATCAATGATTCAGTATCAATATCTATAAACAAAATATAAAAACAAGGCTCCAGCTCAAGCCTCAGGCTCATAGTCATCATCATCCTCAACATCATCCTCAAGCTCGGCTACAGCCTCAGCCTCAGCCTCTGAGTATCCAGTCTGCCTAGTAGCAAGGCGTCTAATGTAGGTCCTAGAGGACTGTCGAGCCATATCTCCCGCATATAAGATGAGCTCACGAATGTCGCTAGGGCCTGTTTCTGTGCGTGCACGTGTGCGTCTACCAATGCCTGAAGAACGTGCTCTAGCTGCCTCAGCCTCTATATCCACCTGGTCAATCCACGCACGGTCTTCCTCAGTGAAGACTGGATCTACAACCTCTGTGAGCCACTCTGATTCTGGATCAATCTCCTCCAGAATGATCGGAGAGGAGTCAGTGCCCAAAATCTGTCTGATCCTAAGACGGAGGTTGTAATGAACGAAGACAAGATCATTCAACCTCTGCACTGTCAACCTGTTTCTCCTCTTCGAGTGGATGTGCTCGAACATGGACCAACTGTGCTCACATCCAGAAGCGCTGCTTGGCTGACTCAGAATACGAATGGCAATTTTTTGAAGTTTTGGGGTTGTGGCCCCAAACATTTGCCACCATCTATCTGAAATAAGGGAAAATAAAAATAATTAGTCTCATTTACAAATTACAAATTACAAGTTAACTCTAAAATTACATAATCAACTTTAAGTTTAGAATCTAGATTCATGAACATTGAATATATTATTTAATTTTTACCTGGCTGTATTGTTTCCCGAGCATCTATGGCTACCCTGCTAGAGAAAAGTGGCCCTTCTTTATTATTGAACTTATCAAGCTCAATAATTGCAGCACTGCTATCCTCATCAGTACTCAACCTCTGGATCACTGTATATAATCCGGTGAGAACCTCCTCATCCGCCTTGAAGTCAAGACGGAAACGAAATGCCGAATTCAAAAAGTAAGCTGCTGCATGGATGGGTCTGTGGAGCTGATTCTGCCATCTCCTATCAATGATGTCCCAAATAGGGGCATACTTCTCCTGCACTCCTGCATACTGAGCTTTAATGGCCTCCTTGGCCCTATCCATGCCCTCATATATGTAGCCCATAGAGGGCTTCTCCCCATCAACAGTTCGTAGGAGAGATACAAGAGGCTCAGTGGCCTACATATAAAGTAAAACAAAAATTTGAGTCAAAACTTAAACATAGAATAATTCAATAATATAAGGTAAAACTAAATCATTAAACAATTAGCATAGTAAACTGTAAAATATTAAAAGTTAAATTGCAATAAAATTACCTTAAGTATTTCTCTAGCAGGTTTCCAAAAACCATCATCATCAAATATGCAATCCACCACATCTATCCCTGCAGTGGTCGTAGCATAGGAAGATGAAATCCACTCCCGCCCAACAAACATGCTCCTCAAATCATCCCTTGATGTCAACAAGGACTGCAAGGTGATGAAATTCGAGGTAAACCTCGTGATCCCTGGACGAGCTAACTCTTTGTCTCCTGTGTACTTCCTCATTGTGCTAAGGACAAATGAATGATTATAAATAAACTTACATATGTTTTTTGCCCTTTCCACACATGACTTGACCCACTCAAGTTTGCCAATTTCCTCCAACATGAGGTCAAGGCAGTGTGCTGCACAAGGGGACCAAAATATGGTGGGGTGCCTCTCCATCAAAAGTTTGCCTACAACAATTTTAAGATAATTAGAAATTCAAATTTCAAACATGTTAGAACTTAGAACTTAGGAAACTTAGAAATTCTAAGTTAGAATTAGAAAAAGTTCAAAATTCAAATAAATTTATTTTCAAAACTTAAAAAGTTAAAAGTTTACCTGCAGCAACATAACTTGCTGCATTATCCGTCACCACTTGCACCACATGTTGTTCCCCCACCTCTGCTATAACTTCCTCAATAACCTCACATAAGTATGTGGCGTTTTTTACATGAGCAGAAGCATCAATGGATTTGAGGAACATGGTATATCCTACAAGTAACAAAACAACGAATTATAATTACTATTAGCAATCAACAAATCAAAATTTGAAATAGTCAATCACGATTCAAAATTATGTATGTAGGAAAGTAGAATGATCAATCACCTCCACAGGATACAAGAAAATTGAGGAGTGTTCTTCCCCTCCTATCTGTCCAACCATCAGTCATGATGGTGCAACCCTTTTCGATCCACTCCTTTCGGTTGTCCTCAAGCTCATGCCTCATATCCTCAACCATTTCCTCCAGGAGGTATCCACTCAACTTAGCCTCAGTTGGGGCTTTAAACCCCGGACCACAAATGGCAACTGCATCTATCATGTTCTGCCAATAAGGAGTCCTATCACAAATAGATAATGATATTGATTAGAAATTTAGATGTCAAAAACTAAAATCATAAAACAAGTAGATATAATTAAAGTTTTACTTTTACTTTTAACTTTAACTTTGAAGATAACAAAGAAAAAAGAATCAATTACCTGGCTGCAATAAATGGAATGTTGCAAAAGTACCAGAATTTGCAAATCTCTTTTCTGGCAGCATCATGAATCTCCTTGTTCAAACCCATGCCCTCAAGCGTGGGTTGGGAGCCAGGAGTAGTGCGGGGCACAAAGTAACTATCCATTCTGCTTTTCCGCACTCTAGGCCGCAATAGGTTGGTGTTGGACTCTGTCTCAGTATGAGACCGACTACCACTAACACTCACATGAGCACTAGCACTAGGATGAAAAGGAGGCCTAGAAGAACCCTCCCCAACACAACCTACGGATGCGGAAGCTGATGCAGATGCACTTGCAGATGTAGATGCGGTTGCGGATGTGGGAGCACGGGAGCCAATACCTCTTAACCCTTCAAGTTGCATTTTCTTAGTCAACTTGTCTTGTTCAATTTTTTCTAATGCCACTAAACAAGAGCGTTTTGCCTCAGCGGTTTGTTGAGTGCAAACTGTGACATCATGGCCAGGTATGCCAGCAATGTGGTATTTCAATCTATAGATACCTCCCGAATTTATTTTTTCTTTGCAAAATATACATTTTGTTTGATATTTGGTTCTCCCAGGAAACTCTTCATTATATTTCCAGCATTCATCTTTTTTACCCATTGTGGAAATTGGAAAATGAAAGCAAAGGGCTGCTGCAATAAAAAAATTCATGTAAAAAATCAAAGTTTGCAACTAATAAACAAAAACTACAAAGCAACAAACCCTAGTTTGCAATTTAGTAAAAGTTAAAACTAAAAATAAAAAACATTCAAGATTTGCAAATGAACACTAAAAAAATTTAACAAAAAATGCATACTACACTAACATGCAAAAAAAAAACCAACACTTACCTCTTGCAAATGAGTTGAGGAGTGTTGATATTGACTCCTTAATGCTCCCAATGCAATTTATGGCCTCCCCAAATGGACTTCTGATCTCTTTGGTGCTCTTCCTTCTTGCCGGTTGGAAACCTATGGATTCTCTTTTCTCTTCTTCTCTCTCACTCTTCCTCTCTTCTACTCATACTAAGCAAATAGAAGGCTCTTTAGGGTTATAACAAAGAGGAAAGTCAACTTAGAAAGCAAATAAAACATGTGTTTTTTTTTTAAAATTGAACTTTCTATCCTTGCTGCCGCGGCCGATTTCTGGCGATACCCGATGGCGATTCTGGCGATTTTTTCCATGAATCGCCGATTTTGGCGATTCAAGCGATTCATGCGAAAAAATCGCCACCAGCGATTTCCGATTCCAAAAAAATCAGGAGCCATGAATCTTATCGCGATTTCGGCGATTTCGGCGATTTCATGGCGATTTTTGGAACTATATATATATATATATATAATTGATCATTTCTGGACGTGGACATTAAGAGTATTTAGAATCTGCAATTAGCAAGGAGAATGACCAGAATGGAAGCATCTCAAATCAAGAAATATGTGAGGACATGTATTGGGATTTAAGGCATTCTTGGCATCGATTTTGGGTAGAATAAGTGGGAGTCACTCATCACCAATGGTGGACAACATCAAACAGTTGTTATAGGTAACTACTCACATTGAAACTTAGAAAATGTGGGCAGAAAGAAAACATTGTAATCAGTTATAAACAGGTGCATTCATTATTCCAGCCATCCAAGCATTCATAATATCAAGGCCTCTACCTAGAGCATATCATTTGATTAGTTAGTCATCTAAGAGTTCATAGTGTTGAGCTATTTAAAAATATGGAAACTCATGAAGTTTGATATTTAAATGTAATCCTTCCAAATCTGCAATTACATGGATGTCTGAACTAATCTAGTGTTTAAGCTCTTGAGGCTGACAAAGATTTGCTACATGTTTGGTGAAACTTATGTAGACAATTGAACTGTCTCCATGGAAACCTCTATAGGTAGTTGAGCTAGTTGTGATTGTCGTGGAGGACCCACAACAACCTCAATCTCTTGTCTCCCAACATCCTTGGCTAGTAGTTTCAACTACTCTTCTAGAGGGGTATCCACTGATAACCCAAAAATATTCATCCAATCTACAATTGGTGGCTTCATCAAACTGTTAGGATTAGAGAGATAGAAATAACAATTACATGCAAATATAACCAATATCAAAAAGGAGTAAAGCACACAGAAATGAACAGAAGACACAAAGATTTAACTTGGTTCACCCAATCCCTGGGCTACATCCACCAAACAATGAGTCCAATATTCTTATTATTCACTGATTACAACCTAATTACAATCTACAATCCCTTGCAAGTTTGCAACTCAATACCGCCGCAAGAAGCTACTAAATCATCATTCATCATAAAATCCTTAACCCTAAGCCATTTTATACAAGTTTTTTGCCTCTTACAAAATTAACAAGTTAACCCTAGAAAATACTTGACGAGTCAACTTTGAGAAATGGCTGACAAACCAACTCAAAAATCCTTGACGAGTTAACCAAAAAAATGGTTAATCCCAGAGAATTATGAAAAGTGTATAGTACTTTCCTAATCAATCACCACATATCAAAACAAACCACTATAGTGCTTTTGTCGAAGGTGTTGCGCACTATTGGTACAACAACAAGCGGTGGCAAAATTGGTGGAGGTGGGGCAAGGCTATGAATGATATGGCCATGTGTTAAAATAACTTAACATGGAGATGACCTTGACATAGACCATTACTAATTAATAGTGCATATGCCTATAGGATTTTGTAATTCATGCAAGTCGTGTGAAGAAGAATTTTTTAAATAATTCGTACATGCAAATGACAAAGAGTGGAGATAGATAAGATATTGGTTGAGTCAATAACTAACATAGAAACCTGATTGGAGATAGACATGACCAAGTGTTAAAAAACTTTACATCACATAAAAGAGCTATCAAGACATATTTCTTCATTAGCATGAACAAGCGACTTCTATTGAGGACATAGTCTAGAGTTGAATCCCTTCAATAGGCTAAGACTTTTGGGGTAGAGTTGGTTGACCATATCAAAAAATCTCAAAAGAAATTGGCTCAAATCATAGCAATAGAATGTGCACAAGTGATAGTCTTGGAGGAGGTCTTGACCAAGGGAGATAGGCTCTTGGTCATGACAAATAGATAGCTACAAGAGAGCCACACAACTTGGAGAATGGGATAGACAAATGGCTGAGTAGGAAGGCTAGTTACACAAGGAGTGGGAGTTGGAGAGGATAAGAGAAATTTGAAGGAACACGAGTTGAGAAGACAAAGACCCATTTGATGGCGGCTATTCATGTTGAAGTTTTATAGCTTCAAGATAAATCTTCTATATACCTACTTCCAATTCGTTCATGTAGACCTTAGCAGTTGCTTGTTGTGCTCTCTTTCATAAGAGTATTATGATCTCTTTGTATGTTTCCTATTATTGTCTTATGAACTCGTGCATCCCCAGTTGGAGCGGTTGGTTATTTTATCTATATCTCAAGTTCGTTATTTCCAATATGATAGTATATTTTCAACATGTGCACACTTTCTCATTGATTTTGTCTTGTTCTAGCAATGGCAAAGTGTATCTCAGCTTGTGGGGGCTTGGTTATTATTTGTCTATAGTCTATGCAGCAAAGTTGAAAGACAAATGTTTATGCGACTTCTCTTTTCCAAGATACGACATTTATACTCCTGTCGTCTCCCCTTCTTTCGGCATCTCTTTCTTTTATTCTTGAGAGTTGAAGATATTCATGTGCCACGATACCAATCTGTCCTCTATGTGTGTTGAAGTTTTCTTTGGTCTTTTCAGTATGGTGAGCTAAGAGTTTTTTTCTCAGTTTGATGAGACTCAGATATACTTCTGAGATGAGAATATTATTAATATAGATTCAATCCCTTGCGTCGGGTGGAGCTTCTGTTTTGTCAATGGATACTGCTTCAATTTTGCCATCGAGCATTGTTTCAATTTTGACATTGGGTTGCTCTGTTTATTCTGCATTAAGTGTGATTGTTCTTATACAATTCAGTCATTCTAGTGACAAAGTTAATTGTAGTCTCTGTCATAATATTTTTGTTTTGTTTCTTCTATTTGTGAAGAGGACTTGATTGCAAAGCTTTGTATTTCGTTTATTCATTTATCTTTGATTTTGGTTCAAAAATTTAACATGGTATCAGAGCCAGGTTGCTAAAGTCATGTTCTTGAACCTAAATCTCTTTTACCCATTCTTCTCAGTTTTGAGTAAAGATGATGAATGCTTTGAAAGTTGAGGATAGACTAGAAGGGTCCTCAAGTTTTGCTTCTTGAAAACCAAGGATTCTAGTTGCACTTGAAGAAAATGATTTATTCGATTATGTTACCATTGTTGTTTCAAAACCATCTGAGGAAGCTTCTAAGAGTCAGTAAAAGATAAATAAAGTGATGGCCAGGAAGATTATGATTGACTCTGTTAAGGATTATCTAATTTTGGTGATCTCCAAATTGAAATTAGCTAAAGATATGTTTGATGCATTGAAGGAGTTATACGAGATCAATAACACCAGCAGAGAACTTGCCTTGAGGAGTCAA
The DNA here is from genome assembly GCA_028749045.1 of Cupressus sempervirens. Lineage (NCBI taxonomy): Eukaryota > Viridiplantae > Streptophyta > Pinopsida > Cupressales > Cupressaceae > Cupressus > Cupressus sempervirens. The sequence goes on along the minus strand of CM053784.1, from coordinate 148,079,763 downwards.
TTGCTACTTGTTAAAATGACTAGAGGAGAATTTGTGGCCTCTTCTTTCATGAAAATTACAGAATTAAAAGATCAACACTCTTTCATAGGTGAATCTTTTAGTGAGAAATATCTGGTCATGATTGCTATGAATGGACTTCCTCATTCATGGGAGTCATTTATCCAAGGCATCAGTGGTAGAGGTGAGCTTCCTAAGTTTGATCATTTAAGGAAAGATTGTATTCAAGAAGAGTGCATGCTGGAAGCAAGAGATTAGTTATAAATCTTTCTCTGAAGATGATCATGTTCTTGCTGCTCATACTTTCAAGCAAAAGGTAAGAAAGGTAACTTTAAAAGATTTAGAGAGAAAATCCTTGATCCTTCTCCTGAGATCAAGAAAAAGAAGAGAAATAAATCACATTCAGTGCTTCAGATGTGATAAGTTTGGTCACTATGCTAGAGATTGTCATGTGAAATCAAAATCTTCTCATGAAGCTGCTATTGCAGATGTAAAGAACTCTCTGAAAAAGGAAACTTGCAATAAGTCTGAAGGTTTTCTTTTTGTTTCTGCTCTTTCCAACAAAATTCCCTCTAATAGTGATAGATGGCTGATTGATAGCAGAGCCTCTCGTCATATCACTGGTTTTAAATATCATTTATCAGATTTGAAAGAAAAAGACACTCATCTCCTTGTCATTATTGGTGACAATGCTAGCTAAATAAAAGAGAATCAACTCAGAGAACAAATTGAAGAAGTTAGATCATGGGCTAACATAGTAAAGAGACCAGCAAACACTCCTATTGACAACATAGAAAAGCAAGTTCGAAGACAGATTAGAGAGGAAAAAGAAAGAAATGAGAAAGTAGCAAATATCGTCATCAAAGGGCTACGAGACTATGGAGAACAGGAGAAAACAACGGATTTAGTTAAAGACTTCTTTAAAGACCAATTAGACTGGCATGGAACAATCACACAAGCAAAAAGAATCGGAAAATGGATTAGAGGAGGCAGGAATGGGAATCGTTCGCAGTTTAGTTGTTTCTTGCCACCCGTCTATTATGCTCAAGTTTGGCGCCTTCCATCATTCCCCTCTCGTCTTCTCGCTGTTTCCGCTGGTTACGAAGAACGGAGAACGGCAGAGAACGGAGAACGGCAAAGAACAGTAGGCAGAGAATGGAGTCCGGCAGAGAACGGAGTCCGGACTAACGGAGCGAGAGACATCCGGGCCTAACGGAGCGAGTTCTCGTGGGTCTCTGCCGCAGTGGGGGCATTTTCACCTGCTTGTCTTGTTGTGGGAAAGGAGGGAAGAGGAAGCAGATGTGACCCATGAAAGAGGAATCCAGGTGTTGAATTTCAATTTCTATTCAACAGCGTGCAGCAGCCAAGGTAGGGCCGGCAACTGCGGCAATCAGTGCAAGGGCAGATTTGGTTTGGTCGGCAGTTTTGGCAACCAGTGGGCCCAGTCATCCAGTGCTAAAGGCTTTCCTATTACGAGTGGGTCCATATTTGCGAGATTCCAAAGGTAGATCCCAGGTACGCCTTTTCCCTTACTCTTACTTCTTACATTTTAGTCTACACCTGTTCAGGCTTCCTGTATTACTTCTCCTGGCTTTGGTAAATGTACAACGGTAAAACTACATAAAGAATCTATACCAAGGCACCTGTGGGTACGATATGGTCCCCATGGAAGGAACAAGCGAGAAAATCATAGAAACACCTGCAAAGAAGACACTTGTACAAGTATCATTGACTGATCAACCAAAGATAATAGAGGCACGGCCAGAACTAGGTGGGTCCACCTTGCAAAACACAGGATCTGTCAGTAACAGGGTGGCAGAGAATTTGATAGTCAGGGCACCTGTAACAGCAGAACAACAAACTAATCTGGGAGAAGCTACGAAACACAATGACATCTCTGGTAACAGTGGCTTGGTCTTGACATACGGGGATAGTTTAATGCACAACAGCATCATCAAGTGGAATCAAGGGAGCTTCCTCATTCTTCCAAGACCCTCAGCCGGACACGCGAGTTCATTCAATCTTGGAGGGACAAATGGTAATTTACCCACAAACACTTTGAGCCTCTCACAAGCGAGTGGAACACCCATAGGAGGAAACTACACCTATGTGCACGCCAAGCAATATAAAAGAATAATTAGGCGGAGAAAGATACGAAAGTTTATAAATGCAAAAAGAGGAAAGTTAGCAGCTTTACTTCCGAAACTGATTCCACATACCTCAGATAGCTCAAGGGAGGGAGAAATAAATCTGACGTCGACTGAAATCTCTAAAACAATTAAGCGGTTTGATAATATCAGAGATATTAACGGCAAAGAGAAGACAAATAATTCTCAGGTGATAGACACAGTGGAAGATGGGATGCCAAATAATTACAGCCCCACAAGGACACCTATGACGTGGTACCCAGACATCTTTGTGAACGATTTGGTAGCTATGAAAGAAAGGGTGTGGGCACTTGAAGAGAGGAGCCAGATAGAAAGTATCACAATGAAAAGAGTTACTGAGGATAACTGGAAATTGGCAGCGGAGGTCAAGTCACTTAGAGAACAAATTCAAAAATTGCAATTTAATATGAAAAAAGGAGAATATGAATTAATATTGTTAAAGAAAGAAGTAGGAGAAAAGAGGACAGCAGCAAGTACTACGGGAGAAGGAGAGGCTACAGAAGGAGATAAAAATCCACAAATGAAAAATATACAAGATGCCATGGCCAATATGGAAATAAAAGAGAATCAACTCAGAGAACAAATTGAAGAAGTTAGATCATGGGCTAACATAGTAAAGGGACCAGCAAACACTCCTATTGACAACATAGAAAAGCAAGTTCGAAGAGAGATTAGAGAGGAAAAAGAAAGAAATGAGAAAGCAGCAAATATCATCATCAAAGGGCTACGAGACTATGGAGAACAGGAGAAAACAACGGATTTAGTTAAAGACTTCTTTAAAGACCAATTAGACTGGCATGGAATAATCACACAAGCAAAAAGAATCGGAAAATTTATTAGAGGAGGCAAAGACAGACATGTTAGAGTGACAATGAGAAATACAGGAGATAAAAACAACATTTTCAGCAAGAGGAAGTTTCTTAGAGGCACACACATATATCTCGATAATGACCTCACCGTAACTCAACAAGAAGAAAGGAGGCAGGAATGGGAAAAAGTGAAAACAACAAGAGATAACGGCAAGTGGGCGTGGCTCCAAAATGGCAAAGCCCAAATCAGCGACAAAATCACACGCAATAAATAGGAACTCAGGCCCACCCAGGAACATTTAACTATAGTTAGCTGGAACTGTAGAGGTTATCCTTGGAGAAGAGGACCTGGGTTAGGGCTGATAGCTAAAGATAATGACATCATTACGCTTACTGAGACGCACGAGCATGATGGATGTAGGGTTCCAGATTTTGAAGGGTATAAGAAGGTATCACTGTGGAATGAGAAGATAGATAATGGTAAGGGACATGGAGGCATTACCGTTCTAATAAAAGAAACTTGGAGCAAATTTGTAAACTTAGAGAAAGAAGATGTAAACAAGCAATATATTTGGATTAAAATAACAGAGAATCAGATTTCTACAAGGGTGGCTGTCTGTTACTTCGCCCCAAAAGGCTCAAAAATGTATAAAAAGCATAGATTGAATCGAGAAGACCCATTTTCTGCACTCAAAAAAGACATAGCAGCCTTTAGCTCTCTAGGGGAAGTAATGATAATAGGGGATTTCAATGCTAGAACAGCAAACAACCAAACTCTCAATCTTAAGGAGAGTTACAATGAAAGCAGAGACCCAATTTGGCTTGAAGAAGAAGGGACACAAAAATGGGAAAGATCTTCACAGGATAGCATGGGAAAGATTAATCATTTTGGTGCAGAATTACTAGGTTTATGCTGCCTATATAAGATGGTCATATGTAATGGTTTGGAAAAATGGCCTAAATCAGGTGGAATCACATGCAAAAGATACAATGGACAAAGTGTTGTTGACTATGTAATATGCTCCCAAGAATATGTCGCAAAGATAATTAACTTTGAGATAGAGGACTGCCCCATGGAGCTAAAATCTGATCATAACCCCATCTTGATAAGGGTGGCCACTCACTTTAAAGATCAACATATTGTCCCAAAACCTTTACAAAAGAGGAAGATGATTCCGATTGGCAAAGTTTTAATGACACAAGAAAACCATGCTACCTTCCAAAACTCTCTTTTGCGGCTGTCTAGGTTTCCAGAAAACCATCCTGAGTCTGATAAACATCATCTCATGGACAAGGATAATCTTGTTCTTACTATCATTAAAGCACTAGAGGAGTGTAAAAGATCTAGGGCCACAAGAGAAGCCAAGAACACTTTTCCGGCCAATCCGTGGTTTGATGAGGAATGCAAAACAACAAAAAGAAATTGGAAAAAGAACATAAATAAAGAAAGTAGAAAGGAGTATGATCAGCTGATTAAAAAGAAGAAAGGAGAGTATGTAAACAAGAGAAGAATCGAGTTGATTAATTTTGGTAAAAACAACTCCAGAAAGTTTTGGAAAGAACTTCAGCAGAGAAAAACTCAAATAGAGAACAACATAACAGGAACCAAATGGCTGGAATATGCCAAGACTCTCTACGAGTGTGATCTAGGAGAATGTAGAACCATGGAAACAGAGACTACAGGGGAGTTATTCAGTGAAAAGGATATTATCCAAGGCATAAGGAGGTTAGCTGCCGGTAAAGCGCAAGATATAGATGGGTTTCAAGCTGAATACTTAAAATGGGGTGTTGAAACCCTCACACCACACATCACTAAAATTTTCAATAGTATCAATAGAGAAGGCTTCCCTGTAAAATGGACAACAAGTGTGGTGATCCCACTCTACAAAAGTGGAGATATAAATAATCCTTCTAATTACCGAACCATCATGATCAATCCACTATTTAGCAAGTTATTTGGCAGCTTGGTAGAACAAAAAATCAGCAACTGGGCTAAAACGAAAGGCAAACGTGCAATAGGGCAAGCAGGCTTTAGACCAAAACACTCCACTATAGATCATGGCATCACTCTTAGACACTTGATTGAGAAAGTTTGGGACACTCCGAGGAACGAGGCTTTTTGTTGTTTCGTGGACTTTAAAAAAGCATTCGACACAGTGCCACGTAATAAATTATGGGATAGAATGGAAGAGTTGGAAGTTCCTAAAGAACTTAGGTCAGCGGTTTACAGATTATATGACCAGGTCAAAGCTAAAATCAGAACGACAGAAGGGCTATCAGAAAATTTTGACAGCAACATCGGGGTTAAGCAAGGGTGTCTGCTATCTCCAACATTGTTCGGGCTCTATATTGACAAGTTAGAAGAGTGGATAAACAAGACCAATGGTGAGGGGGTGTAGCTGGCCCACTTTGTGATAAGATTGCTCTTATATGCAGATGATCTCATAATTCTTGCTAGAACAGCTAAAGGTTTGAAAGAGCACTTGACAGCACTAGAAAGTTTTTGTCGTGAAGTAGGAATGCAAGTTAACACTAGCAAAACCAAAATCATGATCTTCTCACTGAAGAAGAATAGGAGCATACAAGACGAGTTTCTATTTGAAAATAGACCACTTGAGATTGTGGAAGAGTACAAATACTTGGGCATCGATTTTCATAACAAACTCAATTGGGATACTTGCAGATCAAAAAGGATCCAAGGGGGCTGGAAGGCGTTATACTCTTTACAAAACAAGTGTAGGAACGCAGAATTATGGGATTGGACGACCATGAAAACTCTTTTTGGTTTGCTGGTCACTCCGGTTATTCTATACGGATGTGAAGTGTGGGGAGGTAGTATGTCCGAACAGAAATGGCGGCAAGTAGAAAGAATTCAAAAACACTTCATCACATGCAATCTTAAAGTCAAGACCACAGTTCCGTATGAGATCCTTTTGGCGGAGGTGGGTTCCTTTCCATTAGAGGTCATTGCTTTGGTCCGGATGATAAGCTACTTAAAGAAAACCCAAGGGCTGGAAACAGATCGTTGGCCCAAGTTGATCATAGAGGAAAAACTTGTGAGGCGGAAAAGCACATGGATGAAGCAAAATGACAAATGGATGCGAAAATGGGATGTCAACATCCAAACCTGCCCGGATAACATTATAGAAATAAAAAAGTTTGTCAATGAAAAATTTTGCAATATTCTGTGGACAAGACGCATAGGGCGGAAAAAATCTTATTACATTAAAGAATTTAATCCCACTTCTAGTCATGATGAAAAGGCCTATATAAGAGCATCTATTAACTAGGAAGCAAAAATATTGATTGCACAACTTCGAACTAGTTCACATCAGTTGCGATGTGAAACTGGTCGGTGGCAAGTTCCAAAGGAAGAGTGGGCAGATAGAACATGTTTATTTTGTAATATGGGGATAGTTGAGACAAAGCAGCACTTTGTCAAAGACTGCCCGGCTTACAATGACATCAGATCTGGCTATACAAACATATTGCAGAACAGGGACTTCAACTATTTATTCGAGGAAGATCAAGTGAAGAGAGCAGCGGATTTGAGTACCAAACTTCAGAGGAGAGACAAGTTAACCGAAACTTTACAACTGACTAGTTCCGCTCCTGACTCGGGAGGGTGATTGCATGGGTCCCATAGACTACTTTAGTCTCGTGGACGTCATTAAAATCTATCATATCATATCATATCATCTATTAAAGGTGCTCGTTCTACTTCTTTCAAATTGAACTCTGATATTCCACTTCATTTAAGTGACGTACTTTATGTTCCTAGTGTAAAAAGAAATCTGATTTCCATCTCAGCTTTCGAAGATAAGAGATATTGAGTGGCCTTTGCTGATGGCAAAGTTTTGGCATGGAAAAAGAACTCTGATTTTAAATCAGCCAATGAAATTGGATTTCGTCATGATGGTCTTTATCAACATTCAGCCCATACACTTCAAGCTCTTACTCTAAATAATCTGATTCTTGTAAATTATAAAATAAGAGATTTGGTTGCTTAAATTTCAGAACTCTATCTTCTATGGAGAATGTTGTTATTGGTCTTCCGAAACTCAACCAGAATCTTGTAGAAGTTTGCAAGGGATGTGCTTTAGGTAAGAACATCAAGAGTACCTTTCATAGTAGCGATACTAGATCTAAAGAAGTTTTAGAAATTATTCATTCGGTTTTATGTGGTCCTATGTCTATTGCTTCTCTTAGTGGTTTCTAGTATGATGTTTCTTTCATTGATGATTTCTCTCATAAGTGTTCAATCTACTTCCTTAAGTCGAAAGAATCAAATGAAGTGTTGTCCCAATTCAAAGAATTTAAGGCATTGGTTGAGAACTTGTCTAAAAAACTATTAAGACTTTAAGATCAGACAATGGTGGAGAATATGTGTCTAGTATTTTTCATAATTTTTGTAGAGAGTTGGGATTAAGAGGGAGTTTTGTGTTCCCTATAACCCACAATAGAATGGTGTGGCTGAAAAAAAGAATTTGGTTTTTATTGAAGCAACTAAGGCAATGATCCGTGAGAAAATATTCCTATTTTCTTATCGGGCGAAGCTTGAAGAATAGCAGTTCATGTTCAAAATCGTTGTCCTCATTAAATTCTTGGTAACATAACTCCAGAAAAGGCTTTCTCAAGTATTAAACCAAATATCAGTTATTTCAGAATCTTTGGTTGCCCGGTATATATTCATATACCTAAGGAGAAAACATCAAACCAGAACTTTCAGGAAAGAAAGGTATTTTTGTTGGTTACAATGACTCCTCTAAGACATATAGAGTTTATATTCCAAGTCAAAAACATACTGAAATTATAGAGATGTTACTTTTGATGAACTTAAGGCATGTAAATTTTCAAAAGATTCAAGTTCTAATTTTATCGAAGAAGATGTTGAAAATTTTCAAGACTCTATAATGTCTAATCCAAATCCTCATTTAGAGATCCAGAGGGAGTCTGATGATCCAAATCTTAATGCTGGTCCTCCTGGCCCTATTGATTTTTCAGCAGGTCCTAGTTCCTCTTTGTTTACTATACTAGGGTAAAGAAATCAACGCATACAGATAATAGATAAGAATAGCAGAACTCCTTAGATTATTTGCATATGCTAGAACCTTACATTATCCTTATGATAAGATGATTTACAATGATCCCAGATGGGGTATAAATACTATCCGCCGAACCTTCTCGAAGGAGTCTGTCGGCCACAAACATTATGTCCGCTACAAACTATTTACCTGTCGGCTACAAAATCTTTACCGATGACGTCAGATACAGAATACAAAAACACTGACGATAATCAAGTTGGCAAACACAGTTTCTACCGATGACATCATCCCCCCCAAAAGAAAAAGTCGTCTCCGGATGACAATTACAAAATATTTGAGACAAAATATATTAAGGGACTGATTACAACAAGATAAATCTGCTTTTGACACATCACTTTCACCTTTGTCCCGTGCCTGTAGCCTCTGCTAACACAATACTGCCTCCTTAATGAAGCTGACCTTGATGGCCACCTGTGTTGCTTTTTCTATTTTCAACTCCTCAATACCCTGAGCCAAGTGTCGTTACACTGCCTCCAACTGGATGATCAGCTCCTCCCGAGCTCTCTACGCATCCACCAAGATAGCCTCTCGGCCAACAATTTCATTATCATCGCGCAATAGTTGAAATTCCGCCAGAAACTCCTTTTTAATGTTATTCCAACTGTCTAGCTTCTGTGGATCTGTACTAGTAAACCAGTCAATTGCCACACCCCATAGGGTGGCCGAAAATTGCCTCATCTAGTCGTCTTCATCAGTTATCCCATTTTTTTTCCAAATCATTTCACATGTTTTGCAATGTCGAATGGGATCAGTCGTACCATCGCCATCAAACTTCGGCAATTTCTCTTTTGGTCCCGCCATCATAATTGGTTTTTGTAAACAAGCGTTGCTTAGTCCTGCAATGGCGCTATTCACTCCCACACCGTGGCTTTGCACTCCCACACCGGTGATCTACAATCCCACACCAGCAAACTGTTCTCCCACACCGACAGACTACACTCCCACACCGGCGGTCTGCACTCCCGCACCGGTGAACTGCACTCCCACACCGGTGGTCTGCACTCCCACGCCAATGGACTATTCTCCCGCAGTCTCAACAGCTGCGAACCTTGGTGAAGAAGGATCTTCTAAAGTTGTCTCCCACAGAAGTGTATCCTGGACGAAGAGTTCACTCCACGCTCGTGCTCCCTCAGCACTCCGAGCTGTGCAAGTCGATGCTCTTCCGTTTGGATTTTCTTCCCTCGGCGAACACAAATTCAAAAACTCCTCCAATGCTTCTTCCACCAATTCCACCCACTGCCAAGTTTCTTCCAACAATTCTTCTGTGCTCTGGTTTCCATCGGCAATCTTCTGAAATCTCCCTCAGTGTTGAGCTTGCTGTGCCAGAATTAAATTCTCTTGCGCAGTACAAATTCCATCTTTTCCCTTGGCCTTATTTCGATCCTTGTTAAGCTGATTTGGCATTAATCTTCATTCCTCCCACCTTCCAGGTTCATAAGGCAACGGCGCCAAATGTTTACCGTACTGGGGTAAAGAAATCAACGCATACAGATAATAGATAAGAACAGCAGAACTCCTTAGATTATTCGCATATGCCAGAACCTTACATTATGCTTATGATAAGATGATTTACAATGATCCCAGACGGGGTATAAATACTATCCACCGAACTTTCCCGAAGGAGTCCATCGGCCACAAACATTATATCCACTACAAACTATTTACCTATCGGCTACAAAATCTTTACCGATGACGTCAGCTACAAAATACAAAAACACCAAAGACAATCAAGTTGGCTGACACAGTTTCTACCGACGACACTCTTCTGCAAGCAAGAAATGTCCTCTATGAGCTAGGAACCTCATGGACGAAAGTGAGCTCTTTGCAGCTCCTCGTGGCACCTTCAAAGAAAGTAAGATGCCTCAAAACTTTGATGTTTATGTTGCTCTAATGAATCACTTTATTGTTCCAGAACCATCTGGTGTTGAAGAAGCCTCTAAATTGCAAATATGGAAAGATGTAATTATATAATAATACCAATCAATTCTTAAAAATGATATTTGAGATGTTGTTCCAAGACCCACAGGTAAGTCTGTTGTTTCTTTCAAATTGTTGCTTAAAATTAAGTGTGTTGCCAATAGTAGTATAGAGAAATATAAGACCAGATTTGTTGCTAGGGGCTTCTCTCAAAGGGAGTGCATAGATTATGAGGAAACTTTTTCTCCCGTAGCTAACTATTCTTCTATCAGGGACTATAATAAGTATTGCAGCAGTTAAGGGATGGAAACTCCATCAAATGGATGTTAAAACAACATTTCTAAATGGCGTTATTGAAGAGGAAGTCTTTATCAACAACCTAAAGGTTTCATAATTCATAATAAAGATTCTCATGTTTGCAAGCTAAAAAAGGCTTTATTCGGTCTTAAGCAAGTCTGTCGTGCATGGTATGGAAGGATTGAAAATTACCTTCTTAGCTTGGGATTCGAAAAGAATCATGTTGATCCTAATTTATATTTTCAAAGGAGTGATAACAATTTGTTAATTCTTGTGCTCTATGTAGATGATTTATTCCTTACTGGTGATGATGGTCTAATTGCTAAGTGTAAGAAGTATCTTACTACAAAATTTGAAATGAAAGACCTTGGTTGCTTGCATTAATTACTTGGTCTTGATGTATGGCAATCCTCTAATGGTATTCTTCTAAGTCAAGGTAAATATGCAATAGATATACTGAAAAGGTTTGGCATGTTGGATTGTAAATCAATGGTTACTCCTATGGAAGCTAATCTGAAGAAACTTTATGAGGATACTACTAACTCAAATTTGACTGATCCCACTATGTATAGACAACTCATTGGTTCACTTATATATTTAGTTAACACAAGGCCTGATATCTGTTATGCTGTTAACATCTTGAGCCAATTTATGTGTGAACCAAAGCATATTCATTTAGTTGCAGCAAAGCATATACTGAGATATGTTAATGGCAACTTGAGATATAGTTTATTCTTTGCATCAAATGTTGATTTGACATTATCAGGTTTCTCTGATTCCGATTGAGCAGGGTGTGCAACTGACAGGAAAAGTATTTCAGGTTATTACTTCAGCCTGGGTTCAGCTATTTTGCAGCAGAAAGAAAAATTGTGTGGCTCAAAGCACTGTTGAAGCAGAGTATGTTGCAGCATGTACAACTGCAAAAGAAGTTGTGTGGCTTCGCAAATTACTTGCTGATCTTTTTGATCAAATGTTTGAACCTTCTATGATTATGTGTGATAATCAAAGTTGTGTAAAGCTTTTTGCTAATCCTGTTTTTCATGACAAATCCAAGCATGTGGAAATTAAATATCATTATCTTAGAGATATGGTGCAAAGGAAAGCTATTGAACTCAAGTATGTTTCTACTAAAGAGCAAGTTGTTGATATTCTCACCAAGCCTCTTCCTAGGATGAATTTTAACTACTTTTGAAAGAAGCTTGGCTTAGTAGAGAATGATATGCTTACTGAGTACTTCTATGTGAGAGAAGTTCAAAATAAAGTTTTTTTTATTCACCCACTGCGAGTAGGCATGGTGGATCCACCCTCTGCAAGTAGGCATGGTGGAAATAAAATCTTCTCTAGGAGAAGATTGAGGTGAAAGTCCTCATTCTTTCACCCTCTGCGGGTAGGCATGGTGAAACCCATCCTTTTCAACTAGGCATGGTTGACTTATGGTGCATTTATATTATCTGTTTTTTTCACCCTCTAAGAGTAGCTATGGTCAAATATGTTTTTAATTTTTTATGATTAGATAACAATGGTGATAGCAATGGCTATTCTTTTATTTTTTTCGTTATGATAAGATAACAATGGTGATAGCAGTGGCTATTTTTTATATATTGCTATGAAGAGATAACATCATTTATTGTTATAAAGTGATAACAATGGTGTTAATACTGTTATAAATTTTGTATTAATGTTTTACTGGTTGCAGCTTATTGCTCATGTCATGTGAAAATTATCTGAACATCTCTCTCTTGCTAAAGGGAGTGTTGAAGTTTTATAGCTTCAAGATAGATCTGCTACATACCTACTTCAAGTTTGTTCCTTTAGACCTTAGCGGTTGCTTGTTGTGCTCTATTTTATAAGAGTATCGTGATCTCTTTATATGTCTCCTATATTACGAGGTAATTGGTAAATACTTGTTTGATATTAACAGAGACCGAGAGGTCAATTTATACAAAAGAATGAGACGATGTTTCCTTAGGAAACGATCGTAAAGAATAGAAACATTCTATTCCAGAGAAAGCAAAAAACGAAAGCAAACTAAAGCTAAAGATATTTACAAGATAACCATTAACTAATAATAGATGTCTTATCTATTATTGTAATACCCTCCCTTAATGGTTAATCTATCTAACATACCAAGCTATCCTCTGAATTTGACAAACTTATCAGGACCAAGAGGCTTGGTGAGAATGTCTGCAGTTTGATCTGTGGTAGGAACATACTGCAGATCTATAGTCCCGTCTTCAACCAGTTGTCATATGTAATGACAATGAACATCCACATGCTTGGTTCGTTCATGGAAGACTGTATTCCGTGCTAACTTGATAATGCCTTCGTTATCAACAAACAGAGTAGTCGGTCCTGCTGGTGACATCTGCATATCCCCAAGCATCCGACGAAGCCAGACAGCTTCACATCCTGCCTTAACAGTCCCTCTGTATTCAGCCTCTGTAGAAGAGAGAGAAACTGCCTGCTGCTTCTTGCTGGTCCATGTGACTGCACCGGATCCCAAACTGAACACATATCCAGAAGTTGACTTTTTATCATCAACAGAGCCTGCCCAATCTGAATCTGTGAACCCACTGAGTTTCGGATTAGAACTCCGATAATACAGAAGTCCATAATCAGAAGTGCCCTTCACAGAACGAAGCACACGCTTTGCTGCCATCCAATGATCAGCCTTAGGAGCTGTCATAATGCGTGAAATATAGCTGATTGCGAAGCTGATATCAGGCCTAGTAGCAGATAGGTAGATGAGGCTGCCTACTAGTTGCCTATACGTAGTATCATCAACGGAAGGAGAATCAGACTTGGCTGATAACTTGAGACCTTTCTCCATAGGTGTAGATGCAGGTTTGCAATCCTGCATTCGGAATTTGTCTAACAAGGCCCTGGCATATTTGGACTGAGAGATGAATATACCAGAAGACTGTTGCCAAACTTCAACACCTAACCAATAATGCATGAGCCCAAGGTCAGTCATATCAAAAGACTGGCATAAGTGTTGTTTGATTCCCTGAATCAAAGATGCCGAACTGCCAGTGATGATCAGATCATCCACATAGATAACCAGAAGGATGATGTCACTGTCAGTAGTCTTGATGTACAGATTTGAGTCTAAAGAACTCCTCTTGAAGCCTTGATCACTGACGTATGTATCAATCTTGATGTACCATGCCCGAGGGGCCTGCTTCAAACCATAGAGAGCTTTTACCAATCTGAGAACCTGATGGTCTTTACCAGCAACCTTGAAACCAAGAGGCTGCATCATGTAGACCTCTTCATGGAGATCACCATTCAGGAAAGCACTCTTTACATCCATCTGATGGACCTTCCAGCCAAACTGTGCTGCCATGGCTAGGACTAATCTGATGGTGCTCATCTTTGCAGTAGGAGCAAAGGTCTCCTCATAATCAATGCCCTGACGCTGAGAAAAGCCATTTGCCACTAAACGAGCTTTGTACTTATCCAAAGTACCATCTGATTTGTATTTGATTTTGTAGACCCATTTGCAGCTAATGGGTTTCTTCCCTGGGGGAAGATCAGAAAGGACCCAAGTGTTGTTCTTCGGCAGGCTCTGGTGTTCAGATTGCATGGCCTATTCCCACTCTGGAATGCCTTTAGCCTCGGAATATGTTTGAGGTTCAAACACACTGTGAATGTTGGCCATAAGAGCAAAGTTAACAGAATCTGTAGTTTTGCTCTTTTTCCGAGCAATTCTCCCATCAATGAGCTCATCATCATGAAGATCAGCAAGTGTCTTAGCCCACCACTTAGGCCGGAGAGGAGAATGACCAACAGTAGTACTAGGAGATGCTTGATCAGCAAGATCCTGATCAGAAGAATCTGGATCAAACTCAGGTGAAGCATCTTCAAAATGAGGTGATCCTGCAGGAGAAGCCGGAGGTGTCTGTACAGGTATCACTGGCAGGACTGGAGCTGGAGGAGCTACTGGAGCCCTCCCATCAGGTGGACCTAATGGAAGCCGAACTCCCAAATCATGAACCTGCATAGGCTAGTCTGCTGGATTAGGAACAGGAGAAACAGGCATGAATGATCCTCACTGCTCATCAAAGACTACATCGCGGCTGTATATGAGACGAGATGTCTCAACATCAATAAGGCGGTAGGCCTTGTGAAGACTGCTATATCCAGCAAGCATCAGTTTCTGACTTTTGGCATCCAACTTGGTGCGTGAAGCATCAGGGATCCAAACAAAAGCAAGAGAGCCAAAAACCTTCAGGTGACTAATTCTGGGCTTGCGACCTGACCAGGCCTCTTCCAGAGTTTTACCTTTGACCGCCACTGTGGGTGACTAGTTCAACAGATAACCTGCAGTGTTAACTGCTTCTGCCCAAAAACGCTTCGAAAATGCAGTTTCATTACTTTCTGGCTTGTTTTTCCAACTTGGCCCCAGTATCCCTTTTTGCATATACAAATGAACAAATATTAGATGTGGAGTCCTCCTTTTGTTATGCTACGGGTAAGAAAGGTTGGGGTCGACAAAGAACTGATGAAAATGTTTTATTAACATGCAGCCTTTTTTTTTTTAAACGTGCTCCAACCATAAAGGACAGCTGACTGACCCTATCCATCCCCTTCCTATCTCAGCACCATTGGGACATTTCATCTTTTTCTTCAATTAGGGAAGGCTAGGGAATGTCTTTTAAGTACCCAATATGCGTGCATGTAGAAATATCTAGCGAACATGTCCCCAACAAACATAGGAACAATATTAATTCAAATACTCTGAATTTCTCCTTATTCTTTAGGTCTTCAAAATGCCTTTTGGAATTTATGTTTCACCTAGAAAAGAAACACAACTTACCAAGCGCATAAAGAAAGCAGCACAAGAAATTGGCCTTGAAAAAATGACATTAGTCAGTAAATAAAATCAATCTAAGAACAAGAATTGAAGTATTGGAATAAGAGGAACAATGTATATGAGCTCAAAATAAGTTAGGCATTATCCCCACAGCAAAATGAAATCCATGTTCGTGCAGTTGTGATGTTCCCAAGAATGGGGGGGCTGAACTAGATGGAGATGAAATTGCTTGAGGCCCGTGCAATGTGTCTTCGCAGAGGTCATACGGTATATAGGGCGTAGAAGTAGCTGTACAGGATCTATGCTCTGACTGTATGATGGATATAAGGAAGCCCGTATGGTATGGAAGGACAAGTCGTACGGTACAAAGAGATAATTTGTACGGTGATGGGGGAGGGGAAGTATGCGGTGCAAACCAAGAAGGTCATACGGTATTCAATGCAAAGGGATACCCACGGAATGGATTGGGGGGGCCATACGATAGGCCTTGGGTGGTCATACGTATGGAGGAGATATCCGTGCAGAAGAAATGGGGTGTGCTTGGTGAGGGAATAACAATGTACAATGGGATTGTTTGATAGCTGTACGGTATGGACAAGATGGAGGTTGAAAGGGTAGTACAGGGGAAGATGACAGCGAGATACTTGCAGAGGCTGAACGTCCATATAATGGTACACGTAGGAGGATGTACAGTGAAGTTGAGGTGATTACGACAAGGAAGAATGCAAAGAAATGTCATTTGAAATGCAAATGCAATATATATTAAACATAAATAACTTGCAAAAGCCAGAGACCAGATAGATACACACTTGTACCAAATAGTAATGATATTTCACATACAAATGATGCTCTAATTTGCCAGATCCAAGTTGAGAAGTACACAACAAAAGAGGGTGAAGGTTGAATCCCACCAAAACCAGAAAGCCAAGTAGGGAAGATCTTTCACTTCCGAAATGACAAACAATACCAAACTCCAATAAGAATCCATAGTACAAAGAAGTAATCCAAATCGCATATCTATGACTACCTACAAGCCATGCTTAAATACCCGTCGAGGAAAACCTTTCCAAGGGTGTACAAAGATAGCCAACAGCAACACTTACCAATGGAAACTAAAATAAAAATAGATCTGAGATATATTAAATCAATCAGAATCACAAATACAAATATTAACTTAGGCCCCAAATTATTAATTAAAGTAACTAATTAAATGTCTTTTTATTATATTATTTAAATTCTAGGACCAGTTAATTAATGAATTAAATTAAATTATTACATTAAAATTTGAGGACATTACAAAGCAGTTTAGTGGCTTTGTGGAATAATTGATTTTCCATGAATCCAAAAGCTCAAGACAGCATTAGAATTCGTTGGCGTCTCAATTAATGAAGAAAACTAATATCATCTTAAAGTTGTTTGCCTATCTAGAAAAGAATAATGGAACAAATGCACCAAGTACACAAACAATACCCTATTATATGAAGATCAAGTATGAACCGCTTAAAATGGAGTTCAATCAATTATCAATGTTATATATTTGTATTTTAGTGGTACCTAATTCTCAAGGATAAAGCTATAATATAGAAGAAATAATTACTTTGATTGCTCAACCTTTTAAGCTCTTTCTAAGTGATTCTAGAAAACTTATTGCTCATTAAAAATGATTCTAGGAAATTAACTTTGGATATGATTTCTGATAGGGGACTTGAGTTTCGAAGATGAGATGAACCAATTGAATTTTTCTCTAAATAGTCCTCATCCTCAAAGTTCCAAATTTAACTATAAAAAAAAAGAAAGGCTTTACCAGCGCTTCCAATTGTTGAAGTTTGTAGTTGTGACAGAGATCTTTATCTCTGCTCTTATAAAATGGAAATATGCTTGTTATGACCATTATGGTCACTTTTAGCTGAAAGAGACATTTGTGAGAATATTGAAGTTAATATTATATAAAAAGACATGTGTCATACATCATGCAAAGAGGCATGCATATGGAAATGTGAACTGCTAATGTGTGGAAATATGAAAGGTCTTATTTTTGGGACTCAAAGAGACCTTCGTGTGAAAGATGAAGAGTCTTATTCAATCTTTTTATGTTACTGATTGGTATATTGTAAATCAATTAAGTGGAAACCTATGTACTTATATCTTATGATCAATAAAAGATATTTTGTTGGTGTGGCTGTGTTTTTCCCTTCAGGTGGAAGGGTCTTCCTAGGATAAATATTTTGAATCTTTTGTGCATTATTTTTACTCTTCTTTGTTATTTATCTAATATATAGGCCAAAACATTAACATCATATCAGAGCCAGGTTAGATAACAGCATTGAAGGTTATTTGGTCTTCATCTTTTAATTGCTAAAATCTTATGTTACTAAATGTAGTGTCGCATGATCATCTTCTTTTGTAATCCGTCTGGGAAACCATCAATGGTGGAGACATCAGTCTAAATTTCATTGTGTCTGTGGAGCAATAATATAGTTAAAATAGTGTCTCTTAAACCTCTTAAGGATTCATTATAGAGGAGGATCTCTTCATCAAGCAAGAGCATTAGCATAAGTCCAAGTTGAGCAAGATCTTGTAGAATTTTTTGTTAAAATCCTTTTCTCAATTGTTCCTATTTTTGTTATCGATTGTCTTTTCTGCAACGTTCCTTTTCTTCATCGCATGCTCAATGATATCGGCACATTTCTCTACGATGCTATGATAATTTTCATATACGTCATTATATTTTATCTCCTTTCTATCACCGTCCACCTACTTGGCACTCTGCGTGGTTGAGTTTTTCCATTAGCTACCTCTCTTGGATCACACGTTTATTTTATGCTATCGGTTATGTTGAGGCAACGGCTCCTACGTAACTGCCATCTCCTCCTCTTGCGTTCACAAGCATTAGTTATGTTTCTCGTTCTTCTTGTTTACCGTACAGGTAAAATAAATGAACGCATACAAACAATGGAACACGAACAGCAGAACTCATTAGATTATTCGCATATGCCAGAACATTACATTATGCTTCCTAAGATGAATGATAGAAGATGCTTGACAATGATCCCAAACGGAGTATAAATACTACCCGTCGAACCTTCCCAAAGGAGTCTGTTGGCCACAACATTATATCCGCTACAAACTATTTACCAATGATGTCGGCTACAGAATACAAAAACACCGACAAAAATCACCCCGTCGGCTACACAATGTTTACTGACGACATCATTCAGAATACAGAAACACCGACGACAATCACCCCGTCGGCTACACAATGTTTACCGACGACATCATTTAGAATACAGAAACACCGATGACAATCACCCCGTCGGCTACACAATGTTTACCGACAACATCATTCAGAATACAGAAACACCGACAACAATCACCCCGTCGGCTACACAATGTTTACCGATGACACTTCCTAGGTGGAAGTTCATTTTTTTTTATGAATATCATATATTCCTTGGAGACAGTATTATATATGTCATGCACGTTTTTCCTTTCAGCGTGTGGATGCCTGGAGTTGGTTTGTGCCTTTAGAAATAGTTTTCTTTCAATGAACAAATCCCTGAAGTTTTGTTTGTCCTTTTAGAAGTATTGTTTTCTTATCTGCATGAGATCATATGGTTCATTGGTGGATATCTTTGGTGTTATCTCTGCATATGCTAGTGTGCTCGATTTTGGAGTTGGATGTACTCCCGTGCATATTAATATCTCTGAAAGAGTTTGTGTCTTGCATCAGGTGTTCCTTTGAATATTATTGGGATCTTTAGTCTTCTGAGAGAAGTCATATTTATCTTAAGGAGTTTGTGTTGCTTGCATGTTGTCATTTCAAAATGTAGAATTTTTGCTGGAGTAGATCAAACTGTTAGTCTTTATTGTTTAACTCTCTGTCAAAATATTTAATTTAATCTCTGTAGAGATTTTATCTTGGATACTTCACTCGAAGTTTGTTTTATCATAAGTCATTGAAGCTGATTCAATTATTGTGAAAGACTTTAAAGATATTTCTTTATTAAATAATAAAGACATCACTTTTTGAAGGGACGATACCTGCAAATTCTGTGATTTCACGCAAAATTGGATTTATAAAGGAGCATGCAAAGTTGGAATACTAGCAATGGCATAGTACCCTGCTATGTCATAAAGATCAAAATCTAGAAAAGATAAACTTTTCTTTATCCCTGAATAATAAGTTGTCATATCATGGAAAATGATTTTTGGCATTAATGTGTTTTTTTATGATAGATTGATTTGATCTCTCCTAGTTGCAGAATGCAACAAAGCAATAAGGATTATACAATCAAAGATTAACCACAGCATTAGAGGCCTATGGTGTTCCTTCAGAGGCGTAAGACAAAATCTCTTCTGCATGTATACCTGTGTGAATGTTGAGATTAGATTACAAAGAGATAAGTCTTTGTGAAAGTGATTGCATTTAGTATTCATAATTATGAGTTTTTGATATCGAGGGAGATTACATGAGAAAGGGAGATGTCCAACCCTTTACAAGTTTTTGCAATAGTCAGTCATCTTATTGTGGTGATTAAAGTTGTTACTTGTTGAGAGGGAATCTATGTTATTAAAAGTTGTGCCTGTTGAGAGAACGTCCTTGTTAATAGAAAATGTCAAGTTATTAAAGTTGTCCCTGCTAAGAGGGATTCTTTGTTTACAGAAATTCTTAGTTGTCCCTGTCGAGAGTGATGCATTCTTCTCTAAAAGTTTGAGGTAAAATCCCTTGTTCCACCCTCTACAAGAAGGTACGGTGGACCACCTTCTGCAAGTAGGCATGGTGGAAATGCATTCTTCTCTGGGAGAAATCTAGGTTGAAATTCCTTGTTTCACCCTTTGAGAGTAGGTACGGTGGACCACCCCCTGCGTTTAGGCATGGTGATAATGTATCCTTCTTTGCGAGAAGTTTTGACATAAAAGCCCTTGTTCTACCCCCTATGAGTGGGTATAATGGATCATCCTTTGCAAGTAGGCGTGATGAAAGTCATGTGTTTGACTCCATGACTCTAATCTTATGTTCTTATGAAGTAACTAGGGTGAATATGTTATTCTAAGATAATATATCTTATGTAATGAGAATATATCATTGACATCTTTGGTTGCAACTATGTGTGCCTACCTCATTAAAGATCTCTCTCTTGCTAAGAGGGAGTGTTGAAGTTTGTAGCTACAATAGAGTTATCTCTTCTCTTATAAAATGGAAATATGGTTGTTATGACCGTCATAGTTTGCAAACTCGAACTTGGGGAGTACTCGGGAAGCCCAAAATTTTCAACTCGGCAAAAACTCTACATATACTCGGCAACTCGCTAAGTACTAAAATTTAAAATCTCTTAAAGAAACACATATTCTATGTAGAATTCCTTTACAAATTTGTATTAGATTATAAATTGACATCTCAATAGAGAAAACACGTAGTTTTATAGCAGTAACATCATGTGAAAAATGCATCTTATCTAGAGTTTTCCTTGCATTGACATTTTTACCTACGTTTTTTTACATCTATAAATACGCGAGAGTTAAACTTGAGAGTACTCGCCCAACAAAAAAAAATGAGAGTACTGGGCAACTCTGAGATTACTCGCAGAGTTTGCAAACTATGATGACCATTATGGTCACCTTCAGCTAAAAGAGACATTTGTGAGAATTTTTAATTTAATATTATATAAAAAGACATGTGGCATACATCATGCAAAGTGACATGTGTATGGAAATGTGAAGTGTTAATGTGTGGAAATATGAAGGCTCATATTTTTGGGACTCAAAGAGACCTTTGTCTGAAAGATGAAGAGTCTTATTCAATCTATTTATGTTATTGATTGGTATATCATAAATCAATCAAGTGGAAACCTATGTACTTGAATATTTTATGATCAATAAAAGATGTTTTGCTGGTGTGGCTGGGTTTTACCCTTCAAGTGGAAGGGTTTTCCCCAGATAAATAATTTGAATCTTTTGTGTATTGTGTTTACTCTTCTTCGATGTTGTTTATCTAATATTTGGGCTAAAACATTAACACCAATACTCAACTAAGTTTGTTTTGCTCCAAAATTGGTTATTATATTTCTACTTGTTTTCTATTCTGTAGATTAAAAAATGTTTCTATCTTTCAATTTTTCTAATGTAAATTTGAAATGGTTGTTGAAGTCAAGTTGAGATGACAAGGATACCATTTGTTACTAAACTAGAGACAATCTCTCTTGCTTCTGCAAGCAACTTTATTCACATTAAACTTATGCACGAGATTCCTTGGGCAGTCCTAAATAATGTCATTCAATGATTAATTTACTGCTCCCGTTAAGTAATAAGTCCTTGCTTTTCATTCTCTCCTTCAATTTCAATGCCTCTTCATGATATTTTTCTTAAGACAATAGTAATAAAGTAATTAGATGCCTCCAATTGTAAATAAAGATGCAGCAATTACTTTAAGAATCAGAAGATTAATAATTGTAAATTTGAGTGCTTCCTACTATTGAAGAATAGGCACTGCAACTAACAAAGGAGCACCTATATAACAGGAATGTCAAGGCAAAGGACCAATTATAGATATTTAAGAAAAACTATCATATACAATGCCCTTACTTTCGCCTAAGCCATGTAAGAAGTCTATCATTCCTGCTCTCCCAGCATACTTTCCAAAGGCTAACAACCTCTTTCCATTTTCACCAACAATAAGTTCATAATCATATAGAGATACCCGTTCACTGAGAACCTGGAGAATAAAGGACATAATCTTTAGATCAATGCTGCTTATACCAAACATGTCAATTTTGGATTAGCACTCTTTATCAATTTTTCCTTTACCATAATCTTCTACTATCAGTACCTTATCAAGAAGTGCCATGTTTTCTGGTTGAGCCTTGTGTGTATGGGAGAAGAATGCATAAGCCCTGTCTGGTAAGATGTTTTCCAGCTGTAACAAGAAATGAAACGAATTAGAAAATACACATTAATTAGAAAATAAGAGTTTCTATGTAAACAACTGCAACAAAATTAATCATTTTCCATAACCTTAGGTTGCTTTATCCCCAAAATGAGTCCACATTCAGACAAGTCCTCTGAAATTTCACAGCCAACTTCTTCATATTGAGCATCAGAATGAATACGCTTAGTGCATGGTTGGACAACTATACGATCAACTCTATTACTTTTTTCTGTACCATGTAGTAGACGTGCACAGTGTAAGGGAGTCAAAGGAGCTCTTCTTTCCCATTTGTTTCCTGATTCATGAAGCACTCCAACAACTCTATTTCCCAACATTGTTCAAGTGGCTGTAAAATAAGAATAAGACAAACATCTGAATTAAATTACAAAATGTCCTGAAGAAAGACCAGAGATATTTTCAAAATTTTATATGCATTGGAGGATTATTCTTAATTTGTGTTCAAAAGGGAAATGAACCAACCAAAAATTGTGCAGAAGATATCTAAAGAGATGTGTGCCATGATCTATCTATAATTTAATGACTCCTTTTCTCATAATAATAAATCATCCATTAATTGAAACAGAAGAGCAATAAATAGTGATAACCTATAATGGAGAAAGACAAAGAAATTATATTAATACCCATGAGTGACCAAAAAAGACCAAAGAAGCTAAGTTAATAGTACTAGAACATTGTCAGAAGCCACTTGATAAGATAGTGGCTTGCAGTTATATCTAGAGGTCTGAAAATTGAAGTTAGTACTTCCACAATAAAACTGACTAGTGCCTACTGTATAAATTTTTATGGATTCCGAAATTTGCATGAAACAGTACAAGTTACAGATAAAATTATTTCCTCTTGTTCTTTGAAAAAAAAATTTGTTCCCATTTTGCTAAGGGTTTCAGTCACTGCACTATAGCAGGTGCCTTATGGCTGAGAGATTTATGCCCTCTGGTGTACTGGTTATTTTAGCGCATGGGGAGATTTGAAATTGCATGTCCACAGTAAAGAGTTCCCTGTTTTAATCATTACACCGCACCCATGAGAATTGTCTCACAACAATTTAAATTGAATTTCAATACAATATTTAGTAAGTTGAAGTTTGCAGTATGAAATTAATTTTTTGTCATTGCTGTTGCTCAAATGTTTGACAAGACTGTTTGACCTAAGATTCTGTCCATCTGACTCCCATGCAAGCTGTATAATTCATTATAAATATGAAGTCATTTCCAATTTTAACATTTTAACAGTATGTTTCCAAGCCAATTCATATGAAATTGTTAGTTGACTCCACAACTCTTATTAAATTCAATCCAATATATTTTTCTGTGCTCCTGCATCCTGTTTTGCTGCAAGCTATTCAGAGTACTATATAGAAGTTATGCAACAAGAAGGCAACTGTTCGTGTGTGGGTTTAGGATTGAATTTTCCAAATTTGATGTGCACTTACTTTCGTTATTATTAGAAAGAATTTAATTTTAGTACAGCCTATGCCGATCACTGGGGAGAATATAATCAGGCCAAGTTGATTTGGTAAATAAGGTAAATATATAAAGAGAAGTTTTTGTTAGAAATAGGCAATACTGGGGGGGGTGAATCACTATTGCGACACTTCTACACCAACTATATATTTCAAAACTTAATCATATGCATCCACAAATAACAATATTTAAAAGTAGAGCACATAGCAATAAGAAACCCATATGGCAATTGATTTGTTTTTTAGGAAACCCTGGACAAGGGAAAACCCCAGTGGGGATGGTACCCACAACTATGTACTAATTTAAAAATACTCTATTAGGAGTTTCACCCTGTTAGGAGTTTTTACATAAATTTAGTATAGAAGTCCTTGTTTGAGGACTAGACCTTGTTTGAGGTCTCAACCCTATTAGGAGTTGTTTTACAATGGGAGCTCACTGCTCAATAATGATTTACAATCAATACAATAGGTAATGCATACATTAACAAAATGACTGTACCAATATCACAATATCTGATTACTCCTTTGAATAGCTCGCATCTGATTTCGACCATACATCAAATCTCGCATTTGATCATCAATACAGCATCATATCATCATACACAAAGTTCGCGTATCATTTGCATACCTCACATACAAAAACTGTCCTTACTTTATATCCTTCAAAATAACTCATTCAGTCGGCTGAATTCACAAAACATGTGGCACGATAACCAAAACTGAATATAAAAAATTGCTAATTAAGGGTTAACATTTAGGATGTCATCCCTACATTTCCAAGTGATTGAATTGACAAGGCAATTCAATTCCTTAGTCCAATTTGCCTGATTACTACCCTTGCTCTATATTCTGCGATAATAGCCAGTGAATATACTCTTCATCAAAAACATGTGCCAACCACTATATTGACATAGGCAAACATACTTATATCATATTCAGATCTTATATTATCTATATCCAAAATTGTGGCCAACAATATTTACTCTGCTAAGCTCACTGATGAAAACAATGTCCCTTCTCACTGTTTCCTGTTATGTACTTCGGCAAATTTCATAATCAAAACTTGAACAAAAACTGAATGTCAGGTGATCATACAACCTATCTTGCTTTCCATCAATGACAACATTTATGCTCTTAGTTCTGATCACTTGCCAACAGCTTTATGTCCAAGTTGGATATTTTTGGGGGGCGGCTATTTGAATTTTGTATAACCCTTGCATTATTATTTGTGTTGAAAAAGAGTTTATGTGATTTGATAATTATCTTATAGAATTCCTATCAATTGGAATTCTCCTGAATCATGTGCATGTGGGGGGAAATGTTGGGGGAGAAAGGAGGTAATATTTCTCATAACACCTAATTCCTATGAAAAGAACTTTCGAGAAATGTAGTATTGTGAGATTCAACATTTTGCATGGTGGATGAATAGGGTCATATTGCAAGCTTATTATTCGTATTCACTGTATTAGAGTTGTTGAGATTGGATCTACACTCCATACTTACTAGTGATGTAGTTGCTCATAAGATCAGAGGCTTTGTTAGGACTCTTATCTTCTAAGAAAGATCAAGGTCCATTTGCTTCCATTCAGTGTTGGCTGAAGATCTAGTGATGTATTTTTTAACCTTTTCCTCAGTCTTTTTGCCATCATGGTTTTTTATTTCTTTATTATAATTATGAAATATAATCAGATACTTAAGAATAAAAAATGATCAAAGATTTGTGGTGTATCAAAGGCTTATGTCATATTGACAAAGGTGGTGAACAAAAGCAGTAGAAAGCACAAAGGAAGAATATATGGTTGAACAGCTCTCCAGAAGCATAAGGTTTGATCAGGTTGTTGAACTCTAATGAGACATCAGAAAATAATAGTATCCAAGTAAGACATACACATTCCTTTAAGGACTTTCTGCAAATGTCAACTAGGTGAGCATATGTCACTTAAAGAGTCAACTAGCAAAGATCTGAACAAGTAAATTAAGCTGTATTGTTTCGAAGAACATGACGCATAAATTGAAGAGAGATTAAAAACAGCAAGATGTATTGTTTTCAAGAACATGAAGCAGAAAATTGAAGAGACATTACAATACACATCATTCTTTAGAATCTTTCCATGCTGAGGTATTTGTGGTAACTGCACAAAATTTATTCTTGAAGCAGAATATGCTGATCCTCGTTAAACAAATTTTCAATTAATTAGTCAGAGAACAAAACTCATCAGGTCATAGGAGACCTGCAATTAATTAGACGAAGAATAAAAGTCATCAGGTCATAGGAACCCTGCAATTAAATGCTCAAGTTAACACTACCAGAAAGAAGCCATAGAAGAAAAGGGAACCTTAAGTCTAAAAAACGTTCCATCAGATCCATCTCAAAATATGCAAAATGAAAAAAAATGAAAGAATCCTAAAATAAATTTTGTTCCTTGTGGTTGTTGCGAAAAAAAAGGTGATCTTTAAGATAAGTATTAAAATCTTTCAGAACAACAAAGAAGTTTCGGATGAAAGGAACATGAGAACGAATTGCTGACAAGCATGATTCACTGCTACAACTTAATCTTTATTAAGCCTTCTCCATCTCTTAATGTTGAGAAAATTGTTGCCTCTATACAACAAATCATATGGCAAGAATACCATCTATTCTATTCTCTTTCATATACAAAGTGATTTCAAGGTGCATTGTGTGTGTATACCATGTAGTACCTCTTTCTTTCCATCTATTGCTTATTAAAAGTGATCTAAGTGTGGTGAGGTGTGTGCGTAGAGAGAGAGATGCATCCACAGAGTACATATAGTAGTGCACTCTTACAAGAGAGCAATTTAAAGAAAAATCAACCATAGATACAAGGCTATCTTAAACTCACCCAAACTCGATGAGTCACAACATAGGCAAACCGAAACAAGTCCTAAAGACTTGAACTAAGTACCCAACAAGTTTTAAAAAGGAAGAAAACTTTGCAAACCTAAAAGCATGTGTTGGTTCCTCCAACTGATTTCTAAGATGCATCTAAGGGGTAGCCTTCTCCTATGTTCAATAATCTCAGGTCAATAGAGTGGTTCAAGAATTTCTGAGAAATGAGGAATATCTCCTTCACTTTGGGTTTTGCAAAACCTAGGTGGGTGTCCCTATAATGCAATACTAACAAATGAAATAGATGACATATGAAATTGCACCTTAGTAAATTTTTATTCTGAGACAACATCAGTGTAAATCAATTACACAAGTTCAGCCCATCTCTGGAATTTGAACAACATAAAGTAAAACAACCTAGGATGTTTTAGTTGCTACTAAAAAAGTAAGAAGTTGTATATAAACCAGTGCCTAGAACAGGTTATAGAGTCAAGTACTAAGCCATAAGAGAAATCTCAGAAGAAAATGAGATGCAAACATGTATAATCATTGTGTGATGAATCCCTGGAATTAACACAATCTTTATACCAGTGTGAAATTCTACTTATACGTCCATCTTATATTTTCAAATCAGTATTGTTTGTGCAAAGCATTTAACTCTATCTTTAAAACTAAAAGAGAGCCATGAGACAAACAACGCTAACTACAAACAATTTCTGCAAAGATAAAGTTGAAAACCCTGGGTTTATTACACTTATATGATCCAAACACATTCCATGGAGACAACTCCATAATGACTATAACAGTACAGCACAAAATGAAACACCCTTTCTTACAAAAGAACAATTACAGCCATGTAAAAATCTTTGTTACCACTAACCTAGGACCTTCTATGTACATGCCATTTCTGCCAGAATTTTAGCACACCATAGTTGGTCTTGGAAACGCTTTTATAGAACAAGGAATTCAACAAGCTACATGCCGACAATATGTAGAGATCGTGCCTCAAACCACTGACAATTGGTTGCAAAAGTCCATTTTGTCACTTGGGATGATTGTCATTTGTTTTTGTCTTCTAGTGCAGTCACTAAGTTGGCTTGTCAGTAGTCAATAGTTCATGACAAGTCGGCGCTCCTGAAAAATCCATAAGCCTCGCCACTATTGAACTTGGACAACTTATGATACGAAGGGGCCAAAAATGCAAGATTTCCATTCCCATTCCTCTTGGGGAAGACCCTGGGACAAGATCCTCAAAAGGTGTAGGATGACTTGAAAACCAAAATTTTTGGGTCTCACCCCTAGATCTTCTACAGTAATTTTCCCTTGACAGGAAAATTAAGGGACATCAACAGAGATTGGAATTATCTACAAGTTGTGGTAACAACTTTCCCTTGCACTTGATAGTTTTAACATCTCTGTAACTGTAATGAGACATTTAGACCCCTTCATAGCTACAATGTAATAAACTTACTAAATCTGACCACTGAATTCTGTTCTGGAACTCGGGTATTTTGTCAAACAGTTATCATGCAATCTTAATTTCTTCAGTTGATATATATTCTGTAAAAGCTACACTACTGCTTATTGACTCAAATGCTATGAATTTGATAAGATTAACCAATAATAATATTTTGAGAATGCACCAAGTAGGATCAGACTAAACTTAGCATTTAATATTCATATAAAAATTGATGACAGTAAGACACTAATCCTCCAACTGTATTCAGAAGCTAAAATAACAATATTACAGTATTGGCAGATTTAATAAAATGCAGGAAGGCAAATAAAGATGACAGACCCGTGATGTTGATGTAACGGTGAGAAGGTTTATGACTGTAATAACCTTCAATCCCATCACCACTATCGTTATTCCCACTAACTGTTGTCTGCTCTACCCTCGAATGCCGCCTTGACTGATGGAGGGACAACTCAACCCATGAAGGGGTAAATGCTCATTACCGTGGTCAACTTCATATGCCATGGGGACCTTGGACGTATCCGCCTGCATTTAACTCCAGTCACAGCCCGTGTATTCCGCTCAGCTACGAACTATTACTCAGCAAACCTTCCACTCTACAATTCTCTGTAGGTCTCGACCTCAACTATTCCGGCACCCATGCTTGGTATTGGTAAGACAGGGTATTACACAGTAGAAGGTAAAGACTTAGTACCTTTTTCCTTCATCCAACTGTTAACAGTAACCATTAACCATACGCTTATTGCTTGAGATCACCTGCTTTGTTCTTATAGTAAGACCTTTTTCCTAGCTAGATACGAGTTCTTGCTCTTAACCAAAAT
Organism: Cupressus sempervirens; assembly: GCA_028749045.1. Lineage (NCBI taxonomy): Eukaryota > Viridiplantae > Streptophyta > Pinopsida > Cupressales > Cupressaceae > Cupressus > Cupressus sempervirens. The sequence goes on along the minus strand of CM053784.1, from coordinate 148,051,103 downwards.
CCTACCTAAACTGTATGGCAATCCAATGTTAGGGGTTGGGGTGACATCCAACTTCCTTGGAAAACTAAACTCAAGGGTTTTCATCCTCAGAGTTTCTGGCTAGTCACATTAAAGCAATCAGGACATGTCAATGTATTGAGTTCATAAATTCTTGTCTACAAATCCCAAGGTGGAGTCTCTTATTTATAACCTCGGAGTGAGGGAAAAGTGTTGGGATTAAGTGATGTGGGATAAAACAACAATTCCTTCCTATAGTCACTTAAGTCACTTTATAAAGTAAATGACTTTTAAAACATAAAGTAACTTTATCAAAGAACTTTTAATTTATTAAAAGATGAACTTAAGATAAATCTTCCATGTGACTAGTAAGCATCTTGACTATTGATGCCATTAATCTATCTGAATGTGGAGATAGATTAACCCGGCATCGTAGAACTAGTGCAGAGAAGGGGACATGACAATCCTCCCTTTCCAGGATTGCTTGCCCTCAAGCAATCTCAATGTTGGGTGCTGCAAATAGACTCACCTTCCAAAGTGGTGTTCTCATACGGTAAGTCTTTCCAACCAACTAGATATTCTCTAACAGACCTATTTCACAGCTTCCTTTCCCTGGTCTCAATCACCTCTGTCAGCTTCAAAACAAGCTTACCCTCCTCATCAAGTAGAGTAAAACCCTTCGAAGGGACAATCTACTGGCCAATGGCCTTCTTGAGGCATGAGACATGAAATACGTTGTGGATTCAGCTGTCACCTGGCAAATCCAACTCCTAAGCAACCTCACTCTTCAAGGAGCTCTGTCTATATGGCTGTAGACAAGGATAAACCATGTCACCCAACTCGAAGCTCAATACGATGTCGATCAGCATATAACTTTTGCTGGTTCTATGCCTTTTGAATATTATCCCTAAGGGCTCTGAGGATATCTTGTTGATCCAAAATCCAATCTTTGTCTAAGGGTGCCTTGCTGTCCTGAAAAGCCAAATCAATGAAAGAGAGAGGTCCGTAGCCATAAAGAGCTTGAAAAGGAGCCATCCGTATAGACATATGATATGTGGAGTTATAGCAATACTCCCCCAAATACAACCACTTAATCCAAGCTCTTTGCTAACCTACAATGTAATTTCTCAAATACCCTTCCACCCATTTATTCACTATTTCAGTTTGACCATCCATCTATGGGTGATAGCTAGTACTGGGAGTTAACTCTGTACCAATCAATCTGAAAATCTCCTACCAAAAGGTGCTGAGAAACCTGTTGTCCTTATCACTCACAATAGTCCTGGGTAATCCATGGAGATGAAAAACCTATTGAAAGAACAACTCGGCCACCTGAGAGGCTGACCAGTCCACAACAATAGCAAAGAAGTACGCAAACTTAGTCAATCTGTCTACCACCACAAAAATGCAATCTCTGCCCTGGACCCTCGACATCCTTGTGATAAAATCCATGGAGATACTCTCCCACCTATAAGCTGAAATAGGGAGAGGTTGAAGTAAACCTGCTAGAAAACCCTATTCTGACTTGTTTTGCTAACAAGTCTGGTACTCTCTAACATGCTGGAATATATCATCCTTTAGCCCCTTCCATGAGAATCTCTCTCTAATCTGCCTGTAGGTTTTGAAAAAACCTGAGTGTCCTGCTAAAGGTGCATCATGTATAGTGTGCATAATATCCCCTTTAAGTTTAGAATCAGGTACTAGGTAGATTCTATTCTTATAATGCATAATATCATTCATTATCTTGTACCGATCATCCTGAAGTATACCATCCATAATCAGACATGCGTGAGTATTTTTAGAAAACTCCACTAACAGCTAGGATCTCCAATCTGCTGAAATCTTGGAAATGGTACAACACTCTATCACTGGGGGTCTTTGGGAAAGTGTGTTAGCAACTAAATTGTTTTTCGTTTTGACATATTCAATATCAAAATCGTATGCTTGGATCTTGCTGACCCATTTCTGTTGTCTTTCGTTCAACTCCTGTTCCAGAACATAAACTATTATGATCAATCTTCGCTATAAATTTACTTCCCACCAAGTATTGTCTAAACTTGGCCAATACATGCATTATGGCCAGCATCTCTTTATCATATGTAAAATATAATAACTCGCTGCCCCGAAGTTTCCTACTCTCAAAAGCTATGGGATGACGGTCCTGCATCAAAACTGCCCTGATTCCACTCCCTAAAGCATCACACTCCAGAGCAAAGGGTCTAGAAAAATTAGGAAGTGTCAGAACTAGACATGTGCTCATCACCTGTTTCAATCTATCAAAGATTGCCTCTAAATCCTCTATCCACCTAAATGCCCCTTTCCGTATCAAATCAGTAACGGTGGCGGCTACCTGGGAAAAACCTTTGACGAATCCCCTGTAATAAGAAGAAAGGCCAAGGAAGCCCCACAACTCAGATACATCCCTGGGAGGTAGTTAATCAAGGATTACTTGTATCTTTTCCTGATGTACCTTAACTCCCTCTACACCAATCACGTGACCCAAATAGAGAATCGCAGTTAATCCAAATTCACACTTAGACTCCTTCGCGAATAAAGAGTGTTCTTCTATGAGGCTAAGGATCTCATCTAGGTGCTGTAAATGTTCCTCCCAAGTCCTGCTAAAGATCAATATATCATCAAAAAAAACCAACACACTCTTTCTTAGTTGCTTTTTGAAAATGTGGTTCATGCATGGCTGAAAAGTGGCTGGTGCGTTAGTGAGTCCAAATGGCATCACCAAAAACTCATAGTGTCCGTAGTGGCATCTAAAAATTGTCTTATGCACATCCTCCTCTCGAACTCGTATATGATGGTATCCTGATCAAAGATCTATCTTCAAGAAATAAAAAGCTCCATGAAGCTCATCCAGTAACTCATCAATGCAGAGAATCGAATACTTGTTTTTGATGATTCTCTTATTAAGGGTGCAGTAATTAGTACATATCCGAAGAGTGTCATCCTTCTTAAACAACACCACTAAAGAGGCAAAAGGGATAGAATTGGGCCTAATATGTCCCATATCTAGAAGTTTCTTAATTGTTTTCTCTATTTCTTCCTTATAATGCTTGGGGTGACAATAAGGAGTGGTAATGATGGGTTTAGCACCCTCCTCTAGCTCAATGATATGCTCAAACCCTCTATTCGGTGGAATACCTGGGGGTAAATCCTCAAATACCCTCCTATGCTTGTCGAGCACTGTCTGGATGTCACAATGGTATTGTTGTCTTGTATCCTGTGTCTCCTTAGAAGAAATGAAGCACTGTGTTGCCCATTCGATATCATCGTGCCTTAAAATGGCTTCCATCCTGTGAGTTGTTATCAACCTGGGTCCACTATCTAGTATAGCTTTTAGGACTACCAACTGATCACCCTATGAGAACTCCAACTACATGGTTTCGTGATCAAATGTGCACCTGTGGAGAGTCCTTAACCACTGTCTACCCAAAATGGCATCCAACCCATCCAAGTCAACAACATAAAAATTAGTCTCTAAAAGATAATTATCAAACTATATCTAAAGACTAGATACTTTCTCTATGCAACCCAAAACCTCACCACATACTACCTTCGCTTCGAATTCTGGTATGCCGACTGTCTGCTATCCTTTCTTAGATACCATCCGTGTGCTGATGAAATTATGGGATGCTCCTATATCCAAAAGACAAACAATACGTTGTCCCCTAACAACACCCTTCACTCTGAAAGGATGATATGCTGGATCACTAGAAAGAGTGGCTATAACAGAGGGTTGTTCCGTAGTGGCCTTCTTCTTTTTATCTTTAAGGGGCTTCTCTTCAACTTTTGCCTCCTCGCTATCCTCAACATCATTACCTTCCTGTTGCTCTCCTTCATCCTCGGGAAGAACCTCAACATAGTGAATCTTGCCTTTACCAAGGCATCTGTGATCAGGGGTCCAAGGTTCCCTACAAGTGAAGCACAATTTCTTCCTCCTGAGTTCATTACGTGTCTCAAAATCCAATCTGGGAGGGTTTGGTTTTTGCTGGTTTTTGTTCTCTTGGGACAATGTAGACCCTCTATAGGGTTTCCTCAGAGGCTGTAATAGTGAAGAAGGTGAATCCAAATCATGGGCGATCTTAATCGCATCATCCAAGGTGTTTGGTTTAAGGACCTTAACCAAACCCCTAAATCTGTCTTGTAACCCCTCTGTGAACAACATCATCTTTCTCTACTCTGTCATATCCAGTACCATCACTGATATACGCTAAAACTCATCAATGAAGTTATCCAAGGACCCACTCTGTCGTAACTGAGTCAAATCCCTATAATAAACTTCAATATCTTTCCTATCAAAATGAGTAATCAACTTGGAGCTGAAAATCTTGTATGAAGTTATGAGTCCATGATCTTGGGTGACTAAACCGTGATGCCACCAATCATACGCCATTCCCTCAAGATGCATTGTGGCAAATCTGATGGCTTCCGCCTCTGCCATGGGTTTCAGTGTCAAATAGGTATCAAGCTTGTGAATCCAAGCTCTAGCAGATGTCTTACTGCTGCCATCAAAAGTGGGAAGAGTTAACTTGTTCATAGCATGTTTTAGGTCCCTGTTTGGTGCTCTTGGTCTCCTATCATGCTGCTGTCTATCAGCCTCCCTTTTTTAATTTAGGTATTGGACAAAGGTCAAATTTTGTTTAAAGGCCTGTCAGTGTTATGTGTGGGAGCTCTAACCGCTTGAGGTGACCCAGCTACACTATGTCCTCCATCGTGATGGCTCGGGGGTCTCCTATTAACAGGAGCTAACTGCTGCATATTAATTGCCAGCTATTGAAGTGCATCAGCTATGTTATTTTGCCCATCTCTAAAGGCTTTAATTTGAGCATGAGGTGGGCTCTCCACCCCTCAACCCTGCTTTGTATTGTCACATCCCAAGTAATCCACTTGCATTATATTTTTGGTAAACTGAGTCAATAACTAGCCTAAGAAATGCTCCTATCTGTAGCAGCATTTGCAAACTTGTCCAAGATACAAGTTCATGACTTGACATAGCAATGTTAGGCTAAGTGACTCTCTATCATGGTTCATAAATTTGTATCATGATTTTTGTTTCTCATGCCATGGATAGCATAAACAACAAGTTATATGTATCTAAAACATTTGACAATATTTGTATATTTGCAACCAAGCATCCTTTGACAAGATATTTGTTTGGGCTTTGTTATAAAAGTTCCAAACATCCTTCCACTCGACCATATGATGGAAGAAGATGCCATCCAATTTGCCACACTGCAATTAGAAAAGATTGTTCATTATTGATGGCACCATGGTTTGGTCACACAAAAGCATGATGTTGTGGAAATAAATTGAGATTACAGCCAAAAGTTGTAGGATAAATTTGAGCAGAAAGATGAGAAATAGTAATTCAAAGTTCTTATCACAATCAAACAGCTAACCTCTATATTTTTATACATAGAAGAATTTCAGTAAGTTGTAATAATGGTGACCAACATGCTAGAAAAGAGGATGGCTTTTCTCTTCCTTGAAGGTCTATAAGAACCGCTCAAGCGTCAGGTTAAAGTCATGCATCATGATCGCTATGAAAAGCTACTAAGAGGACTTTGACACTTGAGCCATCTACAATAAGGAATAGATTTTCTTCTCAACCAAGACCACCCATCATTGAACCACAAAGGGACAATTTGCCAAAGGAAAATTCAACTCAATACCACAGCCTTTGCAATGAAGAATACAGATGATCACACCATAAATGATATAAGATGGAAAATTTTGTGCTTCTCTTGCAGGGAGCCATGACAACCCACTCATGGATGACTTGGAAAAATTCCATTACATGGACGAGTTACCTGATAAGAAAACCAATATTAAAGAACTAGAGCTAGAAAAAGTATAGAGGAGAACATCAAGTGTGATCCTGAGAATTTGATGAATGAAGATGCTGACATTAGCATCAGCACACTTGTAACTCTTTCAAGAGCATCCTCGATACCACAGATTCAAGTTCACAAGTTGTTTACCAAGTAATGTTCTGTGGTGCTTATGATAGCAAGGCTATCCACAACTTAATTGATGAAGGTCTAGTAGTCAAGAAAGAATTGAAGACTCAACTGTTCATCAAATTGAATGCCATGGTAATTGATGTATTCACCATTCCATGCACCACGGTAATTAACAACTGAAATATTCTTGGTAATTATAAGGTATAATTATCTCTATGTTTTATGATAGAAGAAGCACATGTGGTCCTAGGCATACAATAGTTACATTCCCTTCAAGAATTTTCAAAGAATTATTAGTCCATGGAACTAAAATTCAAATCTCAAGGGAGAGGCGTTACAAACGGGTTACCTTATGTGATCCCATTCAAGATTATGGAGAAAGAAAGCATAGCTTATGGGCCTAGATGGGCCTGAACAAACCATGTACTCTTCAGGATGCAATAGTCCCTATCCCATTTCCTCCATGGAAAATTGGACTATTTAAGAGTTTTCAGATTTCAGTAGCCTACAGTTTCCTTCCCAAATGGGAAATGACATTTTGATTATTTGTAATTTGTGTCTCCTGTTGCAGATTTCTGAGGATTAATTCCCTACAGAATCAATGAGGGTGGTGAGCTCATTATGGTAGGTCAATATTGAAAATTTTAGAACGCATCTATATTGCCAATGTCATCTTTTGTTAACATTGAAATTCATTTGGTTCTGAATAATATAGCACATTGGAGTCCTTAATTAACAAGGAATTGGCATCTTGTTGGTGATAATATAATAAGCTGTTTTTCTTGTTTTAAATGCTGCAATGCTAGATTTTAAGGCCCACAAATATTACAGGTTCTGCATATTAATATATAGAGTCACTGTGCTTAGCAGACTCGTACTTTAGCTCCAAAAACAAACCACATTTACAGATTTAAGTGCTGCAATTTTAGATTTAAAGGCCCACAAATATTACAGGTTCTTCATGTTAATATATAGAGCCACTGTGCTCGGTTAGCAGATACATATTTTAGCCCCAAAACCAAACCACATTTACAGATGTTAATGCATAAAAAATGTTGTGTCTAATCAGTGCAAAATTGAGTTCCTCATTTTTTTTATGTCTAATGCACGCTAATGAATAAAGCTATTGTTTTCAGTTCATTTCTACAAGATTTACTACTGATGCAAGTTAACATCTGAAGCCATTCTGTTTTATTTATTTTCACAAATTTCAGCCCCAAAGACAAAAAACTGTTGCATGTTAAGGTATGCTGCCAAACGGTTATGTCAAATTTCCCAAAGTTGGAACTACCAGAAAATTTGCAGCTGATTACTATTAATTACAAATCCATTACATTATCAATCGGGCTATTAATTAGATGTTGTCCCATTCAATGGTCAAAGGATTATTTGTCACTTCATAGTGTTTTTTACTATCACAGTTCGATAATTTAAAAGTGTGATATTTAAATAGTTAATCAATGTGAACATATATTAATTTAAAGGAGCACTTTTATAACCTTTCTGTTTTAATCAATTTAACTCCTAAAACATATAAAAATTACATGCAATTTATGAATATAACCATAGTGTTTTCTTATATAATTTTTCTCCTGCATCACATCAAATTTACGGGATATATATTAATAGAAACAACTTTTCCCTCCTGGAATTTATGGCATTTACAGAGGACATAATATCGTGCAAGGGCATTATGGCCGATTCAAATATACGGATGAGGCTATCCCTTATATAAAATGCACCTTTGAAAATTCTTAAAAATTTAACATGTGCTCTTCATGATCGCCATCCTCTGTGCTATAGATTAAAAAGAAACTGCTTTAAAAACTGTGCGCTGTAAATCTTTAAAAACAAATTGCTGAAAAACAGTGTTTACGCTATGTTATAATTTTTCAAGAAAATTTATTTGATTTTTAGCTAGCGCCCAAATATACCATCAGTTCATTTATACGGGGCGTCCTACATACGCTCCAAGTTCTGCGAAATGCGTTTCGAATTCCTTAGAAAGAATCTGCACCTTGCGTCTGGGAAGTTGGGATATTTAGTGAACGCCGCAAAAGAATTCCGGCATGTTATTTACAAAGCTAGTATGTCCTGCTAACTAATGCGATCTTTAAACCTTTAGAAAATCTAACTGGTGACTCTGCCACAAATTGTAGCTTCGAAAATGCATCAGATTTACAGCTGAGGCAAAATAATACCCAAATCCGTTATGATTTGTTTATTTCGGGCGTGTTATTGCACAAAGCGCTTATGTTCTGTCAACTGGGACGAATTGTCCTTTAGAAATACATCGAACTTTCAGGTGATGTATGATAATGCATAAAAACCATTATGTTCTGTGAATGGCAGCAAATTTTAGCTCCTAGAACACAACACATTCATAAAGCTTATGCATGTTAATGAACAACGCTAGCATGCTCAATTCCTACCGAAATTTTAGCTTCTACCCAGGCATAATTGCAGTGGCTCATACAGACTAGCGAATGAATTTTTCGCCTATCTTTGAGGAAAAAGATATTCGCAATTAAGAAACATTAGGAAATGAAGAAGTGCGCGAACTTCTCACCAGTACGTACTGTAACTCACAATATTCGCCGTTTCGTAGTATAATTCAGGGACTGAAGATACAGAAGAAGTTCTTGGTTCAATGCCTGTATGAATGCTCTACAAACAAATTATAAATTAAAATTATGCGTTTGCCTGCTTAAAAAAATCTGTGATAATTTGTCACTCAGAAAACGTACAATGACAAAATTCTGTCTACAGACGAAAGCCACCTAGATGACCTGGCGTATCATCTTTGCTTACCTTCAATTATTAATTATCAAATGTTCCCGAATTTCTTGGCAGATCGATAATTTCGAAATATTCATAGAAATCCAAAAGTTATATGTGAATCTTTGAAAATCTCGAGGTACAGAAGCTTGAATGATTGGAGGAAAAAGTGGAAAAAAAAATGCTACAGAGCAATCTGAGATCAATTTCCGTGAAATTTTGTTTGAAGCACCTTTCCTGCAACGGAAGAAAATGTTTGTATGGCAAAGCGGTTTTTACTTCATACAGTTTTCCCGTTCAATCAGTTAATCGCAAAAACAACGAGGAGGAGCAAAAGCAGGGACTTCTTAAACGGATGCAGGGGTTTTTACCAATTAAAGGAGGTGTTCGTTGAGCTACACTTGGGATTTTTTGGTTCGTTGAGGTTTTCCCAAATAACGGACCAAAAAAATTCTTCAGTTAAATATGCTTAAATAAAGGTGGACCCGTATCTTATAATCTAGATGTATAAAATATTTGAAGAGTTTTCTTTCACATGTATGTATTTAGTTTCTTATTATTAATTTATTTGTTAAAAAGCTATTAATCTACAATTTTTTTTAATAATTGGTATACTAGAATATAAGTGTTATGCATTTTTTTAAAATAATTGGTATACTAGAATATAAGTGTTGTGCAACATAGTGACATATATTTGCCTTATACTTAATTATATTTGTATTTATCTTATTGAATATAAATTATTCCATTAATAAATAATTATATTAATTGTAGACATGTAAAATTGTTCATAAGTTCAATATATAGTTTTAAATATAAAAGAGCATTATATTGGGTATACACAATAGTATGTCTCACTAAATTTTTATAAGTGATTCAAACCATTTCATTTGTAAATCTAGTTTATAACATTTATTGAAAAAATTAATGTATTCTCAATCATTTTTTTTAATTTGTCAATTTGATAACGACTAGCATAATTTATACTATAAATAAATTCATTTTTAAGATTTATGAGTGGTGTCTTTAAAATCTAACTTTTTAAGTTGTGAAGTATATTTTTTCTATATTTTTTGGAATTTAACTATTTATTTCATGGGTTTGTTCTAGTCATCACAAGCACAAAAAGTGAAAAATCATGGATCGTGTATAGTGGACCCTTCTTGATGGGTGTATAGGTTTTTTAATTAAGGACTAGATCCCAAATGTTAACCCTAAGTAGGCTTTGATTGAAGAGACTCCAATTTGGATCATCGGCTCTACAACCTCCCTTTCAAGTATTGGCATGAAGAAATTTTCAAAGCAATTGGAAACAAATTGGGGAAGATCATTAAATCTAATGAAGCCATTGCAAAGGAGGACTTCAATGTATGCACGGATTTGTATCGTGTGGGGGTTGCATATGCTGCTACCAAAAGCAATTGAAATTAGAATGGAACAAAGGTTTTGGTGGCAGGATTTGGAGGTTGAAGAAATCAGAGATGTAAAGAGTGGGGCCATGGGGAAAAGGAAAGTATGGAATCTCAAAAAGGAAAAGGTAAAGAAGAAGAAAATCTTGAAGACAGACTTGCAAAAGTTCTAAGATTGATGGAGGATTTTTTCCCTTTAGTCAGAGCTCAGACAAAAAATGCAGTGGATCTTAGTTTTTGAGAGGTTGTGCTAAATCTAGTCTCTTTAGGTCCAGATCTACCAATCCCTAACCCACACTCTGGTGAACACACAATCAAGTTGGTACCTTCAAGGGCCCTTAGCTATGGATCTGAACGAAATGAGAATCATGTTTTTGCTAGGACTTCTTTCCTAGCTTAGCCTAGTAATACTAAAGCTATTGAAGGAGATTTGGGGAAAGAAATGGTGGTCAAAGTTGAAAGGCTTCACTCAAAAAGTGGAGCTTTTGAAAGATTGGTGTTTGGACTATAGGAAGTTGTTGCAGGCAGGACTGCTTGTGGTCCATTATCTTCTAGTCAAGAGAACCCTATGGTGGAGCCCTCCTATGCTCTTGATAATGAAGGTTGTTCATCACAAGGTTCAATAGCTAATTATTCTTAAGATAGAGGGAATTACCCATAAGATTAGCAAACACTTCCTTGTAAGGACATTCACATGTCTCCAACTAGAGAGGGTGATGGATTATTGGTGGAGGAATATGAAATGGAGGAAGATTCCTTAGAAGACATATTAGGGCTTTCTAATGAGATGGGTATTTCAAAAGAAAGGACTATCGAGCAGAATAAAGCAAAATCTACCAAGGTTGATGTAAACAAAAAAAAGGTCTCAGGATAGAAAATCAATTTAGCAGTTGCTAGAGGATGCTAGAAATACGAGGGGGTAAACAAAGCGTTGATCTAGGAGACACTTGGTCCCTCTGGGGTAGACATAAATATCCTTATGTGTAATGTCAGTGGTTGTGATTTCCTTGATAAGCGTTGTTTGATCAAAAGTGGATTTGATCATGAAAGTCCGAATGTCATGTGCGTCTAGGAACTAAAGTTCGATTAGAAGGCACAACATGATTTTTTGGAGTCAAACAACAATGGTTAGGTTTTTTTGCAAATGTGATAGGGGCATATGGGGGTTTGTGTATCCTTTAAAATACCATGATAGTGAAAATTGAGGCAATTTTGTGGGCAAGGTATTGGAAGCCTATGAAAGTAAGTTCTTATTCTATAAATTTTAGTTGTTTTCTAGTTAGTGTATAAGGTCATTCTACTTCTGAGGAGAAGAAGCACTTATGGAAGGATATTTCTAGTTCTCTTACAAGTATCCTCTAGCATATGATGATTATTGTAGGAGATTTTAATGAAACCTTGTCTTCTACAAAAAAGAGAGGGGGTCTAGGTTCTTTCATTATAGTTAAAGCATATTTTCAACATTTTGTAGCTACAAATGGGTTGTGGGAAATGATGGCAAAGGGAGGAGTCTTCACCTTGGAAAATAGAAGACTAGGATTCTCAAGCATTGTAGAGAAGTTGGATCGATTATTTCTTGTTGGTCCATGGAAAGATTGGCCACTTATATTTGAGTAAGGTGTTGGGAGTTTAAGGTTTTGGTCACTTCCCTATGTCATTATTAATCCAAAAAGATTTGGTTCTTGTAAGGTGTCCTTTCAAGATGGAAAAGATGTGGTTCAAGGAAATATGGTTCGGTAAATCGGTGGATCAATGATGGCAGGTTGCACCAATAATAGAAGGAAATTTGGGTTTTCAATATTTCATAAATTGAAATTCATTAAGCAAAAGCTGAAGTTTTGGAAAGGGGTTCACTTTTGGGATATGTTTGAGGAAATTTTACCTTGGAAAGATGGTTGGAATCTCTCAAGAAAAAAATCCATACTAATAAAATGGATGAATTGGATTTCCTCATAGAGAAAGATCTTTTGAGTAGGTATGGGGAGATTTTGCAGTGAGAGGAGGTATATTAGAAAAAAGGTCTCATTAAAACTAGATTAAGGAAGGAGATAGGTGTAGGTATAGGATTGATTAATAAGAGGCGGGTGGGGGATGAATCAATAATCACCAACTTTATAAACTTTTAACAATTTTCAATATTGTTCAGTGTTAAGATCCAGTTTTGCCTATAACTATGTTATTAGTTAAGTGCATAAACATTCACACACAATGGTAAAATCATTCACACAATAATAACACCAATATTTATCTCATGGAAACCCAATTTGGGTAAAAACCATTGTGTGAGAATGATGTTCACAAATTTTGTACTCTTTTGAAATGCACTCTATTAGAAGCTTGCCTAATTAACGGTTACAAAAAATTGTCAATTGTACCTTGTTAAAGGATTTTCCTTTAGATTTGTTAGGATCTTTACTATGTTAGGAGTAACTTTTCAAAAGGCTTTTAAAACTCTAATCTAACAATGCTACCCTATTAAAGGTTTTACAATAGACCAATTAAGGTAGCCTTTTCAAGGGATTTTGACAGTTACAATTGTAAGAAGGTAACATAAACAAACTGATATGTAGTTTGCACTATCTTACTATATTATATCCTTTAAATCTCTTCAATATAATAACATACCATTAACCATTCTTCGCCTTCAATTTTGATTACAACCCACTTGCTGCTTTGACGCTCTGATAGATCTATGTACAACCTTACCCTAGTTTCTTTTCCTAGCCACACTTCTTCTAGTCCTGAAACCTAAAAAAATGTTTCTTTCTTTTCCTTAAGTATATCACAAACCCTAAACCTAGATCCAACAATCATAATATCATCCTTTTATGTAGATACTTCTCAAACAATCTTCCTCATCTTAACCTAATACTAACTTTAACTTTTCCCACTACTATGATAAGATTTTCACTTCTCTGATAAGTCTCCCTCTCCAATAATCTAATAGGCAATTCCATCACTAACATTGCTTCCATTGTTTATTCCAACCATTACCTGATAAGTCCCCTTTTACTATTCTTTCTCAGTACCCTTATCAACTTCCTCGTATAATTAACTTTCTAGATAATGGTAACAATTTAAAATAATGTCAAACATTTGACATCAATGGAAAATAGTATAATAGATGAACATGCAATTCATAGGTTCTTTTCTTCATCAGCAACTTATAGATCAATTATGCCAACAATAGGAACACAAAAAATTTCCATAGGTTAATCAAAACAAAGAGAAGCATCAATGATATTCTTTCAATTAGATTGGAACATGGTTCTATATAAGAAGATGGAAAATCAATTAATCAATAAGCTTTAATTTCTCTCAACCCTGTGGAAACAAGAAGGGGTGCACAGAGAGCGGGCCTAAGTGGGGTTCTTGGAAGTGATTATATAATTGGCTAGTAGGTGAGATAATGAGATTCTTTTGGAACTGATATTTTTAGGAGAACTAAAAGAAGAAATTGTTGGCATGTATGGGGATAAAGAAATAGGATTAGATAGTTTTGAGACTCTTTTCTATCATAAATGTTGAGAAACCATAAAACCTGAGCTTTTGTTGGTTGTGGAAGAATCTTGAACTAAAGGATTTATTTTGCAAGATTTTAATAATACTTTTGTATCTTTGATTCTCAAATGTGGATTTAACTAGTTGAATTTGAAGACTTTCAACCTATACCACTATGCAATTTAGTCTATAAAATTATCTCAAAAGTAGCAGCTAACATATTAAAAAAAGGTTTTACAGAAACTTACTTCTCCTTAATAAAGTGGCTTCACCCCTTCTAGGAACATTGTTGATGGGAATATTATTTCTCATGACATAATTTAGTCAACCAAGACCATAAAATAGAGAAGAATACTTCTAAAATTGGACATTAGGAAGGCTTGTGATAAGTTGGATATGCATTTTCTCACTAAAGTTCTTGGAAGATTTGGTTTTGTAGAGGAATGGGTGAGATGGATCAACAATATGATTAGTGGGTACATACATAGTGGCAATTATGGTATATAGTAGTCTACAAGATTTTTTGAGACTTCTAGGGATCTTTGATTGGGTGATCCCATCTCACTTTTTTTTCTCTCTGGCAAAATTTTTGGGCGAGACTATTTCTAGGAAAAGAGAACAAGGAATGTGGAAATGTATCAAAATTGCAAGGGGGATGGACCCCATGAATCAATCTCAATTTGTGGATGACACATGCTTTTTTGGTATTGCTTCAATGGAGGAGGATTGGGTGATGAAGTCAATATTGGAAACTTACAACATGGAAACATGCTAAGAAGTTAGCTAGAATAAGTCAGAGATATTTTTTCTTTAACATGAACGTGGGTTCATAAAGAGCCATTCCTAGATTTTTTGGAGTTCATATAGGCCATCTCCATGAAAAAATTTCTGGGTACCCCTCTCTATGTGGGGGGTGGTACAGTTGATCTCTAGAAGGATTTGATCGATGGATGTGTGGAAAAAATGGAAGGGTGGAAGCGAAGATGACTCACTTTGGCTATGAGGATCCTCATGCTTAAATATGTGATCTCTTCCATGCCTATTTTTCAAATGGTATGCCTTTAAATCATAAAAAAAAGTCATCCACTTAATTCAACAAAGGATGATGAAATTTTTTTGGTACGAACCATAAGATAAAGATAAAATTCTTTTAATGGATTGGTACAATTTTTGCAAATCATTTAAAGGAAAAGGTGGAGCAAGATTTTGGGACTAGAAGCTAATAAATGTTTCAATGGGGGCCAAGATAATATGGAAAATGTATGAATAGGAAGAAAAAATATGGACCAAGATCCTACAAGAAAAATATTTGGATGGTGTTGAACTTGACCAGATCTTGTCCATTGAGAACCCTCCCAAGGGTTTCACACTTTGGAATTTCCTTTTAAGTTGTAGGGTGTTGATTACTAAACATTTGACTTGGTGAATTGGTATTGACCAAAAGGTAGATTTATACCATGATTCTTGGGGTGGTCTCCCAATACTAACATGATAAGGTATCTCTCAGAATTTGGTGGATTTGACCACCTAAGAATGGGGGGTGAAGGTGTGCAATTTTCTTGGCATGGAAAATTTTAAGGTTGGGCAAGAGGTGTAGTAGAAGAATCTAAAAACACTTGGCTTGATGGAAGAAGAGTGCATTACTTTATCTAGAATATTGGAGAACAGAAATATCATATTATAAAGTCATTTGATGTGGATCTAAAAGTGAGTAGAACTCTGCTAAAATTGGCTACTCATTGTTCATCAATGAGCACATTAAGGTTGAATGGGAAATCCAAATTCGTTAGAACAAATTTTAGCTTCCTAAAGTTGGTGTCTTAACTTCCTTGGTTGGTAATGGTAAAATTCTCATCGAGGACACACTATACATGCGATGTGGATCTAAAAGTGAGTAGAACTCTGCTAAAATTGGCTACTCATTGTTCATCAATGAGCACATTAAGGTTGAATGGAAAATCCAAATTCATTAGAACAAATTTTATCTTCCTAAAGTTGGTGTCTTAAACTTCCTTGGTTGGTAATGGTAAAATTCTCATCGAGGATAGGCTATGAGGATGGGATTTTCCGGTCCATTCAATGGTGTCTTCTGTAATAAGGAAAAGGAAACAATGGACCACCTTTTTATGACATGTGATTTCTCTAGGAAGGCTTAGCAATTTGGTCTTCAAAAAATCAATTGGAGTTGTCCCCTCTTGTGTAGTTTGAAGGATAGGTTGGTTTTATGGTGTAAACAAAATTGATGTTCCTCTTTCTCATTGATATGGAAAATTATTTCATCTACTACTTTGTTGGAAATTTGGAAGTGATGCAATAGGTATATTTTTCAAGACAAAGCTAAACCAATGGAGTAATTCTTGATGAGATAGGAGAATGTGGTGTTTCAACTAGGAACAAATATTTCATCCCAAATTAATGTGCAAAAAATTTCCTTCAATCAAGTTGATGCAATGATAGTGAAAAATGCCTTTTGGTGAAGTTTAGACCTATTAATGGCCTTTCAGGGTTAAACCTCTTAATTCAGATGATGAAAGAATAGTGTGGATACCCCCAAAGGTTGGGTGGATCAAAATGAGTTTTAATAGATGTTCTAAAGGTAATTTGGTTCCCCTTGGATTGGTTGTGTTTCTCATAATGATCAATGGAACATCCAAACAATTGGATCCCAAAGGATTATGAATGAAACAAATGATGAAGTTGAATGTTAAAAAAATTTGGTGCAATTTTGTTGGAAAAGAAATTAGGAGTGCAAATACTTCACCTAGATTGTGGCTCACAAATTTTTCAAAATGGAAATTTCAAAGGCAAGATGGATACATGGTACCTAAATAGGACCATTAGATGGATTTAGGATCTCCAAAGAGGTTTTAGAGAATGTTGAGTTTCCCATGTACTATGGGAGGAAAACTTGGTAACACTTAAAATATCTAGCGTTAGGGTGATGGGATTGTTGAAAAAAAAAATGAAATTATTTAAAGATTTTTTATTTTTTAGATTTTAGTGATGTTCTCATTGAAGGAATTCAAAATACTTCAAATCATGTCAATAAGAGGGATTTGTGGAGGTTTTGTGAGTTTGAATGCAATAGGTGAGCAATGTGATGTTTTAAGTGGGTGATGGAAAGGTTGGGGTTGTTGCTACAAGATATGATCAACAAGTGGCTTTTTGAACCATGATCTTATCTATATTATTTATGATTATGTCATCGTGATAAGAAGTGGGGTAAATTTCCTATTGCATGTTGGAAAGTTAAATGGTGTTTTCGGCATTGAAGTTTGTGTATTACTCTTCTATTTTTTGATTCTCTCGCATGTGTGGGTTCTATTTTTTTCTTTAGCTTCTTTGAATCAAGTTTGTAATTTTAGAGGTGTGATCTTTTTGCACCATCTAAGGAATATTTTCAAGTTGGATCATGTAGAAATTTGAGAGGCCAGTTGCTTGCTTTTTTGGGGTGAAGTTTTCAAACAATGATGTAATACCTATGACCAACTTGGATATCTCATCATTGTTCCTTGTAATTGTTATTTTGGCAGGGTCGTCTAAAGATGAGGTTTCACAAGCTTTTAGAGTTTTTTTGGAGCCCAAATGAATAGGTGGCTTAATGGATGTGGTGGAAAGGGTGAAGATGGGTGTTAGTCTTTATATGGGTGTGGGTTTTTGTTCCTAATTGGTAGGGGTGATGAGAATATTCACACCTTGGTGGTTTGGTTGTACTCCCTCCCAAATCAGGCTCACATAGAAATCATAAGAAAGGATTGGAATGACCTTTTGACCTTTTTGCAAAAACTAGATTTGGTAGCACAAGAGTGAAAGGTGGGTGATAGGAGGAAAATGAAGGCAACTTCAGGGAAGTCTATTGTGCCTCTTGTGGATGGGGTTCCTATGCCAAGATGCCAAATTCCTCCCAAACATGTGGGTCACAAACACAAATCTCAGTTTGGTACTAAGAGTGTTGGAGGTTAGGGTGAGGGAGAACTCGGGGTTCTTTTCCCAATTTCTCCATGGAAGAGGTTTCTAGGTGTTTTTGTTGAAGTCTATTGTCTTTTCTATGGCAATATCCTAATTTTGTTAGTATGGGCTAGTTGGATTATTCTAGGTTGGGTGGTAGGTTTGGGGTGGACGATGTGGGTTTTTGAATGTAGTTGGGGTTGATGAAGGTTTCTATCTTCTAGTTTAGTGGCTATGTAATCCCTTTTTTATTTCAATAAGATATGTTATTAATAATAAAAAATTCATTCATGGGTTGATCTATCTCCTCATAGATGTGAAGCAAAGTAGGGAGCCACTAGAGAAAGAATGGATCAATATTAAATTTGATAGTTCTTTGAAAGTCAACTTGGGCCTTTACATGTTAGTTTTGTGGTTCATGATTAGACAAGTAATATTATGAGAAAACAGTTTAGTTGAAGGTATAAATAATGAGGTATAAGTGTAGGCAACCATATCAGCAATTGAAGTGGTTAAGTCCCTTAATATTAATAAAATTTATTTAGAGGGAGATTCATTTATCATTTTCAACACAATCATGAAAGGTGAATAAAGTGTATGGTCCTTATATGATTTCATTAAAAAAAAAAAAAAACTCTTTAATTGAACCATTTGAAGGCTTTAAAATTGTCTTTGAAAGATCTAGGAAGAGAGGAAATGATAGAATTCTTCTAAAACACTGAGTGGAAAACCTTGGATTTGGCCACATAATAGTGATATTAATTAGAAGATATTAGAAAACTAGTCCCGTGAGGTCAAAATCTCAGTAAGTGGAAGGAGAGAGTCCTTGGAAACACGCACGTATCTTGGGGTGGACTTAAATTTGAAATTACTTCATTTTGTTCCCTCCACTCCCAATAACTATTAAAGGCATATTTAAAGCTTTAATAGGGAGTAAATAGTGTTAGATGAAATGATTCAAATATTGGAAAAATTGTGTGGGACAATCATTGCATGGAGTTAAGGTAATAAATTCCTTACATGCCAAGGTAGATGTGGTAGGGAAATTGCATACTTTGGCGCACATTAAAAAAATAGAAGAGTATATCTATAGTTGTGATTGGCATGTGTGAAATGGAAAAAGGAAGTTGTTATCCAAAAAGAAAGTAGAAAACTTGTATTCTCCCCAAGGGCTTGTAGAGAACTACATGTGAGTATAGGGAAACATATGGAAGCGAATTTTACCCTTTGGATTCTTAGGAAGAAATAAACATATTTGGGGGAGGTTACTAAGTGTTGGAAATACAATAGGGAAGTAAACTCTGAGAGGGGGGGTGAATCAACACTTAAAACTTTCAACCTCAAAAACCATTCACCACACATACATCTCATAATCTATGTATATAAACTGAAATACCAAATTAAGCATACACATCCATAGCATGAAAGTAAAAACATTCAATCACATATATGACACAAGATATTTGGTTACCCAGAAACCCTCCAAAGAGAAGGTAAAACTGGGGTGGGGATGCCACCCACAAATCTTCACTATTGTAGTAATAAAGTGTATCCAATGAAGGTTACAATATTTTGATCATGAAAAATGATCCACCTTGTGAAAGGTTTGCCCTGTTAAAGGATTACAAAGATTGTTGGGTCTTGCCCTGTTAAAGGATTTCAACACTCTATTAGAAGTGTACCTTGTAAGAGGAATTTAACTTACAATGAAGTAAGCACCCTATTAAAGGATTTACAATAGCCCGTTAGGACTACTTTATTAAGATATTTAATTGATTTAATTGTTAGAATGTTTTAGCAATGATCCTTCGATTAGTACTCTGTTGCTTGATGTCAGATCACCTCTATACTGATGTGTACTTGATTATTTCTGATCAAATGTAACTCTATTGTCTTATCATTCCTTTCCTCTATTCTCCTTTAACCGATTGTGCAATGTACCTCAAATCATAACACCTTAATCACCATGTATGCTCTTGTTTGCGCATGCAAACTCTCTTCAATTCTCCTTAAGCATTTCTTGAAAGTTTAGGGTTTTTCCTCCTTAAGAAGACCTAGGTGACTTAGGGTTAGGTATGAATAGATGATTGTGGTTCACCCATATTGCTACTTAATCTTTCCCTTTTTTTGATTAGATGCATATAATGCATAGGCATTCACAATTAAGATTTATCCTTATCATCAAAAGATCATAAAACAATCCTTAAGTCGGCCCAAAAAAGGTTTACATAGAAGTTTTAACAATTACAAACAACTATGACAAAAGTGTGTAACTCAGCACTTGAAGTCCTTGATGTTGAACATCAACTGTAACTTCAATGTTGTAACTCAGCCTTTGAATGACTCGACATCCACTGATCACTTGACATGTGAATAGCTTGGCACATACCATATGCTCAGCACTTGAGTGACTCGACACTTACTAGTTATTTAGCTCATACTTAATATTTGTCACTTGGAATATACTATCTAACAACTTATATTCGGCATGTATTACTTGTTCAGCATGAACTAAGTAAATGACTTAAGTATATTGTCAGTCATATGTCAAAACCAATCTAAGATTAACAACTAAGAAGAAGATGAAGGGTATATTCATGGTGGATAACCTCAATTCTGGATTTTTTGTTGGGGGATGATTTTATGATCACAAAACACTGATATTGATAAAACATTGATGTTTTGACTATAATATTTGCATGGGCTTTCGAGCTTCGGGAATAAAAGAGGAGTCACTCTAGGTTATGTACACTTGTGTGAGGCTAGAATGGGTAGGTGGTATGGTCCCAATTTTGGTGATTGTTGAACTTGGTGTTGGCTTCAAAGTGGAAATATGCAAATTGGAGGTAGTTCAAGTTCTCGTTGGAGAGATTGGAATTGTTTCTTATGCAGATTACAATGACAAGGAAAAAGAAGAGGAAGGAAGAAGCCAAGGGCAGTTGGAAACTCCTAAAAGAATACTTTGTGCAACTAGAAGCAGAGAAGAAGAAAATAAAATGTGAGAAACAATAACCCAAGAAGGCAATACTAGACATCGGATGAGGAGTTTCCACCCCCAAGAAGTCCAAGTCTTATAGAGAAAAGACCAAGGTCATAAAATTGTGAATCATAGTGCCATTTGGGTATTTTTCTATTTTGTTTGTTGGGTTCACTCAATGAATATAGTAGTGACTACCCAATTTTGTTAATAAATGGGATTTAATAAAGGAATTTATCTCTTAGTTGAAGATGATGTTCACATTAGTCTTCTCTCTTTGTTAATTTGTAGCCCAACTTCAAAGATATGCTTCAATATTTTAGAAATATCAGAGATGTGGGTCATCTCATGCTCATGTAGATTTGTAGTAAACATTGATGATTCATCTGTCACTAGTAGCTTATCTTCTAGAATTGGTTCTTCATCACTAAATCTTATGTTTCTCTCTTCTACCAATCACTGAGTCTCTTATCTTCACCATTATCTAAACTCTACTCAACTACTTTGTTCTTTTCTAGCTCATGTTCCAACCTTGCTTGTTCATCCTTGAGTTCCATTCTCTCCTGTGTTAAGTTATTATTTTCTTCTACCAAATCCTTGATTCTCTTGTCTGCAACATTATTGGAACTCTTCTCAGTCACTTTTCTCCTCTTGAGAT
This sequence comes from Cupressus sempervirens, assembly GCA_028749045.1. NCBI lineage: Eukaryota > Viridiplantae > Streptophyta > Pinopsida > Cupressales > Cupressaceae > Cupressus > Cupressus sempervirens. The sequence continues at coordinate 148,029,860 of CM053784.1, read as the reverse complement.
CATCTTGCAACCTTGCTACTTCATCCTTGAGCACATTTATCTCCTAAAGTGAACTTGAATCATCGAATGCTAGTTGTTGGAAACAAGCCACACTAGTAGAAGTTGAATTGATATGGACAAGGTAGGAGTGGCACCAATGTATTATACTCCTATTACAATTTTTTATTTTTAAGTCTTCAATTACTCATGTCTTCTAATATCTTATTAATATATTCTTGAAAATTCACTTATTCTTTTGTTAAGAGCAATTGCATTGTAGATCTACCAACAAAACTCACTTGCATAGCAGTTAAGATACCAATAAGATCACCTACCATCTTCTTAATATAGGTCTTCTAAATGTCATCATCATGAAATATCAACAACATTGCCAACTCTTGAAACTGAGGGCTATGATAGGACCCAAAAGACAACTCCTAAGCCTTCTCTTTAGTCGGTATAGCTAAAAAGTCTATATATTTCCTTCTTTTGGTATCCAATATAATTGTAGAAGAGAAGTCACATCCTTCGAGTAATAGACAACCACTATTTCTTAAAAATTCCTTGCCTCCTCAGGGGTTACCTCTGATATGAAATAATTAACCTCCTCTAAAACTTTAGTTATGAATATATCAATATCAATGTGTGCTAGAATCCCTGATCCCAACCTTTCTCTACACATATTGGAAAATTTCTTCCTTTTTCTATATAGGATGAAGTGCCCAAACTCTAAGGACTACACAAACTTATCGTTTAAGAAAAATGTAGAGTATGCCAATGATCTAATATTGTCTCCTGCATCTAGTCTTCTGAAAGATTTGATAATATGTTCCTCAATTTCACTGTGTATCACTTTGTATGTTGGGTCAATCATTTTCGTGCTTTTGTCTAACATCTATATCATTGTGATATGAATATCAGGATTTAACTGTGTGATTTTGAGTCAAACTCGATGACCCATGTTTCATGAGTAGTGATTCAACATGAATCCATCTCTCATGAGAATAAATGGAACACTTAGCACTCATTGGATCTAGGTGATGATCACAAGGGTGAAGCACCGGGACTTCCCGGGAGGTCACCCATCCCAGTACTACTCCAGCCTGAGCGCGCTTAACTACAAAGTTTCCTCCATAGTTAAACCCAAAGCTTGCAACCCTATTTGCAAAACCTTCACCAAGTGTTGTGGCTTATGAACCATTCATTAGAAAGCCCCTTAAGCTCATCAATTGATAAGTAGGAGATAATTTCCACAGCTAGTCAAATTGTGATATGAATATCAGGATTTAACTGTGTGATTTTGAGTCAAACTCGATGACCCATGTTTCATGAGTAGTGATTCAACATGAATCCATCTCTCATGAGAATAAATGGAACACTTAGCACTCATTGGATCTAGGTGATGCTCACAAGGGTGAAGCACCGGGACTTTCCGGGAGGTCACCCATCCCAGTACTACTCCAGCCTGAGCGCGCTTAACTATAGAGTTTCCTCCATAGTTAAACCCAAAGCTTGCAACCCTATTTGCAAAACCTTCACCAAGTGTTGTGCCTTATGAACCATTCATTAGAAAGCCCCTTAATCTATATCATTACTTGCACTTCAAATTAAGATAAAAAGTTTCTAATTGAGTCCTCAAAATGATCAGAATCATGATCTAAGGTCACCAATCTAAAACCTACATGATTACATGAATACGTTGTTTTGGTTCACATTATCTGAATTTTGCAAAATTTATCTTGTATGGAAATAACTTGGAATATAACAAGTCGAATTCTCCTTTTTCAGATATCTCAAAATGACATAAAATATTGTTTTGGAGAAGAAGGAGCCCTTATTTACATTTTTGTTTCTTAAATTTAGCTTCTCACACCCATTCAATTGCCTAATAAGAAAGCAATTGTATCTAGAATATATCTAGGCAATATATGAGTTTAACGTGTGCACTATAAACTTTGATGATAGTGTTCTTTGGTTAGAGAAACTAGTCTCCCTTGTTGTGGTTAACTCCTAGCATGGGCTTTAGCTCAACATGCTTCAAAAATCTCCTCACCTTGTTTGATAATCTCCAATCAATTGGTTGCCCCAAATTTTGGAGAATAACTTTGACAAAGTATTCCTCAAATATGAAATAACTTAATTTGACACAGTACATGTCCCATAAATACATTCATTCTTGAATAATCACCCCCCATCTTGTTCATCTAAATTTCTCAAATAGATCTCTGGGCCCCAAGGACAAGGAGAAACCTTGCTTGCACCATACAAAAGAATGTTTGTTTTGGGGAAGAAGGAGCCCTTATTTACATTTTTGTTTCTTAAATTAAGCTTCTCACACCCATTCAATTGCCTAATAAGAAAGCAATTGTATATAGAATATATCTAGGCAATATATGGGTTTAACGTGTGCACTATAAACTTCGAAAATAGCATTCTCTGGGTAGAGAAACCAGTCTCCCTTGTTGTGGTTAACTCTTAACATGGGCTTTATCTCAACATGCTTCAAAAATCTCCTCACCTTGTCTGATAATCCCCAATTAATTGGCTGCCCCAAATTTTGGAGAATAACTTTGACAAAGTATTCCTTAAATATGAAATAACTTAATTTGACACAATACATGTCCCATAAATACATCCATTCTTGAATAAACACCCCCCGTCTTGTTCATCTAAATTTCTTGAATTGATCTCTGGGCCCCAAGGACAAGGATAAACTTTGCTTGCACCATACAAAGAATGTGGCACAACAACAAATACCATCTAAATTAAACAATGAGGCTACCCTTTTGAATATTAACTAAGACTTCAAGAATAACATTAGAAATGAAGGAGACAAATCCAAAGAACATGTTGCTATATGTATGTTGGATTTCAGCGACCAACATCATAAGATGCACACACATCTTGGACTATACATAAATCATATACACTTGATAAAGTAAAAGTGTGTGTACAAGAAGTAATTCTCAAAATAATCACAATCAAAGGGATCAACTTCAATTTTTCATAACACAATATATTTCTTGTCCTCCTTCAAATTTCTATGAAATAGAAATAATTTAATCTTGAAGCTACATTTATCCATATCATATTGTCTCTTTAGGGATAGAAAATCAATAGGCACATGGGCATTATGGTTTAGATTAAATATTTCATAGATGGATTCCTTATCAAACCTAATGAACAAAATACCATTCACTATGGAGACAAACTTATTGTTCAGATTATAGTTTTTTTCCATAGATTTATTGAGGTCTACATTGACAAACAAAATTGGGACAACAATACTTCCCAAAACTAATCTCCATGCATTGTTCATTGGAATAGGAGTGTTAATACTTTTGTAAAAGTACACAAACAAATCCCTTCTGGTAAACCATGTGTTAGGATATCCACAAGATGTTGCCTTGCCCACAACAATATCAGATAGAATATATTTACCCTTCATATTTTTGGTCCTTTTTGAAGAAATAGGAAATTGAGTAATAAAAGCTTCATCTAGGCATCTCTTACCATGAGTTGAACCTCTTGTTGGATTTCTTCTTGTACTCATGTTGAAGCAATTATTCAATAATAATTTGAAGACCTTCAACTTTATGTTCTCAAATGTTAGTAATTAAAATACTTACTTTATAACATTAGAACCTAATTTAATACTCAGGAAACCCTTTCAAAGATTGAGGTAATTCAACAGAATAGCAGGGTGACAAATAAGAACTTACTTTACTTGGTACGAGTACCCTAAGTGCTCACTTAGAAAATATATTCTTAAAGTTAAATCCTTCCCATTTTGTTAGATATTGATGGTTCAACCTTTGAAATACACAAATTCATCAACTAGGGCCCTTTATAGATATTGAAGCAATTGTGAAGTGACCAAGTGCATGTAATAAGAGAACTAGTGGAAACACATAGGAAAAGTTTACAACATACCGATAAAATAAACCCTATGCCATAATTTTAAACTTGAGTCATGATATTGACAGGTCAAAAAGTTTGTTGATTGTGTTAAATCAATTATTTGTTATATTTCTAAATTGAAAATGAAACACCTGGCATTGTTGCACAAAATCAAATATTAGAGGTAGGAATCACAATTAACAAATAAATAGTATTTAATTTCATCATTTCAATTTGGTGGTAGGCACATCTTTCACAAAATATAAAATATTAAAATGATGCCAAAATTTATTTGTTTGTTTTTTACAATAGAGTCCCACGGAGGTTTGTGCCAAGTGGCAACCTATGATGTCATCACAATTTGGTGACAGACCCATCTTTTACAGTAATCAATATCAAAATTTATTAAAATGGTTTCAAATTTTGTTAATTTTTAAGAACACAAACCCACAAAGGTCTATGCCAATCTGCAAGCTATGACTTCAAACAAATATAAAAAATGATTGTACAATTTCACAAAAACTTTTACCAAATTGAATTGAGAAAAATAAACTTAATTATGAATGAATTGTGAAAATTTGACAATGTTAACAAAGTATACAACGAAAGATGGAGCACATTAGATGATTATTTGAACATGACAAAATGATTCATTGTTCATGAATTACTTTACTATATAAAAAATTTGAATATTAAATACCTTGATGATGAAGATCAACAATTAACTTTTCACTACTAACCTAAATCCAATTGCCAATCCATCTTGTCGAACAGTACTATAGTTTCTTCTTCATCCTAACCTTCAAGTTCAACTCATTGATTTGGGTTCAACACAACACAACACCTAGAACTTGATCCAATTTTCTCTTTGTTGTCATTATTATTCAAAATATTATCTAATCCTCTCCTTTCCCATATGGAAGTCCAATGTCCTAGTGCCATGTCATAAGGAAATGTTTCGACATTATATTGACTAGTATAAAGCCTCAAACAAGCTTCTAGATTCTTACTAAGTTTGTTTCTTGTCTTTGTTTTCAAGCCTACAATGCACTAAAAACTCTTTCATCCTCAACATAACCTAATATCATCATTTGACACAAGTCAACATTTTTAGATTATTTTGAGAGTTCTTCCCATAGCCAACATTGGGCTCTTAATTATTCTTGCCCAACATTGTGTTATTGATCCTCGTTCATGGGTTTTATCCATAACCTTAACTTGATCATACATTGTTGCCATAAAATGGGTTGATTGTTGTGCAAGCTTGACTCTACTGATTATTCCTTCTACATCATTTCCACCAACTTTACATTTTGCTTTGTTACCAAAAAATTTCACCCATTCTAGTAGCCTGCTATGGAAATCTATCACATTAGCATTTCTCCAAATATTAAGATACACAATATACACACCTTCTACCAATTGGTCCCTAGGGAATCACATTATAATTTCCATTGAAACATATTTTACAAATTTTTTTGTAAATTGGTCCTCGTAGAAATAAAAATATCATTGAAATCTACCAACATTATAGGTCCATCTCTCATTCTAGTAATCTACATGATAAAATGTCCCATAGTTGCACATATTTATGCTCTTATCATGAAGAAGGATACATAACTCCCCATGATCATTAAACTCTAACAAATTATTAACACAAATTGAACCTATAATATTTTTCCATCAAGTAAAATCTCCATTATTGAATGGAGAATCTCTTAGATATTAATTATCAATAGCCAAAATAGTCACACTATGAAGTATAATGTATTCTTGAATATACATATATCTCTCTTGAGCTTGTTTAACAAGCGAGTTCATCTTGTGCAATAATGGGAGAATACAAGCTAAGGTTAACAATGTCTCAACATCAATTAACCTATGAAAAAGCTCATGACATTGGGCTAGTCCCTTCATTCTATTTTGATTCTAATTTGAACCTGAGCATGACCTTGGTCATTATTTTGATTCTTAGTGTGATCCTCTACATTTATGTCCATTAGCTTAATGATGGATTTCTATTCTAAGAAAATTCATTCGGCGGGTCCATGAATGAAGATCCATGTGGTCTCAACATCCTTAAGTTTATTTCCATCAGTTATTCTCTTTAAAAAAATATAAAATTCTTTAAAAAGGCTAGAACTTTGGAAAAAGTATACATATATATATATATATATATATATATATATATATATATATATATATATATATATATATATATATATATATATATATATATATATATATATATATATATATATATATATATATATATATATATATATATATATATATATATATATATATATATATATATATATATATATATATATATATATATATATATATATATATATATATATATATATATATATATATATATATATATATATATATATATATATATATATATATATGATGAATTAGCTGATCAAGTACGGATATCACTTCAAACTTGTGTATAGTTTTAAATGTTAAACTAAGCTTGTGGGTCATATAGTGAATGTAAACCAAAAAAGGTGTAATTTTCATGTGTATCTTTACACATAGACCGTTCCTATGACCATGCATCATTGTAGCTCCATCTTCTCCCCCACACACCATCTTTTGGGCAATTGAAGAGTCATCCATACTAGTTATTTCATTTAATGATTTATTTTCTACATCATACATACTTTGCATTGTGGTGTCCTCCATCTTAACAACACAGAGAAGATGAGGATGACAAACATGGTTATTTATACTATACACATGCATACACATCCAAGAAGTATTGTCCATCATTGTAACTTTATCTAAAGATAAGGCAATGAAATTTGACTCCTTTACTATTTTCTATACATCAATTATTTCTACTTCAACAAGAAAACTTTCCAAATCCCATCCACTATTTAATGACCAATGATTCACATGATATCTTGGAACACTTCATATTTTAATAGTCCAACAAGGTTAGGATAGTCTTTCATGGGATGAACATTGCTTAAAAGATAAAAAAAGAGTAGTAAACTGAACAATTTTAGCCATATGTGTTTCATCCATTACTTTTTGGAATTGAGTTTGAAGCAAACCTACTAAAAATTTTGGTTTTTCATTCTGTGTCTAAATCACATTATATTCCTCACCATACTTGACATGCTTATAATCATCTTTTGATTTGTATATGACCATTTATTATTCCTTTCTATCAACTAATTGTTTATTATAAATTTTGCTAATATTTTTTTCAATTGTATCTAATTTGAACTATAATTTTACATCATTTTCAAGTTTCCATCAACAAATTATGCACTTGCATTCAGCTAGAGATTTGTTTGTGTCTGGATTTGGCATTGGAGCTATGAATGTGTACTTTGAGGCCTATTTCAACTAAAATGGCCTTTCCAAGTCTCACTCATGTCCCATCTTTGATTTTTGTTTTTTTCCACTCCTTTGTGCACTGCCAATAGTATCTATGAGATTCTAAACAATAAGATTGCCGATACTTACAATTACACCAACATTTGTGGCTTTTTCAATAATAACATTTATGGCATTTACACTAGCATCTATGGAATTCTCAGCAACACCATCATTTGCGGCTTCTTCAACAATAATATCTCTATGATTTACAGCAACATCTATGGAATTCTCAACAACAACACTAGCATTGCAAGTAATTTTGGTTTTAAGTTTTCCATTTCTCCTCCTCTTCTAAGCAATAACAACAACAACTCTACCAACCTTGTCAACTGCAACATCACCACCATTTATACCAACATTACTAGTACTGACATAAATAATACTAGTATCAACAACATTTCTAGAAGCAACAACATCACCAATGGAGTCTATTGATTTAGTCTAGCTACATTAAGTTCTAATTGGAACAATCTCTATGATAGAGGCATCTTTTCAATGCAAGTGTTGAGCAACATGTTGTAGTTTTCTTCATTGGACCTTGTAATTATGACCTTATATTTTATTTTCTTTGGATGACTTTTTCATTCAGAGGTAACTCTCAAGAGTTTGGACACTCTTAGGAGTCTTGTTGCTAGACATTTGTTACTAAAACAAACTACAAACAAGAATGTGATACCTACGAAATAAAAAAACATATAAAAAGAGTGAAGATCTTAGATAAATACATTTTTATAACAATGCATGACATTAAACAACAATAATCGATTAAAATTAAATAATAAACTAAGTCATGAAAGGTCTTAAATTAAAATGACTTTTTCCTACTAACTAAAATGGAAAGCAATAATAAAACTCATTGATTTAGAATTTGACATTCTCTTAAGATGAATGTAGACATGTGGCAACTATTCACTAACTCGCTACTTACAAAACTATTTGAATATTAACTTGCTTTGTCACAAGCGACATAGCAAAAAATTGTTAGTGGCCACATATGAGTCCTCATAGAAAATGTGGCAAATATTTACAATCTTGCATCGTGATAGATTTAAACTATCTTGAGCTCTCATGCTAGCGACAAGGAAAAGCTTTGACCACTAACTACCTACTCATTGGTCGATAGCTTATGTATATTAACAACAATCAAACTCACGACCCGATGCTAACTATAAAAAGTAACAACTTAGATGACTTGCATAGTTTAAAGGAAAAAAAACGTTTGCAAAGCTAGTGACCACATGAATCAAAACATTAAAATCACTCATGAGATCGCTAAACAAATGACTCAACATTTTTTAGATCTATAATCTTACATAAAATAGGTTTGTTGATTGCAAGCTTGAGAAGAAAACATTAAATATACTAGTGAGATTTGATTCAAGTAGGTGTTCTTGACATCGTTTCAAAAATGGCCATGAGGCCTCATAGGACTAGTGGCAACCATTCACTAACTCACATCATGATAGACCTAAACCATCTTGAGCTTGCAAGCTAGCGATAAGACAAAACTTTGACCACTCACCTTCTACTTGATGACTTATGAATGTTAACAATAACAAAAGTTATCACATGTTGCTAACTAAAAATACTAACAACTTGAATGAATTGCAGAGTTAAAAGGACAAAACACTTCTCCAAAAGCACTCACAAGATTGCCAGACAAATGACTCAACATTTTTTTAGACCTGCAATCTTGCATCCAGACATAAAATAATGCTTGCTAAATTGCAAGTTTGAGAAAAAAAAATTAAATGTACACCTTGGATTTAACTAGGCATTCCTTTTGACATCTATTAAAAAATTACAAATAATAAAAAATCATTTGCAATCTATTGTCGATAGTAAGTGACATCTATTGCAAAGCTTTCTCAATGATAGGGTCCATTAGTGATTTAGCATCTAAAGATTTCCTTAGTGACTTCTATCTTGAGACTTTAAAAGTAAACCAAACATGGACTAAACTATTAAATATCTAACAAATAAAATAGGCAAGAAATGGCTATATACATATATCCTTTGTCACTTACCATTAGGTTTCCATAGTGACAAATCTGTCAACTAGGATGATATCTAAAAAATGATAGCAATTTGTTTCCATAGTCTGTGTAAGAAAAGTGAAACACTAAAAAAAAAAAAAATTAAAAATCCAAAACAAAAACTAACATCAATATTAGATTATTTATCACTTTCTTTTAAGTTTTCACAGTAACAGTGTCCCTCAACAGATTCAAACAAGTTGTAACTGCAAAATTGGTGAGTTGCAATACATCACCTTCTCATGTATTTATATTATCAAATAAAATTTGGAAAATTGACCACTATTCTATAGCTAGGAGATTGAAATTTGGTGAATAGGGCAAGAATAGGGTGGTGTTGTGCTATTTTGAAGGTGATTTTGAAATAGCAACAACATTAAATAGTGGTGGGAGGCAATTTTTGTCTTATGGCCATGACCTAAAGAACAAAGAAATTAAATGTTCTTGAAAAATTTGCAAAAAATTAGTGTGTCAATATTGGAGAATGTAATTTGTGTCAAGTGGTGATTTCTTGCATTCGTTCGAAAAATTTGGGTGAAATTACTCCTTATAGAAATAAAAACCGTCACTGAGTTGGTAGCAAAAAATGTAAGGTGAGGTGACCATTTCTAATAGAAAGGGTGGCGAATAATTGAGGAAGGATGTCAAAATTTTGAATTTACATGGCAAACCAACAATAATGCATGACATAACCTTTTCCTAATTTATAGGCGCTACCGACATCACAATTTGCAAAGTGGCAAAGATTCCCCACTAAAAATACAACTGACCTTTACTAATTTATTGTTAAATCCTTTGTCCAATAGCTAGAGTCAATTTAATCTCCTTGTGAATCACTTCTAACAACTTTGTGCTAGCTATTTGAATGTGTAAGTGTCAAATGAGGCTTAAAGCACCTTTTATAGCTCATCATTCACTAGCATTAAATGCTTCACTGATTGAGATAATCTAGCACCACTTTACTAAAATATGTATACTCCTCGATCTAATCATCACATTATGATACCAAACTTTATATAACATCAAAGGATATCATAATGCATCTTATCATGTTGATAGATCTTATTACACATGCATCTGGGGGTTCATGAATGGATTTGACAATGAAGCTCCCCCTAAGCTTATAATAACTTAGTTAGAAAATGGATTATATGCACCTTGTAGATATAAAAATCCATCAAATGATTTATTTTCTTCCTTCTTCACCCAATTCTTGCTCATCTAATACCTTGTTTCTTCAATTGTTGCTATTTTCTCTCCTTTCTTGTCCTTTTCTTGATTTACGAGTTGTTTTCCATTGTTCTTAATCCTAAAAAACCTAGATATATTACCAATAATGTGTTAATTAAAACATGTCATATGAGTGGATCTTCAAGGTCTAACATTTCCTCTATGAGTCCTCATTTTGCAATTGTGTTCCAGATGTCCATGATTGTGATAATGTGAGCAAGTGAAATTCCATATGTTCTCATTTTGATATGGTCTCACTTGATTCACAAATATTCTTGAATTGTTATTTAATCTAGTCTTGCACTCATTAGCTCTATGACCAAACTTATTGCATTATTGGAAATGTCAAAGCCCTTCTTTTGGCATGCATTTTGCTTAGTATTATAACCGGGCCTTAACATTGAAAAATAATACAATAATATTAGCAATCCTAATTATTGATGATTGTACATTGTTGTAATATATTGAAATTGAATGCTATGCCTATATCCAAATATCTATACATTCTCTTGTATGAAGGCATTAAGCCAAGCCTAATAGAATATGTAAGATATTTAACTAAAATATTTATTATTTTCAATTATATTTTGTCTTCTTAAATTTATTATCCATTATTTTTATGGAAATGCACAAATTGCCATCACTTTTATTACCATTACAGTTACTTTCTAAAACCAAACCTCTAATTTCAACAAAAAAAATAATATACAACTCCAACAAACCAAATTATTTCAAAATTTAGAGTCTCTCAAGTAACCGGTGGTATGCGAAAAGCTTAGTGTAGACCAATTTCCACCATGAAATTACCTATTCTCAAGTCAAACAGGTATCAGAATATTTTTATCCTTCCCACAAGATTGAACTTCTAACTGCACTAAAAGCAATGCAAATAATAGGAGCTTTTTATATATTCTCTTTTAAAATAACTCAAGAACTTTATGTCACTGTTCTCCTTATCAATCAAATGCAGAGATCATGCTGATTGCCCGGCTCTCTATACCTTTTTCCTCCTTCCAATCTTGTTATGGGAATCTTCTACATTTTAAATATAAAGCAAGTGAGCATTGCTTTGTATATTTTATGAGATCGGATAATGGACGTTCTTTCACAATGAATTATATGCGTATCAAACACGCCATATGCTTTCATTGCTCAGAATTTTTAATAAATAATATTTAATAAGATTTGTTTTGTTTTGTCTAAGAACCGTACGTATCCAAAACACCATATGTTGTCAAATGCTAACTGTCAAAAAATTTCCTTAGGGATCAAGTGTTTTAGAAAACTGAAAGAATCTTTTATATGTCTATCAGAGCATGATAGAGATATGTTCAAAAAGCATGGATAATGTTGACTTGATTTTGAAGCTCCACGTAATTTCCTTCCTCTTTTAATAAATTTGTGAATCGGATTGGACCATAAGATATGATGGTGGGGAAGAAGAACATTTCAGGTTTTGGCTCCCTTATCTTCGATAAGACAAAAGAGAACTAAAAAATGATCAACTATTAGTACATGTGTGCTCGACTATTAGTACATGTGCGATCATTTTTTGGTCTTTTTATAAGCGGTAATTGGGGGGAAAGGTAGCAGTAATTGGGGGTTGGACATGGTGGCAATGCGTAAATGGGAAGCAATTGGATCGTTTCCCCTACCATTAGAATCATTATTCTTAAATTATTCATAATAAGATCTCTAATACGAAAAGAACCATATCTGATTTAGACAATTTTATTTTCCTAATTATGTATCCTCCCTTAAAATTTGTATAGGTTGGTCAAATGGAACCAAAGCATCATGAGGTATCTTAGGAGAAAAAATGGTTTAGGAAGCAAACTCACAAGCTTTAAGACAACGTCTATGGTGGCAAGCACAAGCTCATCACTTTTCTTTGATAGTTGGGAAGGTTTATGATCTATCAATATGGGCTCCTTTTCTTCCTCACTAGGAGGAACCAAAGGAACATTACGAGTTTGAGAAATAAAGAATGTTGGGTGCTTATAGGATATAGGACATAAAATAGAGGCATAAATAGGAGCAATGCAAGGTGTAGGAAAGGATCCAAATCCAAAACATTGAGATAAGACATATTTAGGGTTGTTCAATTTAGAAATCATTTGATGTTTATAACATTGATAAGATAGGAAGAGAATGTCTTAGCAAGGTAGTAGTAGTCAAGGTATATGAGGTCAAAAAAGTCATACTCAAAGTTCTCATGACTTGCTAAAGGTTGATAGAGACTATGGTTGACTATGATAATATTTTCATTATTGGAAAACTTCAAACATGTATGGATACAAGAAGCAATAGTTTTCATAGAGGTGAGCCAAGAAAGTTTGAGTCTCACCTCAAATTGATCAAAAGTTGGGATAGAAACAAAGATGACATCTAAGACCTTCTTACTTATCTCAATAGAAAGAGTAAAAGAACCATATTTAGGACAAGTAAAAATATTAAAAGTCTTAATCATTACAACAAACTTCTTGAAGGAGTCTTGATGGAATTTCATGTGAAAATGTGTTCCTTATTTATGACATTCATCATGCAAGTAGGTTCGATAAGGACTTTGCGAGGTAGCTTATCATTTAATTTTCTAAAAATTCTAGAGGACCATTAGGTGCTTCAGTAGTCTTTGTGTATCAAAGGTAATGAAAGATTTAGGTTTATGCCTAAACTTGAAATTAGTTTTGGATTGGTCAATAAGATTAACATTATTGTTTATTTCACTACACATAACATCAACATCTATAGAGCCAAGTTTACTCGGCTCAAAAATATCGATATGAGCCAATGAAATGGTTTTCTCAATAATGTGGGTAGAATGTGAAGAAAAAGACTAGTTGATATGGAACAAACAAAAGAATGAGCAGAAAATAAAGATTCACTTCTTCAAATGAAACAAAAATCTCTATATTTTAGTCATAAGGGATCATATTACTGGGAAGGGGTTGAATTAGTAATCAACCAAATAATCAAATTTTCAACCTTTTAAACCTTTAGCTGATAAACAACTTCCTAGCAACACATAATTTAGCATTCATCATATGAAAACACACACATAGTTGACACAGAGATTTGGTATCAGAAAAACCCAACTTGGATCAAAATTACAGTGGAGATTAGTACCCACAAATTGTGTACTCTTATGAAGTGTGCTCTATTAAGAGCTTAACCCTGTTAGGAGTTACAAAGGCATTGTTAGCTTTTAGCCTATTAGGGGATTTACCTCTAACCCTACTAGGATTTTTACCCTATTAGGGGTAGCCTTGTCAAAGGACTTTGAACACTAGCTAAAGTGTCACATTGTTAAAGGATTTACAATTAAGGGGCTTGTTAGGATCTACCTAGTTAAGGGATTTTGACTTCTATAAAGTTTAGAGAACAACAAAAGGAATTATATGTGTAAAAACACTACATCTTCCTTATTAGATCTACTAAAGCTCAAACTTACTTCTCAACGCTCTTAACTTCTTCTTGGCTATATAGCACCTTGCACTTCTTCACCTTACTTTCTTGACCAAGATCAACAACACAAATTGTTCATCCTTCACCTCTATATACCAATTTTCTAATTCCACCACCTTGATCAATGCCTAAATATGTTACTGATTTAAAATTCAAATATCTTGCTTAGATACAATCACCATAAGACAATCTCTTATGCTCCACGATACTTTTACACTTTCACACCAACTAATTCAACTAATTCACACAATCACACCAACCAATTACTTCCTATAGAATCTTCTCCATATTTTGTTCTCAGTCATTGTGATGCTAGATCATCACCTCTAGAAGTTCATCCATGTCATTGGATCACTATTAACTCATCCAAAGGTACTATAACCTTGTCACTGGTCGGAAATCATCAACTAACTGACTATAACTCAAGAACAAATACTTCTTTAACCTATTCATCAAACTCATCACTACTTCATTTGTCACCTTTCCATTTTGGAATGTCTTTGCCTATAATGATAATGATTTTCTATCATAGTCACATCATTATCATAGTCACATCATCTTCACTGACTTCTTCAAATTATAGTTTGATCACTCAACCCCATTCAACATATATTTGAAAAGCCAATCAAATCATCAATCACTTGTTACTAATTATCCAAGTAGTTACACTACGAAGTCATTGATTAGCTTACTCTTCTCTTTAGCAATAGCGATCACCATATACTCTTCAAGAGACATCCCCAATGCTCTCTTGATGATCACACTCACTTATTCTCATTTTGACACTCTATTCATCATAATTATGCTTGATAATATACTAGGAATAGTAGGTCAATAGTTGATGTCAATGAAAATACAACAATTGATCACCATGCAATTGAATCTATATCATGAAATCATTAACAATAGTAGTCATCACACCATCTGTTATATTAGTTATGCCAATAATATCCTTTTTTAGCATTGATGACAACACCTACTATATTTCACAATTCTCAATGTGCACAAACCTTTTCAGCAACAATCAACAATTAATACTAGAAACAAAATGTTTCCACTTGTATCATCTACAAATTCTCTTGATGATTTTCCTCACACTAAACTTCTCCCCTTTTTTGTACTCATTTGTCTCCTTCACTTGGTCAATACATTCTCTCCCCATTTGACAACAATTCCAAAGGTGCCAATACTCATCTATTTCCTGATATACAAATCTTATATTTCTAGTACTTAGTGCAACTGGCCCCCCTAAGGAGTAGCCTCCAAAAACTAATTCAAAGAATAAGTATATTAATGAGTGCACTTGAATTGATGCAACAACATCTTATTTTAATTCAACATGGGTAAGGGAATGACCCCTAACCCACTCCTTAGATATTCAAACATATCCTTAGGTAACAACTTTGTGAATATGTCTTTTACTTGTTCCTTATTTGGTAAATACTCCAACCTCACTTCATTGCATGAACACATTCTCTAAAATAATGACACTTAATACAATGTGGCTAGTATTAGAGTGCATCACTAGATTCTTTGATATATTAATAGCACTTGTGTTATCATAGTAGATAGTCACCAATTCAATTATCTTTTCTTGAATTCCTTCTAGAATTTGCTTAATCCATGTCACCTATGTACAATTAATTGTAGCAATTATATATTTAGCATTAATTGTTGATTGTGACACACAATTCCATTTCTTACTTGTCCATGAAATAAGCCTACCACTGATAAAGAATTATCTTTCGATTGTTTTCTTCTTGTCATCTACATTACCTTCCCAATCAGTATCAGTAAACACATTTAATGTGAAATCACCTTTATGTCCATAACATAGTCCATACTCATCAATTCCTTCGAGATATCTAAACATTCTCTTAACTATTATTAAGAGAGATTCTTTGGGGTTAGAGGTGTTAGAGTAACTATTTATTTATGCTTATTAATTAGATCATGTTGATTCAATTAATTAAGTCATGTTTTACTCTAGTCTACTTAAGCTATCTCTTAGGTGCATATAATTAATATTTTATATTAATTATAACGTGCAAACCTATTTTTCTTTCCCTTTAGGGTTTTGTTCACCTTTAAGGTTGAACTTTTGTACTTTTTGTTTTCATAACTTGGAATACAATTTCGCTCTCACACCGTTGATATTTTCTAAGCTCTTCTTTTTCCTTTTCTAGTTTCTCTTTAGCATAGGTTATTTGCATGCAGGTGTTCTGTTAGAATTATTTAGAATAACTGAGAGGGGGGGTGAATCAGTTATCCAAGGTCCAATGATGTCCAATAATTCTTTGTCTACAAATCCTTAATGGCACATAACTGAAATTATCATCCATGCAATTAAACATTAAACAATCATGAAAAGTAAATATGCATCACACCATAACACTAAGGATTTGATAACCCATAAACCCTCCAAGAATAAGAAGGTAAAACTGGAGTGGGGATGATACCCACAAAATAACTGCACAATTGATTTCAACCACTTGTGATGGTCTACCCTGTTAAAAGCTACAACACATTGTTAAATGTGACCATGTTAAAGGATTTAAGAACATTCAACTTGGAATGTCACCCTGTTAAAGGATTTACATAGAGCTGTTAGGCTCACCCAAGTCCATGGGATTTTCAGTCACCTTCTCAAAAGAATCTTTCATCCCTCTCTAAGGATCTCCTATCCTCCTCCTAAGGATCTCTTATCCTTCTCCTAAGGATCTCTTTATCCTTCTCCTGGGGATCTTCTATTCTTTTCCTGAGGCTTATCCACCTAGCTGTTAAGATAACCTAGCAATGTAGGGTTTTCAATATCCAATACAATGGTAAGAAAGTATTAGAAGGGTTTTGACCTGATACAGATTGCAACCCTAACTGTGCAGAGTTTAGATCACTCTTCAATTCCTTTCTTTTCTTGGCTTCTCTTCCTTGCAGTGCTGATAGCTTGTTCACCCATCAAGATTTGTCTCCTTGAGTTCTTCCACTTGTTATGCCAATGCAATCTTTGGTCACTTGATCAACTCAGAGTCTTGATGCTCTGTTCTTACTCCTCTTGGCTTATTCGCATGATCACACTTATGACCAATTCCCTTTCTTGCACGCGCACTTGATCTCTGACCTGTAACTCCTTATAAAGAAGTTTTGTTCTTCATTTCCCACTCAAATCTTAATTTTCTCTTGAGAAAACGATATTGTTTTTCCCTCCAAATTGTTTCTTCTGGAAAATTCATGATAAATCCATTAGCATTCGCCTTGGATTGGTTTGCATGGATTACATAGAATTCTGTGATATCTACTCATCATTCATAACTTCCAACTACTTCACAAAATTTGATGTAACAACCTTATCATTGCTGATTTGGCGATGTCTTAACAAATAATGCAGCAACTCGGCATTATTGGTTTACTGATGCTTGACACTTTCTATGTTACTCGACTTCTTAATGTTATTTACTAGCGCTCGACACCTGAAGCATTTTGGCTTTACTCGGCACTTGAAAACTTACTCAGCATCCATTATTTTTTTCTACTACTCGGCACTTGAAGGATTCTATGTTACTCGGCATCTAAGTAATCACTCGGCTTATACTGAAGTTGAACTTGCTTGGCTTCAACTGAGAATCTGTTCGGCACCTCACTAGCACTTAGTTAATCCTTACATCTCTAATATGTCTTAGTGTGTCCATCCTCTGTGTCTTAGAGTATGTCATCAATACACTCTTTCATCAATGGCTTAGATGATCCTTATACTTCATTACAACATCATAACTTCAACCTTTCTCTAGGTACTCTAGTTACATCTTATTGATTGCCACCTCCTTGTCAATCAACCAATTAATAGTATTTGGATCACTAAAGCAATTGTCATTCCTGCAAATAGCAAGTTTGACATCAATGACAAAACAATGATTGAAAAAATTCTTTACCAGTTCCATTATCCTTCATTCATGATCTTTTCAATCATTTTCAACAATCTCCCTCTTTGGCATTGATGGCAAACTAAACTGATCAAATGATTAAGCTGATCAACTTAGTTACCACCAAAATCTAAATCCTTTGTTTTGCTTCTCCTTCTAGGCTGCTGCATCCTTACTCTGTATTCCTGATCCTTCATAGCTGCTTGCTGAATCTTATTTCTTCTGAATCTCCCTCTTTCTTATACATTTTTCATATATATCTCTCTCTTACTTTATATTGATCAGTTTCTCATATATCTCCCTCTTTGACATAAATGCCAAAGATGTAGCATCTTCAACATGCTAAATATAAGCTTTGCATTTTCATGTTTTCTCCTTCTGTCACCATGCTTGTGACTAATCTGGAATTTCTTTTCCTATTGTCATCCTCTACATCATTCTTCTGATATTTCAATGATCTACTCCTGTTGATGCAGGGCGGCTTCTATGTTGCTTTAGGCTGCTTGAGTTAGGGACATTACCCCCAACTTGCCTCTAAGATATTGATAAGCATCCTTGGGCAATGGTTTGGTGAAGATATCTGCAATTTGTTCCTTTGTATAAATGTACTCCATCTTCACTTGTTTGTCTTCCACCAATTCTCTAACATAGTGATACTTGATTGCAATATGCTTGGTTTTTGTATGCATTACTGGATTCTTGGATATTTTTATAGCACTTTTATTATCACAATACAATGTCACAGGTTTAGTTACCTCTTCTTTCATTCCTTTCAATAGATGTTTAAGCCACACAATGTTTGTGCAATTGACTGTTGCTGCCACGTATTCTGCTTCTGCAGTGGACTGAGATGTGCATGTTTGTTTCTTACTAGTCCAAGTAACTAGCCTTTTACCTAATAATCAATGCTCTTCCACTTGTGCTTTTCCTGTCATCAATATTTCCTCCCCAATCTGCGTCTATGTATGCATTGAGCTCAAACTTCTCATTCTTTTTGTAATATAGGCCAAAATCATCAGTTCCTTTGAGATACCTCATTATCCTCTTTACTGCCATGAGATGATTTTCTCTAGGATTGGTAGAGAATCTAGCCATTATACCAATTTCTAGTGCTATGTCTGGTCTACTATGTACAACATATTGTAGTTTTCCAATCATGGATCTGTACATTGTTTGATTGACTTCAGTTGATTCATCATTTTTAGATGACTTATGTCTTGTTGCCATTGGCATGCTAACAGGTTTGGAGTCTTCTAATCCAAACTTCTTGAGTATCTCCTTGATGTATTTGGATTGTGTCACAAATATACCATGTTTTAATTGATGTACTTCCAATCCTACAAAGAACTTGATTTCTCCAAACATAGACATCTCAAACTCATGTTTCATTTTGTTAGCAAAACTTTTGCATAGTACTTCCTTTCCTCCAAAAACTATATCATCCACAAATATTTCAGATAAAAGAATATCCTTACCTTCTTCTGATTTGATGTACATGTTGTTGTTATCATCAGTTCTTTCAAATCCTATTTGCACCAAATACTTGTGAAGTCTCTCATACCAGGCTCTAGGAGCTTGCTTCAATCCATATAGAGCCTTATGCAATTTACGTACCTTATTTTTGTTCTTTTCATCAACAAAACCTTCTGGTTGCTCTATGTAGACTTCCTCTTCAAGTATACCATTTAGAAATGCAGACTTTACATCCATTTGATAGACTTTAAATCCTTTGAAGGCTGCATATGCCAATAAGGTCCTTACTCCTTCCATTCTGGCAACTGGAGCAAAAGTTTCTCCATAATCTAGTCCTTCTTCTTGTGCATATCCTTTGCAGACTAATCTTGCCTTGTTCCTTGTGATTCCACCATTTTCATCTAACTTGTTTCTGAACACCCACTTGGTTCCAATCACATTCTTATCAATTGGTCTTGAGACTAAGGTCCATGTCTTGTTCTTCTCAATTTGTTCTATTTCTTCTTTCATAGCATTATACCAGTCATCATCTGTTATGGCTTCACTTATTGTTTTTGGTTCCATTTTGCTAAGAAGACATGTTTCATTTCTGAGTCTATTCCTTGTCATTGGTCTTGCCTCTTTATTTCCAATAATTTGATCTGCAGGATGATGTCTTTTCATATACTTTGCCAATACAGGTTCTTTCCTTGTGTGCATGTTGTCTCTTTCAGAATCTGTATCCTCATGCATATTTTTATCAGGTATTTGTTCATTTTCTTCTTGTTGGCTATTCTCAAAATTTGAATGAACATTTTTTGTATTATGCAGCTCGGCTTCTGAACGTGTCTGCTTTTTTGCATTCACTGTCTGTGACTCGACAGATACTAGATTCTATTGTTGGTTATCATTCTGAGTTGCAACTTCACCATTATTAGGTATACCTTCATAAAAGTATACAAAGGTCTTGTATTTCTATGCTTTCTTGGTGTTTTCAATACTTTGAACTTCTGCAAGCTCATCAAATTTCACATATGTGCTTTCTACTACTTTGTTAGTGTTAACATTCAAGCACTTATAAGCTTTTCTTCTAGTAGAATAACAAAGAAATGTTCCTTCCTCACTCTTTGCATCAAACTCTCCATTTCTAGACTCTTTATATATATAGCATTTGCATCCAAATATTTTGAAATGTTTTAGATTAGGAGAACGCCCATACCATAATTCAAAAGGTGTTGCATTTGTACCTTTCTTGACTTGAACTCTATTGAGTGTGTAGACTGCAGTACTTATAGCTTCTCTCCAGTACTTGAGTGCAATATTTTTCTCCATCATTAAGGTTTGGGCACAGTCAATAACTGATCTATTCCTTCTCTCTACTATACCATTCTGAGGTGGAGTCCTAGGTGCTAATGTCTACCTTTTGATTCCTCTTTCATTGCAGAACTCTTCAAATTCTCTTGATGTGAATTCACCTCCTCTATCAGATCTGAGACATTTTAAGCTCTTTCAAGTTTCTTTTTCAACTCTAGCCAAGTACCATTTGAACATTTGGAATGCATCTGATTTTTGTTTCAGGAACATGATTGTCATCATTCTTGAATAGTCATCTACAAATAGCATTATGTATCTGTCACCTTTGTAGCTTTGTACTTCAATAGGACCACACAAGTCAGTATGAACTAGCTCTAATACTTCATTAGAAGTATAAGTCTTGCTTTTGAAAGTTGACTTGGTCATCTTCCCTAGTTGGCATTGTTTGCACATGATGTTATCAAGTTTCTTCAACTCTGGTAGTCCTCTGACTTTCTTCATCTTGTTGATGCTTATCAGATTGTCAAAATTTACATGAGATAGCCTCTTGTGCCATAACCATACATCATCAGTTTGAACAATAAGACAAGAAGCATCTTCCATGTCTAGATAAAACAAGTTACTCCTAATCTGATCACCTTTTCCTATTAGACTTCCTTGAGAATCATAAATCTTAGCAATTCCTTTTTCAAATTCAACCTTACATCCTATGTTTCCTAACTGTGAGACACTTAACAAGTTATAATTTAGGCCTTCAACATACCATGCATTATCACATGATATCTTTTCAGTAAGCTTGATACTACCTTTCCCTTTGATTTGACATGGTGCATTGTTACCAAATCTAACACTGTTTCCTTCATATTGAGTAAAGAAAATGAACTTACTTTTATCTCCAATCATGTGATGAGAGCATCCACTATCTATGATCCATCTATCATTTTTGTTCATGCAGGTTACCAGGGCAGTTGCTTCTTCTTCATCTGATTCATCCTTCATAGACACATAGACTACTTCATCATCATTTTCGTCAGAGTCTTCTTCAACAATGTAGCATCTTTGCCTTTACTTTTGTAGTCCTCGTTTTCCTCTTTCTTGTTCTTGAATTTGCCTCCATCCTTGTAATTTTTCTTTTGTGTGCATCTGGCTACAATGTGACCAACTTCATTACAATTGAAACAAATGATTGGTAGCTTACCTTTGAATTTGCCTCTTCCTTTGTGAAATCTTCTTGCTAGTAATGCCTCCAATTGGTCTACATCATCTTCATCAGTGTTTCTATCACTAGATACATACTTTTCTTTTCCATTCTTTTTCTTTTTTTGCACCTCATCATTGTCTTTTATCGTCATCTTACCTTTGAATGTAGATTCAAAGTTTTCTGGCTTGTACTAGTCAAAGTTGGATAACTCAAAGCTAGTGAGTCTTCCAATTATTCCTTCAAATGTCACTGTGTTGCCTAGTATAGACCTTAGCTCTTGGATGGCTGATACTCTTATACGGGAAGCAAAGTTCTCAAGTATTTGCTGCATATTGTTTCTTCTGCTAAATATCCTCCTAGGCTTCTTATGGCACTAACTACTTCATTCTTGCACCATATTGAGCAACATTCTCTCCTTCTTCCATTTTCATATCATCAAATTTTCCTCTTAGGCTTTCTCTTTTGGCTCTCTTGTCATTGTCATCTCCTCCATAGATTCTTGATAATGTATTCCACATCTAATGTGAAGTATCACATCCTTTGATGTCATCATACTCGACATAGCTTAGTGCTGAAACAATATCTAACATTGCTTGATTGTGCTCCTTCTTCTTGCTCATATCATTTACAATGAGGGGTCCTGCAAGTTCTACATGATCAACTGTAATCGAGGTCTGTGCATAGTTGCCTATTTATCTGAGGTGTAGCTTCATCGTACTTTGCCATGCAAAAAAGTTGTACTTGTTTAGCTTGGGAACTTCTCTCTTGGACATCCTGATCTTCCTGTTGCTAGTACCTTGAAAAAAATCAGCAATGAGCTCTGATACCAATTGTTATAATTTTTAGAATAACTGAGAGGGGGGGTGAATCAGTTATCCAAGGTCCAATGATGTCCAATAATTCTTTTTCTACAAATCCTTAATGGCACATAACTGAAATTATCATGCATGCAATTAAACATTAAACAATCATGAAAAGTAAACATGCATCACACCATAACACTAAGGATTTGATAACCTAGAAACCCTCCAAGAATAAGAAGGTAAAACTGGAGTGGGGATGATACCCACAAAATAACTGCGCAATTGATTTCAACCACTTCTGATGGTCTGCCCTATTAAAGGCTACATCACATTGTTAAATGTGACCTTGTTAAAGGATTTAAGAACATTCAACTTGGAATGTCACCATGTTAAAGGATTTACATAGAGTTGTTAGGCTCACCCAAGTCCATGGGATTTTCAGTCACCTTCTCAAAAGAATCTTTCATCCCTCTCTAAGGATCTCATATCCTCCTCCTAAGGATCTCTTGTCCTTCTCCTAAGGATCTCTTTATCCTTCTCCTAGGGATCTTCTATTCTTTTCCTAAGGCTTATCCACCTAGCTGTTAAGCTAACCTAGCAATGTAGGGTTTTCAATATCTAATACAATGGTAAGAAAGTATTAGAAGGGTTTTGACTTGATACAAATTGCAACCCCAACTGTGTAGGTTTCAGATCACTCTTCAATTCCTTTCTTTGCTTGGCTTCTCTTCCTTGCAGTGTTGATAGCTTGTTCACCCTTCAAGATCTATCTCCTTGAGTTCTTCCACTCGTTATGCCAATGCAATCTCTGGTCACTTGATCAACTTAGAGTATTGATGCTCTGTTCTTACTCCTCTTGGCTTCTTTGCATTATCACACTTATGACCAATTCCCTCTCTTGCACGCCCACTTGATCTCTGACTTGTAACTCCTTATAAAGAAGTTATGTTCTTCATTTCCTTCTCAAATCTTAATTTTCTCTTGAGAAAATGGTATTTTTTTTCCCTCCAAATTGTTCCTTTTGGAAACTTCATGATAACTCCATTAGCATTCGCCTTGGATTGGTTTGCATGGATTACATAGAATTCTGTGACATCTACTCATCATTCATAACTTCCAACTACTTCACAAAATTTGATGCAACAACCTTATCGTTGTTGATCTGGCAAATCTTGCTTAAAAAATAATGCAGTAACTCGACATTATTGGTTTACTAATGCTCGACACTTTCTATGTTACTCGACTTCTTAATGTTATTTACTAGTGCTCTGCACCTGAAGCATTTTGGCTTTGCTCAACACTTGAAAACTTACTCGGCATCCATTATCTTTTTCTGCTACTCGGCACTTGAAGGATTCTGTGTTACTCGACATCTGAGTAATCACTTGGTTTATATTGAAGTTGAACTTGCCCGGCTTCAACTAAGAATCTGTTCGACACCTAACTAGCACTTAGTTAATCCTTACATCTCTAATATGTCTTAGTGTGTCCATCCTCTGTGTCTTAGAGTATGTCATCAATACACTCTTTCATCAATGGCTTAGCTGATCCTTATACTTCATCACAACATCATAACTTCAACCTTTCTCTAGGTACTCTAGTTACATCTTATTGATTGCCACCTTCTTGTCAATCAACCAATTAATAGTATTTGGATCACTAAAGCAATTGTCATTCCTGCAAGTAGCAAGTTTGACATCAATGACAAAAGAATGATTGAAAACATTCTTTACCAGTTCCATTATCCTTCATTCATGATCTTTTTAATCATTTTTAACATGTTCTTGGTGATTTGTGAAGTTGATTTTCACAACTTTTACAAGAGGAAATTATAGCCACAAACCTAATTGCCTATGTTATATTCTTTTTTTTTTGCACCATATATTATAGGTTATCAATCATAGATTTCTATAGTGTCTCATCCACTACTTTAGACTCATCTTCCTTGGACAATTTATAACCTATTACTATTGGAGTAGCAACAGGTTTTAAGTCTTCTAACCCAAATATTTTTAATATCTCTTTTAAATGCTTGGTTTGACCTATGTAGATTCAATTTTTTAGTTGAGATTTATGAAACCTATGAATAATTTTTGCTGACCGATCCTAGACATTTTAAACTCCTTCTTCATTTCTTCTTAGAATGCAACACTCATCACATTATTTCCTCCAAAAATGATATCATCAACAAATATTTATGTGATCATCAAATTTTTTATAACTTTTTGCTTTTATGTACACAAGATTTTATCATTTGTTCCTTGTAACCCATATTAAATAAATATGAAGAAAGTATTTCATACCATGCTCTTGGTGCTTGTTTTAGACCATACAATGTAATGTAGCTTGCACACCACATTCTTTCCTTCTGAATTAGAAAACCCCTCAAATTTTTTTGTATAAAATTCTTCTTCTAAGATACTGTTTAGAAATGTTGACTTAACATCTATTTGATAAACTTTAAATCATTTGTAAGAAGAAAATGCAAGAAGTGTTTCCACTCCTTCAATTTTGGCTACAGGTGCAAACATTTCTCCATAGTCTAGGCCTTCATTTTTTCATATCCCTTGTAAACTAATCTTTGTTCTTTCTTATCACTTACATGTCTCATCCTTGTTTCTAAAAAATAACTTGGTTCTAATCACATTCTTGTCCATTGGTTTGGGCACTAATGTCTAGGTCTGGTTCTTCACAATTTGTTTTGATTCCTCTTTCATGGCTTTTTTCCAATCTTCATCTTTTAATGCATGCGTTGCCATTTTTAATTCAACTTTAAATAGAAAATATGTACCTTTTTTTTTCCTTTCTTCTTGTCAGTACATCAATGTTCTTATCACCAACAACTAAACTTCGGGAGTGATTAGCTTGACATACCTTGGTAATATCAGATCTTCTCTGATAGATTCTTGAACCACTTGGACTAGTTCCTATGCATTCACTCTTTGTTCCATCAATTTTTCTATAGAATTTTATTCATTGGTTGCATGTAGACAAATCCATGGTAATCTTCTAGTCCCCTTTTATTGGATTCATCTTATTGTCTAAAGTATTCATCAATTCTAATGTTTGCACCGTCTACCATTTTATTCATTCTCTTATTTAAAAAATTTGTATGCTTTTATCTTAGTGGAATAACCCATCATCACTTCTTGAATCAAACTTTTGTGAATGATTATCTCTCTTTATGTATAATCTTCTTCCAAATACTTTGAAATAACTTGGGCAAGGTGATCAACCATACCACAATTCATAGGGTGTTCTTTCATACATTTTCTTAATTGAACCCTATTCAATGTGTAGACTGCAGTACTCACCATTTCTCTCCAAAAAGTCTGAGCAACACCTTTCTATAACATTAATGTTCTTCCACGGGCAATGATTGAGCTATTTCTCCTTTGAATGATATCATTCTTTTGAGGTGTCCTAGGAGCTAAAATTTTCCTTATGATATTCTTCACATGAACTCTTGTGAAGTGAACTCACCTCCTGTATCTTATCTAAGACATTTGAATCTCTTACAAGTTTCCCTTTGTACTCTAGCTTTTAAAATCTTTAACATGTAGAAAGCTTTGGATTTACACTTCAGGGATACAAGCCACATCAATCTATAATAGTCATCTACAAAAAGCATGCAATACTTGTCTCTATAAAAGCTTTGAGTTTGTACAGGACAACACAAATTGACATGCCTTATGTCTAGAATTCCTTTAGATGAATGACTTTTAATGATGAAACTATAACTAGTTAAATTCCCAAACTAACATTATTTATGCACTATATTATTTGGTTTTACTATTTTTGGTAGGCCTCTTTCTACTTTCACATAACTTACTTTGATCATATTGTGAAAGTTAACATGACAAAATCTGATGCATCAACTTCCAGGAGTCATAACTTTTGACTCGGACTAGGGTTTTCTCTCAAATTTTTACAGTGGTTTCATAAGGGGGAATTTGATGGCCCAAAGATTTAGATCTTCTTCATTATATCTAGAAGAATTTATTTTTCAGGTCCTAGAAAATCTGTATAGACCCCCAAAACTTAGTTGTCATAGTCTTTTTCTATTTTTTAGGGTTTCTTTTTTGTAATGACTTCAAATGGCCATTTCCAAATTTGAATATTTGTTGGTGAATCAAGTTGTCATAGCTTAAGGAAAGCCTGGTTTTGTTTTCATCTTTTTAGGAGTTAATTTCGAAGGTTACCTAAAGTGGCAAAATTGAAGATTTATCACAATTTACCAAAAAAGGTAATTTTATGTTTTCTTGAATTTAGAGAGTTTTTAGTTATTTAAGAAGTAGAAAAATGATGTACAAGGAGGTTCGTTAATGGAAGATATTCAAGTTTCAAAATGTGATTATTGCATTTGTATTTTTTTAATATGTTTTCCTTATGTGGAATGCATTATTGTGAATAAATATTTGGGTACTACATCAAAACCTCTTGTCCCTTAACCAACAATATTCACATTTGGCAATAAGAAAACTCTTAACAATAGATTTCAAATAGAATAAGTTACCTCTAGTTTTTCATTGGTAGAAATCACATCTCATGATTCAAAGGTTACCTAAAATGGAAAAATTGAAGATTTATCACAATTTACCAAAAAAGGTAATTTTATGTTTTCTTGAATTTAGAGAATTTTTAGTTATTTAAGAAGTAGAAAAATGATGTACAAGGAGGTTCGTTAATGGAAGATATTCAAGTTTCAAAATATGATTATTGCATTTGCATTTTTTTAATATGTTTTCCTTATGTGAAATGCATTATTGTGAATAAATATTTGGGTACTACATCAAAACCTCTTGTCCCTTAACCAACAATATTCAACTTTGGCAATAAGAAAACTCTTAACAATAGATTTCAAATAGAATAAGTTACCTCTAGTTTTTCATTGGTAGAAATCACATCTCATGATTTTCTAATGATCCTACACATTCCTTCATTGAACTCTAGTCTCCATATTTTTTTATTTAATTGAGAAACACTCATTAGATTGTGTTTCAAACCTTCAGTCTAGTAAACATTATCACAATTTTATTATTATTAAAAATAATAGAACCTTTTCCTTTTAGTACATAGGGATTGTTGTTTTCAAACTTTATTGATCCTCCATCATATTTGTCCATTCTAATGGACTTGATTTTATCATTGGTCATGTGATGTGAGCAATGAATATCAATTATCCAATCTCCATTGCGATTGATATTGGAAGCTAGTGCTTTCTCATCACCATTAGAGGGATCTTCTTTGACTACAACAAACAAAATCTCTGCTTCTCTTTCATAAAATTCCTCGTCAGTAACTCCTACAAGATACAATGCCTTCTTGTTATTCTCTTTGGATTTTCTATCCTTCCCCTTCTTCAATTCCTTGTCGCTAAATCTAAAATCAAGATCTCCAATCTTCTTGCATGAGAAGTTTTTCAAAGGTAGTTTATCCTTATATTTTCCACTTCCTCTAGGTAGCCTCCTAGAAAGAAACACCTCCAATTCCTCCTACTATTTTTCTTCACCAAAATAGATTCATAAACATTAGAACAATAAGTAGAAAAACTACTTTTGATATCCTTTCCTTTTTTTGTAGGGAAAAGAGACATAGATTCCTTGAATTCAGCTTCTATCTTAAGCATATTGTTATCAAAGTTATTCAATTCAAAAGAAATCAACTTGTTTATCAATGCATCCAAAGTAATGGCACCAGTGCCTAAAGATATGACTTCATGAATAATTGAGACACTAATAGCATACTAATGCAATAAAGTTAATTATTTTACTTACCACATTATCTTCCTCAAGAATACCTCTAGAACATCTGATAGCAACAAAAACATCTTTGATCCTTTGGCTCTATTGACCAATATTCACATTCTTCATCATTCTTATTTCATCAAACTTCTCTTTTAGATTATCTACCTTAGCCTTCTTCATAGTGAAGTCCCTTCCATAGTCTTTCTCCAGTTTATGCCACATACAATAAGTGGTGTCTAGGTATTGGACATTGATGTATTCTACATCAAATAGGGTCCTAGCTATGGCTTCCATAGAAGTATGCTCATATTGTGCCTTCAAAAAATATGCATCAAGAGTGCTTGTAGGAACAACATATCTTGTAACTACATGATTCCAATGTTTCTCATCCTTACTTCTAAGATAGAGCTTCATCCTGCCACATCATACTAGGTAGTTCTCCCTTTTAAGCTTCACCACAAAAGAGGAATAGAGCTCTCATACCAATTGTTAGTCCTAATGGATTAGATTACTAAAGGGAGGAAGGTGAGGGATGGGGTAAATCGTCCAAATAATAAACTTTTAAACATCTTATAAAAAATATAGGTGACAAATATCTTAATAGAAGCACATAAAAGAATCCATCTTATGAAAAATCAGAGTTTGGTATCACAAAAGCAAAACTTGGATTAAAATCACAGTGGGTATTAATACTCACAAATTGTGTATTATTTTGAAGTATACCCTATTAGGAGCTTAACCTTGTTAGGAGTTACAAAGACACTATTAGTTGACACCATCTTAGGGGATTTACCTCTATCCCTATTAGGAGCTTTACCCTATTAGGGGCAGCCTTGAAAAATGACTTTGAACATAAGCTAAAGTGTCACCATGTTCAAGTATTTACATCAAATGATCTATTAGGATCCACGTGGATAAGGGATTTTGATTGTTCTAATTGTTAGGAAAAAAATCAAGAATGATATGTGTAAAAACACTATCCCTATCTAATAAGATCCACTAAAGCTCAAACTTTCTTCTCAACACTCTTAAAGTCTTCATGGCTGGATTGTACCTTTCATTTCTTCACCTTGCATTCTCAACCATGATCAATAACACAAATTGTTCATCCATTACTTGTATATACCAGTTTTCTAATTCCACCACCTTAATCTAACCCTAAATGTGTTATTGATATAAAATTAAAATATATAACTTAAATCTAACTTCCATAAGATAATCTCTTATGCTCTACAACATTTTTATATGATCACACTAACTAATTTGTAGAATTATGTGCCAGAGGTCAAATATATTTTGACCAACCACTTGATTCCTCTAATGTCTTCTTCAAACATTTTTCTTGATCAATGTGATGCCAAATCATCACCTCTTGACCTTCATCCATGTTAGTGGATCACTACCAACTCATCTAAAGTCACTATAACCTTTTCATCTTTCACCAATCATCATCTAACTAATTGTTACTCAGGAACTCATACTTCTTTAATTTATTCATAAAATAGGTCATTGCTTCACTACTCACCATTCCATTTGAGTTCCTTTATCTATAATGATAAGGATTTTCTATCATAACCACATCAACTTCACTAACCTCTTTACATCATCCTACAATCACTTGACTCTATTCAACATATATTTGACAAAGCAGATATCATATATTGCTTATCATTGATGGTTATAGTAGTTGTACTATGAAGTCACAAATGAGCTTACTCTTTTCTTCAATAGGAATGATCACAATATACTCTTCAAGAGACATCTCTAATTATCTCTTGAAGATCACACTCACTAATTCTCACTTTAGCACTTTATTCACCATAATTATGCTTGACAACATACTAGGAACACTAGGTCAATAGTTGACATCAATGACAACATAATAACTAATCACCATGCAATCAAATTTGTATCATGACATCACCAATCATCATACCATTAGTTATATTCACCTATCATCACACCATTAGTTATATTAGTTATGTCAACACTATACTTAGAGAAAAAAATTCAATACAATATTATTTACAAGAAAGGATGCAAACTTACATTTTTCTTATGTGTCTTTGTGAGGAGAAGGTACAAATATATAGGAATTAATATTGCCTAAAATAAAGAATTTACAAATATTTTCCAAATATGAATGTATGATGGAAAATATAAACAAATATAATATGCTCTTCCAAATCTCAATGTGAGACATAGATAACAATAACAAATAAATATATAGATTTATCATATAATAACTTATTGTAACTTCCTAGCAGCTAGGAAACTAATATTTTACTTTTTTATTTTTGCTTTATATTTTTGACATTTACATAGGAGAAAAACTAATAAAATTAATACTTAGATAATAACTTATATCTATGCATACCTTATGGAACTTCATCATTCCTTCGATCAATATCACACTGGACTCTAGTGCTCATAAAAATGAGGAAAATCTTGAGATAAAAAATGTTGAGAGATCTAATGGGCTTGATGCAGAAGATGACCTTGTTTTTCAACAAAGTAATAAGCAAAGGATCCATTTCATGTTTTGTGAATCTTTATATAAAAATCTCAATCAATATCAGGAGGAAGCTAAAAGTTAGGAATAATATATGTAAGATGGTTAACAAGAGGCTCATTTTTAGTGAGGACTCATGTGAGTTTTTGAGAAGATCAATATTTATAATATTATGGATGTCTAACTAAGCTAAAACATCAAGTCAAAAATCATTATTACATAGTTTATAAAGAATGGTTTAAGGCCCATAAAAGAGTGGCTTAATCTTACAATGTGTTTTCTCTTGGAAACAACATTTGTCTAAGCATAAGTAAACTTTATCTTCACCTTGAAAAGGGTGGGACACAATAATGATCCATAAGTTGTTTTTTATTTTATATGATCTAAACTACTTATGTCTGAATGTTCTACAAATTTATAATAAAGGATCATGCCTTATCTTTCTATTTTTGAATATGCATAGTGGCTTGAAAAGTAAATGACAAAGTAAATTCATAGGGATCCAAAGGTTTAAAACCAAGACATGTCTCAAAAGTTGAGTGACGTAGAGATGAGTGAACTACCCAGTTGCAAGCATGATCTATGTGGCTTAGGCTTAAATCCCAATTGGTAGGACAAGTATTTTGACAAGTCCTCAAAATTTATATAATAGTTTGGTTAAAAAATTATATTGACCATCTAAATGAGAAGAAAACTAGTGGAAATATTTTTTATCATTGATGTCAAAACACGACTGTTCTAATTTTTCTAAGATGTTTTCATGCTCTTGAAGATGATGATTGAGCTATTTCAATGATGTAGTTGATGAATATATTTTATATGGAAATAAGATATACATTATGGTGTTCTTTAAAATAAGAGATTCTTGTATTTACTTGATGCTAGAGCATCCTGGGTGTAAGGGAAATCTTGCATCGGCCAAAAAAAATTGTGTCTATCCTCTTTGATAAGGGTTATTTTGGTAAAGAGTTTTTATTTTGTAGAAAATTAATATTTTTAGTAAGTTGGTCATACAAGCTTTGAATATTTTAATTTCACAAGTGGAGGCTCATCTTAATATATTAGCCTGCTAGTTGAGTTTCATTTCCATACCATATGTATTGGTGAATTTATTGAGGATTTTTGGTACATATTATTGAACCCAATTTTGAAGGCCTTAGAGGGTCCAAAATGAGGTCGAACCCTTGCCAATGATGCTTATGTGGCCAAGGCATCGTAGTAATGAGTTGTCATTTCTAAAAAGTGGTTATAATAATCAATCAAAGCCATAGTTAAAATTTACAGCCTTTAAAAGATAGGCTACCTGAAAATATAATTTGAATTATTTTTAGTCAACTCTAGTATAATTAAATGTAAAAATTAAAATAATTTAAGGTTGTTCAACCTTAACGATTAGGGCTAAATTTCTAGCACCTTCTTGGGTAGTGGAAAACTACCTATATATGAAAGGCCCATAGGGTTATTTAAAGAAGTACATAGTTGTTATTGGTGGCTCTATCTTAAAGAATATTGTAAGGAAAATCCTCATGTGCTTTTGCATGTTTTATTTGTGAAATTTGTAATTCCATACTTTTGGAGATAATAAGAAGCCCACTTTCTATTCTTGTAAATTGTTGTTTCTTTTTTAATTTTATTTTATGTGTTTGTGGTATTAAGGGGATCACCCTTCATTAAGTGATATCAAACCAATACTTTATGAGTGTATAGATAGGTCAACAAATGTGAGGTAGTTTTCACTAGGACCATATTTTAGGTTTTCAGTGAGAAGCATGAAAATGCCTCCACAAAGGGAACGTGGAAGAAGAGTTGGAGGTATAACACTTGAGAGTTTTAGAGCCCTCTAGAGACAAGTGCAAGAATTCAAAGAAGAGATTGAAATATGGATGAATATTGTGGTAATAGATGAAAGTGAGGATGAATTCAAATAACAAGGAAATATTGATCATGAAGGAGAAGGAAAAGTTGGGAACCTTGAAGAGGAAAGACTTTTTAGGTCCATTTCCAAGATTTTGAAATGACCCAAGATTGAAGTGTTGGTCCCAACTAGTACTAAGAAGGGGGTGAATTAGTATCAACTCTAAATCAATTATTCATCTAACCACTCAAGGTATAACAACCAAAAACCACTTAAGTGCTAGCATAGTTATGAATGTAGTATAATAGAAACAAATAAACTCACACAAAAAATAATTCATCAATAGACATAGAGTTTGTATTTGGAAGCCCTCAATGAGAGCATGAAAACCATTATGGGGATAATATATCCACTTGAATTTTACTCTAGATTAAAGGTTTCCTTGTTAAGAGCTATAACTTGATCCCTCTAAGAAAACATTTGGTTAGGAATGTCAATAACTTGTTAAGATTATAATTAACATGTTAAGGCTATCTAATGAAAGGATTTAGTACTCCTTCTAAGAGACACCTTGTTAAAGGATTTGAATTTGAGTTTCTGAGTAGTTCATGAACGACCTATGACACCTACTACATAGGGTCTAGAATGGTAGGACTACTAGTCTATTCTAGGTCTCCCCTTAACTTATCTTGTCCTTTCTGCATTCTATCATTCTTGTCAGAATACAATCCAAATTTGAATTCTCACCATGTTTGATCTTCCATGTCATAGTGATGACTCTTCATGATGACTATGATAGTCTTTGCATTATCTTGTTCTCTTGTGTAGACTGATGAACATGTCTACTAGTACATGATATGATGTATTATCCTTGAATGGTTTTCAATCAATGGAAACACACTTATACCAACTACACTTTACTATGTCAATGTGACTAGTTGGGTAAAGAATCCCCCTATTTGGCATTGATGTGAAAACATACGATCCTTTATGATTTGATCATCTCCATACTTCAACTTGTTGGGATTGATACCTATAGAATCTTTACCAGTGGATGGACTTTTTCATTTTTTGTTCCCTTCCATATCTTCT
This sequence comes from Cupressus sempervirens, assembly GCA_028749045.1. Lineage (NCBI taxonomy): Eukaryota > Viridiplantae > Streptophyta > Pinopsida > Cupressales > Cupressaceae > Cupressus > Cupressus sempervirens. The sequence continues at coordinate 147,995,955 of CM053784.1, read as the reverse complement.
TACATTATTCTCCCCCTATGGTCAATGTTCCTTTCAATCTTATCTTAGTCTCCTCCTTTTATTCTCTAATCATATCCTTTGTTCTTTATCTTCCCTCTTTAGGCTTTATCTCCCCTTCTTTTCTTTTATTTCCCCCTTTGATATTTATCTTTATCTCCCCCTTTTTTTTGTCAGTGACAAAGGGTACCCTCCCTCTTTGGATTCTAGCTATGTCATTCAAGTGCCTAGGACTTTTTTGAGAGCCAATGTTTAAGTTGTGATTTTTGGTAGCCACTTTTCCATATCCTCAATGGTTTCCATGGGGCTTGTGGATAGTAGGGCATATGCCTCTTGAATATGACCTTAGATAACTCCTATTATGGGGAATAGGAAACATTGTAGCTCAAGAAGTGTGGAGGTCCTCTTGTGTTGCCCTACAAAGACTCAATTGATTAGATGGACCTTTTCTTAGATCTTGTCAATATACTCACTAGTTGAACTAGTTGATACATAAAATGATGATAGAGGGATCTATAGTCTTGTATGAGTTATTTTCTGAGTATCATTCAAATCTATTAGAAATTTTGATGAGCCTGATATCTTATGAAGGATTAGAGACATGTCCTTCAATAATTTAATTGTAGTGTCTCTTTCTTTTTCAAGGTTCTATGAGTGATTGTCAATGAATTTATAGAGCTTCTCCTTTGCTTTCCTTACGTTGAGTTGACCTATTTCTTCACAAATGTCTACATTCTTGAGTATGATCTCTAGTTGATCAACGAGATCTATATCACCACCACATTGGACATCACCAAGAATTCATGTGACTATTGTCCTTTTTTTATCAAAGTTTGATCTTTTTCTTGTCTTAGGTGAGCTTTCTTTGCTTCTTTAAGTTTCTACAACAAGTGCTTATGATGGTTGAGTTCTTTGTACTCATCTCCTTCAGTTTTCCTACATACTTGTCGAATTCATTTTGAATTCTCTTAGGGTCCTCTATTTCCTAAACATGTCACTCAAATAGTTATCCTTCATCTTTAGAACTTGAAGATGATGATGAGGAGGATAGTTTTCTTCTCCTCTTTTTAATTTTCTCCTTTGATTGTACAAGCTCAACTCTTCCTAGTTGTAGCTTTCTCTTTGTAGATTTGGGCCTTATAGAGATTTTGGACCATGGGTTGTTTCACCAGTCATTATAGAATTCTCTGGTATTATTTGCTTGACTACTTAGTAATCCTTCATATTTGTATCTTTTTTAACATGTTAACATAAGATTCTTTTAGTTGTCTTCCTTTTTGGGCTTCTTTTATCTTTATCCTCTTCTTTTATGGACTTTCTTGATGGAATTTCCTCGGCATGTTGAGTCTCTATTTGTGTGATCAATTGAGTAGCACCTTCTCTTCTCTCTTCATGTTGATTTGTGAATACTTTTTTTCTATCTTCTACGAATGACAACTATACTTACTTGGGTGTCTCAGTGTGTTTGTGTTCTACCAGAGTGACTTGAGGATTCATCAATCCTAGTAAATTTCACTTTTTGCAACTATTGCATTGTGAGTTGTTGTATACTTCAATCTCCTTGGTGAGGTTATAGGGTTGAAGTTAAAAATTTCCTCATCTATTTCTTAAACATATCCCTCAAACTCTACTCCTCTCCTAGGGCCAATAGATGTGATTTTCTTTACTTTTCCTTGGTCATTCAAATATTCCATAATTAGAGCATTTTCTTGTTTGGCTTATGTGCACATATGAAATCCATTTGATTTGTATTTGGTTTCCAACTTCTGATTTCTCTTTCAAACACTTCACTTTATTTACATATTTTCATTAATGCAACATTTTCTTGAGTTGATAATTCTAAGATGTAAGCTCATACATATGTCTTCCTTTCCATTGGGTATACTCTAGTCCAACCTTTGATAGTGTGTCAATGAGAATTCACTTGAGTTGCACTACACTAGATCACCACTTCTTAACAATAAGATCTGCTAACTCTTTTGGTACAAACTTCTTTACCATTCATGGTGTAATGTTTTAGCTCCTCATGTTGACTAGTACTACATTTATAACATAGTTTTGGTCCTTCTCACTCATAAGTGCATATCTATATCTTATTGTGTTGTAGTTTCCATTGTTAACAATGTCATTTATAATGTCATCAATGGAAAGTGGAGGACTAGGGTTACTACCTCTTCTTACAAGTTTCAGTATCCTTGATGATGATTTTCTTGTAGATGGGTTTGGTCTTTTCTATGCATGTCCATATTTCTCCTTACCTCCTTCTTCAATTTTCTTCTTCTTGTTCCTGTTTTCCTCACTTGACTATGTCTTTGGTGAGATTGACTCTCTTCATGAGTCAATGTTATTTTCTTCACTATTCTACCTCTTTAAACATTTAGACCTTTTACCATTAATCTTCCTTTTCTTTCTTTCCTTCTTAGTTTCTTTATTGTTCTCTTCCTTGTTCAATTCTAGCCACTGTACTCCTTGTCATTGTATTGGTACCACATATTGGTAGCTTAAAATCAATAGGTATTGATAATATGAATTCTATAACAATTCTTTCTTCTTCCTCTGTCAACTCATACTATAATGTTGTAACCTAGTGGGTTCTGGGCTTCATAGTTTGTATCATGGAGGTGTCAATCCATGCTATGCAATACAACTCATTTCCCTTCTCCTAATTATATCCCTAAATCTATTAAAATATCTTTTGGAAGAAGTATCTTTATCATCTCCTAACATAATGTATGATTTACAAACTTTCTCATAGATGGGCTTATCCCTAAACCAATTAATTACACCTTGTCTAGGAAAATGCCATATAAAATAAAAGAAAATACATACCAAGAGGGCTCCAAATTTGAATGGATGTACCTTGGGATTTCATTTTATCTTTGTGAGGTTCATCATCAGCTACTCATATAACCATCCACCTAAATTCAATGGGAAATTTTCATGAATGATTTGATATGATGCATGTACCACTCTACAAGGTATGTTATTGGGCTTGCTTGAGAAATAGAGTTTGTATGCAATTTCCATTGCAACAAATTGCATTTCGAGGTTAGGTATCTCTTCAATGGATAAAGATCATCCTTGTTACCTTGCTCTAGTCAATCTTGCAACTTCATGAAGTGTGATTTTTCCCAAGTTAATCTTTGTTCCTAGGCAATTGAGTCTTATTACCCTAAGGATAATATGCTTTTTATTTTCATAGGGAATGTCAAGCCATGTGTATTTTTTGTGTACTCTACTTAGTACAAGATTCACCTAGTCTTCTTGAATGAAGTTAAGGATCTATATTATATGGTGCAATGTTGTGTCCAGGAAGTGTTTCCACTCCTTTAATCTATTGTCTTTCAAGATTTTAGAAAATACCTCATAGACCTTACCTTCTCCTATCTCTACAATTTTTTCCTTCAAGTATGCACTAACATCTCGACAAGTAAAATGTCGACTAGTAGTGAAGATACTGTCAATGCCTAGTTTCTTACATCCCCCTTTACTACCAAGATCCTCATCGATGACCAAATCAACCTTGTGAATGTCATCTTCCATGATGACTTTTGTGTTTTTCTCAAAATTTCTCATCTCTTTTTATTATCTTGCACTCCCTTATTTCATAAAATTTTGTGGTAAGTGAAATGGCATGCAATTTCTTAGCTAGGTTTTCTCAAGATTTCCTCATCTCAAGAGTTTGAGTTTGAAAAGTGATTCATCAAACCCTTGTAACCTATTTATATCCTTTGATGAGTGATCATTAGGTTAATTTTGATGATAAATAGTTAAAAAAAACACTTACCTATCTATCCTTTCACAATTAATGTGAATGACTTCATACAACAATGATCATAATCTTGACATCCTCTTGCCTCGATACTAGCTCCTTATGTTGTTTGGTGCATCCTTCCAGTGATTATGAACAGGGGATAGATGTATGATTTTTTCCTTAGCACATTACCCCTTCCATGCTTAGATCACCTTATTTTTTTACAAAAGTCTCACCAACAACATGTGAGCTTCCTACTTCATACTTAACCTCTTTGATATCATCTACTTTCTTTGCCCATGTCTTGTTGAAATCTCTTCAGACTTACTCTTTGTCCACTATCCATTTATTTCCTTTGATATCCAATTTTTCCACTTGGGATTCTTTTCATGATCTATAGTCTTCACCAAGATTACCTATATTGCTATGGTAGTAACAGGTCATGCTTATTAATATTTTGTATGCCCTTCATTCTCACATGTTTAAAATATGTGTGTATGAATCTTCTCTTCTAGCTAGGACTAGAGGTTTTCTAAGACTATTGTTTTATCCATTCTCTTGATCTTCATACCTATGCCTTGTGTTTGTACTTTTCGTAGTAGTAATAGTACCTGTCAAACATTTTCTCACCTGAGTGAGATTTGTACTCACGAAAGGAGTGATCATACTGTGTCATGTGTTGCGATACCCTTAGAAGGTATATAGTGCATTAGGTATAACCTTTCTAAGCTAGTATACATTTGAGGTGTGACCTATTTTACTGAAACAATAGGAAGTTGGCTTCTTAGGTTTCTTATCTTTAGACTATGTTTTCCCTTGTTGTTGTTTGGTCCAATTTTTGCTCTAAGATGTTATGTCACTTTGAGTCTTGTTTTCTCCTTAATAACCAAGACCATTTTTGCTCTTGGTATTCCTTTAATCTTTGATGTTCTCATCTATATTCTCAAATATATCCTTAAAATTTCTCATCTTCTCATTTCTATCATTAGTGCTTCTCAATTCCTTGGTTCCCTTTTGAATATGCTCACCTTTTTGTCTAGAATTATCTTCACCTATCATATTTTCTTCCAAGGCTTCTCTTAATGCCTTTTTAGCTTTCTCTGGTGTCTATGCAACATCATCTTTCTCTTTCTATTCTTGACTTAGCCCTTTTTAAAATTCTTCTAGCTCTTTCTATAGTTTCACAACTGAATTGCTCATTGTTGTCAGTCATGAGGTTAGAGATAGTTTCTTCAGATCCATCTATGTCATTGTGGTCTTCCATTTTCTCTATGATTTCATGATTATCACTAAGTTTCTTCATAAGATTCTTTCTTTTTTCTAATGAGTCTCTCAGCTTTTCTTTTAGATATTTTATAGTGTCAAGAGCTTCATCATACAACTTCTTATACTTCATGATGGCTACTTTCTCTACCCTCAAGTTGTTGAGATTACAACTACTAGGGTCTGAGATTTGATACCAATTATTGGTCCCAACTGGTACTGAGAGGAGGGGTGAATCAGTACTATCTCTAAAATTGGTTATTCTTCTAACTGCTCCATGTATACTAGCCAACACCTACTTAAGTGTTAGCATGATTATAAATGCAATAAAATAGAAACAAATAAACTCATACACAATAGTATTAAACAATGGACACATTTTTTGTATGTGGAAACCCTCGATGAGAGGATGAAAACCATGAAAGGGGTAATATACTTACTAACCTTTTACTAAAGATACAAGGTTTCCCAATTAAGAGCTACAACTTGTTTCTTCTAAGAACACGTTTGGTTAGGAATGTTAGTAACCTATTAAGATTACAATAAGCCTACTAAGGCTACCTAGTTATAGGATTTAGCACTCCTTCTGAGAGGCACCTTTCTAAATGATTTAACATATGCTTGCTACTTATGCATGCTTGGTTAATATCTTACAAAATGATTACAATTGTTAGAGATAACTCAAATGTGATCTAATATGGATAGAAATTCTTTATTCATGGACCTCTAGTGAATACCTTTTGAGATTATGTGATCTCCTCTTATCACATGGATACACTCTATGATATCCTTTGTATCTCTCTACCTTCTTATCTTTTCTTACCCCTATCTACAATGCACAACTTTTGCTTCTGGGTAGATGTGAATTTTTGTCTTGATCCTCATCTTAACAACTATAATCTTCCATTCTCTTATTCCTTTAGATTGACTCGGTGTATCATTTTTTACTTTTTCTATTGCTTCATACTATTCATGTTCATATATACCAACTCTCTCCTTTTTGTTTGCATCAATCTCTATATAGTTTTGAATGAGTGAAGTCCCATTTTTATCTATGGGTATCAAAAATAAAGACTATTATCCTTCTCATACCAGTGAATTCAAAATTTAAATTTGAGCTTTCAAGTGGTTCAAAAATAACCCATGACACTTATGATGTAGGGTTTAGACTTGCAGTGTTTCTAGTATATTCTAGGTCTCACCCTAATCCATCTTGTCATTTATGCATTTTGTCATTCTTGTTAGAATACACACCAAATTTGATTTTTTTCCATGCTTGTTTTTCCATATCATAGTGATGACTCTTCATGTTGATTTTGATAGTCTTTTCATTCTTTTTTTCTCCTTTGTGGATAGACTGATGAGGATGTCTATCGATACTCATGAGATAATGTATTATCCCCAACCAATTTCCAATCAATGACAACACAATTACACCAACTATTTTTCATTATGCTAGTGTGACTAGTTGGGTTAACATGAAGTCCCTACATTTTTGGGAAATCTTAACTTAGAGTAACTCATTAAATAGATTAATGAATCAGAATAATATTTTAAGCATGATAGTATCCAATATCTTGATAGGGTCAAGTTTTTGAAAGTCAAACTTAAGTTTGATGGACAAGAGTTTCAATTAGAGTGAAATACAAGGGGAAAGGAGGAAACCACAAGATGGAATAGGATGACAAATAAATCAAAGCAAAAATTCATTCTTGTGGATTATGAGATTGATTTATCGAAGAAAATGCTAAGGTTTAAGAAAGAAGGAAGATTTATTCAAGAGTATATAGAGGATTCCTATCGAGTCCTCATTAGAACAAGTCATGTAGAAGTTGACAAGGAGAACATTTCCCATTATTTTAATGGGTTGAGGCTATGTATTGAAGAGGCACACTAGTTTTTCCTAAGACTAGAGGAAACATTTAACAACAAGTTCAAGAGTAGGAACAGTGGAAGAAGTCATATTGGAAGAGCAAGAAGATGGTCTCATGGAGGTTGGAATGAAGATAAGAAAGAGAAGGAAGAGGCTAGAAATATTCAGAATTAGAGGGGGAAATAATTTAAATTGTTTCCATGATTAAAATAAAAGGGATCATAGAGGAAGAGGAAGAGGACAAGGTCTAAGAAAAAGAAGATTTCATGGAACATATTTTCACTATGGATAAGAAGGTCATAGAGCATATGAATGTCCTCAATTCCAAGGATAGATGGATAGGAGAGTTGAAGGCCCATAAAGAGTTAGACATGTGGATGGAGATTCCAAATCATCACATTATAAAGGTGTTGAAAGTGGAGAAGTTTTAGTTAACAAAAGAGTCATGTTGAGTGGGTAAAATGAATCTAAGAAAAGGAGGATTTTTTTTTGTACTTGGTGTAAGTGTAAGGATGAGTGTTGTGATATGATTATTGATAGTAGAAGCATTAAAAATTTGGTGTTATAGGAAATGGTCACAAATTTAAAACTCAAGAGGTAGAAACACCCACATCCATACTGGATTACCTGGGTGCAAGATGACTGCAAGGTCATGCTCAAAAACAATACCTAGTAAATTTATAAATTTCAAGATATGGAGCTACAATGATGATGTAATATGTGATATCATACCCATGGATACATGTCATATATATCTAGGTCAGTTATGGTAGTTTGATAGGTGTACATGATGGTTGGTAAATACTTATTCCCTAAGAAAGGATGGAGTGAGACATAAGCTAAATCCATTGAAGGATATAGAAGAAAAGGTATGTAGCAATGCCAAAATATATTCTTTTGATGGAAGAAATTTCCTATAGGGCATGAGGCATGAGCATATGTGTTTTGATATAATTCTTGTATCATCTTAAAATGGAAGCACTTATGTGTTAAGAGTGTTTAGCCATCCGAGTAAGTATTCTAGGGTAATGTCAAGCACCTTGAATGGCTCTTTGCATGGATTTTGTTATTTTCCCCTATTTTTCTTCTTATTCTCTCTCTCTCTCTCTCTCTCTCTCTCTCTCTCTCTCTCTCTCTCTCTCTCTCTCTATTTCGAGCCTATTTCTAACAACTTGCTCTATGAAACTGAGGACTTTGACTTCTAGGTCAAGGATGACCTTTTAGTTTAAGGTCAAACTTGAACCTAACCTAGGTCAAGGATGACCTTGACCCTAACCAAAGGTAGGGTTGACCTCATCCTTAACCCCAGGTTCATTTTCAATTTCTAGAAGTTTTGGGATCTCGGGCTTCAAAAAGTTTCTTTTCCCACTTTTGGGTGGATTGTTTCAAGTTTTAATATGGTAGACTATTAAATTACATTTAATATAGGTCCACTTCTAGGGGTTAAGGTTAAATAGGATTTAATTCTCCCATGTTGGCTAGCTCTAGGAGTTAGTGTCCTAGATCTCTATATAAGCAAGCCTTCTTCCCTCATTTAGACATCCGATTATTATGTTAGCATCCACCCACATGAAGTGAAGATCTACTATCCAACAAGAATTCAAGTGTTCAAACATTCAAGCATTCAAGATTCATTAAGGAGATCCATTGTTAGCCATTAAATGATTCAATCTCTATGGAGCCCTCTTATTGAAGATTTCTCCATTCATATTTATCCAAGCCTTTTCCTATGCAAAGATAAATTCAAGATTGGTGTTGAGGATCTAATGCCATTGATTTGAGACACCCTAAATACATTTCTACATTAATTAGGAGCATCCATACTTGTGGATTTAAGGATTTGAATCCTCCACAAGGATTTCAACATAAGCAAGGTGAATAGTTCCATTTACTTTGTTTATACATATTGCAATTTCAATTCAATTTCAAGGTTAATTGCAATCTGGGGTTTGACCAAGTAAAACTCCCCATACAAACAAACAAACCATTTTTCTTGCAAATACAGGTGTGGAACAAAAAATTGGAGGATAAATTTGGATACCCTTTTTGTTGGACTTGCAAGATTGGCGAATAGAAATTTCATTGGAGCAGTGTAGGTCAAGGTCAACTTTTTGAGGTATAATTGTGTCTCGGGGTAAGATTGTGCCCCACTATTAGGGTCAAAGTCAACCTCCCTTCAAAAGGATAAAAGACTTATGATTTTTATCTGCCTTGACATTTCTAGTCTAGAATAGGTTGTAGAATTCCCTAAAACTGTACACAGACATTAGAAAATAGCACTTTCCATATTCAAGGTTAGTATTTTATCTAGTTCAAGATTTAATCACATACTCCTCAAAATAGAAAGACCATAGGACCTCTTTTCTCCCTATTTCCATTACACGCTCCATTTATACATTGATCACTTTCTTGTGTTTAAACAATTTGGATCATTCCTTTTGGAAATTAGGGTTGAGAAGAGAATCTATTTTCTTTCTATTCATGTTGGTGAACTTGACACACCCTCTTTTCTTTTGAGAATTAGATTCCCTGTTGTGATGTATGGTGTTATATTTCATTTTATATTTGTTAGATCTTTTCTTGCATTAATATTAGATTTCATTTGTGCTCTTTCATTTTAATTCAAAAATACAAAAAAATTTCAAAATTTCTTTCAAAATACAAAAATATTTATGCTTTATGTTTTCTCAATTTAGTTCATTTACATTGCATTGGTTTATGAGCTTTATTACTTCTAGTCCTACTTCTAATCTTAGGTTTAGATGCAATCGTAGACTTATGGGTACCTTTGAGCTTGAGTCTTCTTCTCCTTTCCTTAGAATTCTGGATGAGACTTTGATTCTTCTTTATTCTAATCCTCTTGTGGAGAAAAAATCTTCTCATTCATCTCATGATAAGGATGATGCTTTAAGAGTTCCTCCTACACAAGTCTAAAAACATTCAAATGAACTTAGTAAAATGGGTAATTGGCTTCTTCAAGAGAACCATGATCAAGATTATATTCAAGCTATAGAGGCTCTTAAGAAAATTCTTAGTGATAATGATCAAGGTGTTAATCTTTTGTGTGGTATTACTCACCTTGTGGATTCCAATGTTAAACCTTTGGCTCAAGAAGCTCAAGATTAGGGTTGTTTTCTCCTATCACTAGTGTAGAACCTTCTTTTGTTCCTCTTTCCAGTGTTCATATTTATACTTCTTTGGTGATTGTGACAATTCCCTCTATCCCTATGAGTGTTCCACATGTATCCCTTCCTACATCACAACTTTCTTATCATACTAATCCTTTTACTTATTCTACTCCTATGCCAACTATAGTTCCTAGTGTTCCTCTAGTTGTGTCTTTTATTCCTATAGCTTCATACACTTTACCTAGTGTTTCTAATGTTTCTAGTTCTCCTATTTCCTCTTATGATTCTACAATTATTAGTTTGGTTCAAAATGTGTCATGTCATCTTTACAACAACAACTTGCATGCTTGACGCAAAATAAATTTAATATTCCTACTTATGACATGGGAAGTCCTTTGTCTCAAGATATCATTTGTACTCTCATTCCTTAGCAAGCTGATATGCCTCATCTTGAGAATTATACTGGTAAGAGAGGCCTTGTTAATCATGTTTAAACATTTCAAATCCTTTGTAGTGATTATGCTCATGATCATAGGATTTTAGCTAAGTTGTTTGCTCAAAATTTTTTGTGATAAGACCTTACAATGATTTTTTTTGACTCCTTATTCTATTAATTCATTTCCTCAACTTGCCAATGTTTTTATTCAACAATTTTAAAACAACATTCACCTACAAGTTTCTTTGATTGATTTGATGCATTGTAAACAAAATTCTAAGAAAAATTTGACTAAATTTATTGGTAGATTTAAGTATTTGCATGCTCAAATTTCATATCTTGTTCTTGATATTGATATTCAACATATGTTTATTTCAAATTTTTAAAAGGATATTAGAGATCATATTTTTCTCACTGAATTTACTTCTTTTCAACAAATTTGTGCAATGCTTCATCATTATCAATTACAAGTTAGTCAATTTGAGAGAAACACTCCAATGGATCCTATTCCTATTGATAAAAGTGATTCTATTCCTAATCCGAAAAAGTTCAAAAATTCAACAACTATGTCGAGATAAATAAATAAACAAATGCAGTTGTTGATCAAGTTGTTGTTACATCTCACGATGCCACTTTTTTATCCATTGCTTTTTGATTGAATCGTACATTTACTCCTATCTTGGAATATCGACATTCTATTATGAATACATTGTTAATTGCTAATATGATTACTTTACCTCCTATTCAACGTCTTTTACCTACTACAATGGCATCTAAATATTTTGATCCGAAATATTTTTGTCAATATCATCGTCAAAATGGTCATGATATTGAGAAATGTTATTCATTAAAATACAAGGTTCAAGACTTAATTGATTCTAATGCTTTATTTGTTGATAATGTTGCTGGTAGTGAGAATAAGTCAGTTTCTCCTCCTAATCAAAATCTACAAATCTATATGAATCCTTTACCTACACATGATACTAATACTATTTTTCAGCCATCTTCTATGGATATTGTGTATTATTTGAAGACAAATGATCTTAATAATGTTTTTTATCAAGTGGAGGATGTGGTTCAATCTATATCTCCACCTCAATCTCAACTTCAATCTCAAGATTCAACTCCACCTCAACTGAAACCTAAGCCTAAATTGAAGCCACACCCTAAACCTTGATAATAACCTAAGAAAAATGACCTCAGGAACTTTTGATTAGCTTTGATGAATATAAGACTATTAGAGCTCCTGATGGTCCCCTTTATATTTATGTTAATATTGTTGAGATACCCACTCATGGTTGTCCTTTTGATCCTACCTCCTTAGTCAAGTTATTATAGAAGAAAACATTTTTAGGAAAATTTTGCAATGTGATTTTTGTGATCAATTGGATGTATGGATTGAAACTTGTAATGGTTTTCTTTATCCATCATTTGGTTCTATTGATTTACCAATTGAATTTTGTGGAAAGATTGTGAACTCAACCTTTGTTATTATTCCTATTTCTAATCAGTTTCAAGTTAAGCTTGGTTTAGCATGGTTAAATTCCATTCATGTTGTTGCTTAACCTATTCATAAATATCTTAAGTTTTTTTATGATGATGAAGTGAAGATGATTAATTATAGTTTATATCATACCTCTAGGCTCAAGGATTCTGCTACCATTAACTTGTTTTGGCCTTCATTACCTAATTCATATCCTTTTCAATCTAATCATCTTTTTTTTTTTTCTTTTTCATATCAAGCCTATAAGAATCAAAATATTCTTGAGTTAAGTTTACCTCGTATGGATCTTAACCATGGTCTTTTGCCTACACCTTCCATACCTCCTTTACCTATGGCTTTTTCATTTGTTAATCAAGTTCCTCTAGTTTCTTATCAGTTTGTTGATAATCCTATTAATACTCCTATAGAACCTGTAAAGAATCCTGTAGTTGTTCTTCCTAGTTCTCAACACATTTCAAGTAAGAAAAAACAAAAATCGATTTGCTAACGAACATCATAAAAAGCATCGCACTCAAGCTAAAGCTCATAATTATATTCTTTATAAATTTTTATCTTCTTTGGATACAATTATACATTATGTGTTGTAAGAAGTTTTTGCTAATAATGATGTGAAGATGCATGATTATGATGACTCTATTTGTATCTTAGATCCTATTTTGATTCATCTAAATGAAGAAGATACTATTGATGATGTTAATGATGAATATGAAATTGTTGACATTGAGATTGATTTACCTAATATTCTTTCATCACAATTAACATTCACACCCAGTATCAAACATTGTGATTCTCAAGAGGATTCTCAATTTATTCCCTCTTGCTAGTTACCCACCTTCCCTAAATGATATACAATAAGATAAGGAGAGTAGGCAGTGTGCTTGATTGGCTAGTCCTTTAGGCTAATACTTTTTGTGTTTGTCTTTTGTATTGTGCTTCTCCCGTTATATGTTTCCTAAATGTTGTTAGATTGTTTTATATGATCTTTGTTTCTCTATTGGTACAACGTGATAAAAGCATCGAACCTATTGTATTATTCTTCTATATATATATATATATATATATATATATATATATATATATATATATATCTATTCTCACATATGTTGTTTCATGTTATGTTGTACTTGTGCTATTATTTGTACATGTTTCCTTGTGTAATTTGCTTGGATCTAAAACTTGGTAGCACTAATTCTTTTGGTCTGTAGGTCATGGTCTAAAAAGATTCTTCTTTGTATTTCATATGTGATCTTTCCTCCTTTGTGATTGTAGTTCTACTTTCTTTGGGGAACGATGTCGATTCATTTGCAATAATATCATATATATATTATCTTATGATCATACTGACCCCGTAGTAGGTAGATCTCTTCTGTGTTCTCTGTATGTTTATGTACTATTTCCCTTCAGTTGTCTTTGTCTAGGGGCATCTCATAGTAGAAACATAATCAGTGGAGTTGTTTATGTTTCTATCAAAGCCATTGCTACTGTTAAAGTGTTAGCAATGACTTTAACATGAGGGCATACACTCTGCTTAGTTATTGCGCACACACACTTTTCAATACATACATATTATTTTTCAAGATAAATTTTCTCCCTTTTTGGATTAGTGAGTAATCCTTAAAGCATGGATTTATATTTTAGGATCTCTTGATCCCTTTAGTTTCAAATATATTTTTGATCCCTTAAGGTTGAAGGTGTCCTTAAGATTGGATCTCTTTTACTTTTTAGTTTTAATTTTATGGAATAGAATATTATTGAGGGTGAGTCCTTGATGGGTTGACTAGTGAGTAGCCACATTCACTAGGCAGTTCAATTCCATCTTTCTAGTTGCGGAGTTTCTTTGTGTGGTTCACAATGAGACATAAGTTTTCATTAAGTGAGATAATCCCACTCTTTCTTTTTCTCTTTTTCTAGAGGTGTATCACTTATTGTAATCTTAGAGTTGATGAAAACTTAGGTCTCTAGGGGCTCGATGATCTCTTTGTCTCTTTAATTTTAATAATATTATCTTTTCATTATGATCTCTTTACCAAGAGTTTGCATTGAGTCCATACTCTTGCTAAAGTGGGGGCTAAATGTATCATCTTAAAATCGAAGCACTTCCATGTTAAGAGTGTTTAGCCCTCTGAGTAAGTAGTCTAGGGTCATGTCAAGCACCTTGAATGGGTCTTTGCATAGATCTAGTTATTTTCCTCTATTCTCCTCTCTCTCTCTCTCTCTCTCTCTCTCTCTCTCTCTCTCTCTCTCTCTCTCTCTCTCTCTCTCTCTCTCTCTCTCTCTCTCCTATTTCTAACAACTTGCTCTATGAAACTAAGGACTTTGACTTTTGGATCAAGGAGGACCTTTTAGGTCAAGGTCAACCTCAACCCCAACCTAGGTTAGGATGAACTCGACCTTGACCTAGGGCAAGGTTGATATTGTCCTTGACCCTAGGTTCATTTTTCAATTTTCAAAAGTTTTCAAATCTCGGGCTTCAAAAAGTTTCTTTTCTCACTTCTAGGTCGATTGTTTTTGGTTTCAAAATGGTAGACTCTTAAATTACATTTAATCTAGGTCCACTTATAGGGGTTTAGGTTAAATGGAATTTAATGTTTCCATGTCTACCTTCTCTAGGAGTTAGTGCCCTATATCTCTATATAAGGAAGCCTTCTTCCCTCATTTTGACATCCAATTATTATGCGAGCATCCACCTACATGAAGTGAAGATCTACTATCCAACAATAATTGAAGTGTTTGAACATTCAAGAATTCAAGATCCATCAAGGAGATCCATTATTATCTATTGAAGGATTCAATCTCTATGGAGCCCTATTGTTGAAGCTTTCTCCATACATATTCATCCAAGCCTTTTCCTATGGAAAGATACATTCAAGATTGGTGTTGAAGATCTAATGTCATTGATTTGATACATCCTACATACATTTCTAAATTCATTGGGAGCATTCATACTTATGGATTCAAGGATTTGAATCCTCCACAAGGATTTCAACATAAGCAAGGTGAATAGTTCCATTTACTTTGTTTATACACAGTGCAATTTCAATTTAATTTCAATGTTAATTCCAAAATGGGGTTTGATCAAGGCAAACCCCTCATCCAAACAAAAAAACCATTATTCTTGTAGATACAACTGTGTAACAATGAATTGGAGAATAAATTTGGATACCCTTTTTGTCGAACTTGTGAGATTTGTAAACAAAAATTTCATCAAAGTAGTGTAGGTCAAGGTCAAATTTTCAAGGTACAATGTGCCATGGGGTAAGATTGTGCCACACTATCAGGGTCAACATTGACCTCCATTCAAAAGGACAAAATATTTTTGAATTTTTTCCATCTTGACATTTTTAGTGTAGAACAGTTTGTTGAATTCCCCAAAACTGTACACAAACATCAGAAAACAACACTTTCCAAATTCAAGGTTAGTATTTGTCTTTTATCTATTTCAAGATTTAATCACATACTCCTTAAAATAAAAAGACCATAGGACCTCTTTTCTCCCTATTCTCCATTATGTGATCCATTTTTGCATTGATCACTTTCTTGTGCTTAATCAATTTGGATCATTCCTTTTAGAAATTAGGGTTGAGAAGAGAGAACTATTTTATTTCAATTCAATTCCAAAAGTTGGTAAAGAAGAAGGAGAAGATGTACCTATAGAAGTTCTAGATTTGTTTGATGGGCTTTAGGATATTGTATCCGATAATGTGTGTGATGGATTACAACTAGAAAGGAAAGTCAATTATCAAATGGACTTGATTCTAGGAGTTAGTTTTAAAAATAAGGAAGAACCCAAAATGACACCAGTAGAAAGCAAAGAGTTGAATACATAAGTAGATGAGTTTTTGTAGAAGGGATTGATTCAAGAGAGTTTGAGTCCATGTGTTGTACCAACAATATTAGCACTAAAGAAGAATGAAAAATGGAGGAAAAATTATAGGAGTATTAATAATATCACAATCAAGTACAAATTGTCCTTGCCAAGGATTGATGATATTATGGATTGTTTGAGTGGAGTTGTGTATTTCACAAAGATAGATTTGAATAGTGGATATCACCAAATTTAGATTAAAAAAGGAGACAGATGGAAGATGACCTTCAAGACTAAGGAAGGCTTGTAGGAGTGGTTAGTTGTTCCTTTTGGTGTAACCAATGTACCAAGCACTTTCATGTGTGCCATGAATGAAGTACTAAAATAATTCTTTGGTAAGTTTGTCATTAATTACCTAGATGATATTTTGATCTTTCATAAGACATTAGAGAATCATATAATGCATATTTGTAGGGTATTTGAAAAATTAAGGGAAGATAAATTGTTGATTAATTTATAAAAGTGTATCTTTGTAAAGAAGGAGTAAGTATATCTAGGATTTTTAGTCTTAGTAGAAGGTCTAAAAATGGAACTATAGAAGGTGAAGGTTGTCCTCGGATGGTCAAATCCAAGAAGTGTGACTAACGTAAGATATTTTCATGGTTTGACTACCTTTTATAGAAATTTCATAAGAGGTTTTACCTATGTTTGTGGACCCTTGATTGAAACAATATGAGGGGATAAGAAGAATCTTAAGTGGACATCAAGAGAAGATTTAAGATTTTTGAATTTGTGAGGCCTCACCTTGATCCATCATAGCACATCTGATGCATTTTGTTTTGATACATTGTGACTCGATATGTTGAGACATTATCTAATGGACTAGACATTATTATATTATTTTATGTCGTGTGATGCGTTACTTTAAAAATACTTAATCATGTTATTTGATTTTTTATAAGCATAAATAATGATGGTGTATTACAATAAATGATTCAGAACTATGAATATGTTAAATACTTTAATTATGCAATTTGTAATGATTAAATATGTGTGCAGAAATGAGAAAAAGGATATTTAAGTGCAATTTTGATGTTCTGATCAATAAGATTATGCAATTTGGTTTAAATATATGAATATGATGTTATCGAACTACTAATATTCAAATTGAGTGTGTAGGATTATTAACCATAAAAATTTTAAGAGAATCGATAATCAACCCTATGTGCAAATTTTAAGGCTAAGGTTGAATCCAATAAAGTGATTTGAAACTTTTTGTCTAACATTTTATTTGTATCATAATCTAAATGTGTGTATCATTCTGAATTATCTAAGGTGTTGAATGTTGCGTAACAGTAAATCTTATGGTGTCACTTGACATTCATAATACATATATGTATCAACATGTTAATTAGGGTTAGTAGAGTAACCCATTAATATGAGATTGATTAATTTAGTAATCTAAGACTAATTAGTTGGTAACCTAGATTAATTACCCTAATTAGGGTTAGTGGAAAGATTTCATTCTTAGGCTTTAAAAGATCAAATATTTCAACCCAATTATATAGGTCCTAAAATGATACTAGAGGCCAAATTTAATGTAATCCAAGTGCCTAAGGGGTATGTGTATGGGTTGGGAACATTTTCCACCCTTCTAGAACTTCCTAATAGCATTTATGACCCCTTAAATACCTCATTTTTTCTTTAGTACGAAAATTGAACATCTCTTTGAATTTTTTCAAGTTTACACTTCTCCCAAAAGGTTGCCTTGATGGTAGGAACAAGTGGGAAGACCCTAGAAGGCTTAAGTCAAGTTTCAAGTTATTTCCATTTTAGGTGGGTGATTTTAGAAGCCTATTTAGAGGCCATTTTGAGAGTTGAAGGTTGTTCACCCATTCTCTACATTTAGAGAAAGTTAAGCTTGTAATTGAAGAGCAAGAAGGATTGGCTGATCTCAAAACTCTATTTCCATAACCTTTGTGAAGGTAGGATTCTTCATGGCCTTGTTCTTCATGCGTTATTCTTTATTTGCTTATATAAATCTCTTGCATGTGTGTATTTTGTTTTTGTGTTGAAACATGTGGGGGATAGGTATTTTTGAGTTTTCTATTTGCTTTTCTTTCATGTTCTCCTTTTGGTTTTGCTGGGAAATTTGTTAAGGGTGTGTTGGTATTACTCACCCTCGGATAGGCAGTAGTGGCCATGTACAAGAGGAGGGATTTAGTTAGACTCTAGGTTAGTGCAAAGTCTCTCCTCATTTTGAGGAGAGAAAGAAAGTAAGGTGTTATGGGCCCTTACTTGTAAATACAAACTGATTTTTGTGTTTGGGGACATAAGGAGAGAAAGAACGGAAATTCATTGTGATTTGTTAGCCTTAGAAGAGGCATATGATTTTTGTTCATGATTGACATCTCCTACCTGGGAAAATCCACCTTCTCCCTAGTCTTGATTCAATATGTAACCTATTGTGCAAACCTTGGATGGGCTTTATTTATTCAGTGTATCAATGTGATTGCATCTAATTTGTCACCTGGTTGATTTTGATTCTCCTAAGCTTGGGTGGGACCTCACATCGAGGCCTTGGTTGGGAGGTGAGCGCTCCATAGTTATCTTTATGTAAAATTGCAGATTTCACAGATGTTATTTTGAAATGGAGAAAAACTTGATTTAGAATAGTCACGGTGTTCTTGAGTTCATTATTGTGGAGATTCTCTTTGTAGTGATTCCATTGAATCTTGTTGTATGCTATGAAAAAGAATGTTGGATGTATATTGGATCTATTAGATTTCAATCTTCCTAAAGTAGTTGTATTGTATAAGAAGAAATATGATCCTAATGTATAAAATTTGATAGTAGAGATGAGAACATGTTAAACAAATTTCATTATAAATCTCTTGTTATTGATTTGTATAGGATGAATGCAGAAATACAATGTTTCACAATTCATTTCTTATGACACATCTTGTACTCTTGAAAATTCTGTCCCAAATGCAAAGTACTCAATTGTGTTATAGATATTGATGTTGTATAAAGTTATTCAATTTGATTATGGTTATGTGTTAGAGGTCATTTGATTCAAAGGAATGTTACCTTATATTGCATTGTTTAGTAACTATTTAAAATTGCTCCTAAGTTGAATGCAAAATATAACATTAAAAACTATCACTATAATTCATTGTAGAAAATGAACAAAACATTATGATACTTTACCATGTTAAGATTTCTATTAAAAAACCCAACACTTGAATGAGAAAGGAAACCTTAAAAATTTCATCTATTTTAAAGCAAAAATGCTCTCTAGATTTTGTATGGAAATTTTTTTAATTGTCTTTAGTAATAGAGAATATTCCTCTGAGATTCTTTTTTAAAATCCTCTTGACACCATTTTAATTAAGATATATATAAATTTTGAAATTAAAATCAATTTAAATAAACCTATGTATATCATATCTTAACCTTACTCCCCTCACCCACCGAACTTCAATTCATAAACTTCCCTTTTCTATGCGTTCACCTATGCTAACGTAATCCCTGTCATACTGACATGTCCCTTGGGGTGAGTGGATAGAACAAGAGTTTTTTAAAAAGAAAATATAAGGGAAATATATTAAGCCCAACACATTTATGAAAGCCTTAAACTCTTATCCCTCCCATATTCCTTCCAAGCGCTCAAGTGGGATCTTGTTCCTATACGCGAGTGGAGGGAAGAGTGCAATCCACCTTGGACAACATTCTTTGGGTCTTGTCAGGGCTCGATAGAAGTAAATCAAGTGGGAAAGGGTACTCATTAGGAATGTTTGAAGATATTTGAAAACACTTAAATTTCACCAATTTCCAATTGCAACTCTACTGCACTTTTTCCTTAGGTAGCGTGGAGAATGCTTGGGATAGGGTGCCCACATGGGAGGCTACCCATGGAAAGTGGGGAGCGGTTAGGGATAGAGTTAGTTGGGGGTAAGGGTTAGAGTATAGGGAGGTCAGTTAGAAGTTAAATTAATGTTAGTTTAGTGATTAGTGTTATTTTAATTAATTTGTAATTTTGTTATTTAGTAATTATGACATGTAATTTAAAAGGTGAATTTAGGATTCATACTTTTTTAAAAAGAGACAAATGGGTAGACATAATATTAGACTTTAGAGGTTGGAAGTTAATGCTTGAGGCTTGGTTATTAAATTTAAATATTTTATTTGACATTGAAATTTGATTTTTATTTTTATGATTGGATGTGATAAATTAAATTAAGTTGGGGAACGTTTATGAACATTATTCTACTAGGTAGTATTAGGGCTAAATCAGATTAGGGTTGCAAGTAGGAAGTTATGATAAATAACTAAGGTTAAAGGTCAAATTGATATTAAATATTGAATTAACATACAAAATGATATTATACTATTTGAAAAGTAATTAAATATTGCATTTAATGTTTATATATAATTACTTAAAAGTTCATTTAATTCAGTTACGAGGGTTATAGGAATGAAGGGGTATTGAAGGAATCATAGCTTGATTTCCTGATCGAAGGGAGGAATATGATGTGTTAAGCTAATTAGATAAACTTTTTGAAATGATGAAACTGGATTACCTAGAAGATCAAACCAAAACACTAAATAAATAGGAGATAACTTGACAACCTAATAAGAACTTATGAAACTTTATGAACTTAATAATGTGACTTACAGAATGGTCAAATTAATGTTGAATTAGTCAACAATTAGGGTTTAGTCAACACAAACTTGGTGTTCCTATTACACCTTGATTTGAGTGTTCTGAACCTGTATAGTATGGTTGGAATGTCAAATCTGCATCTTACTAAAAATAACCTAAACTCACTTTTAATCCTTTGCCAACTTTCCATAACCTATTCAGTGTAGCATGTATTAACTTATGGATTAACTAAGTTTAAAAAATAAAAAACTATGTGTATTTTTGCCCTGATATTTTGGCCATGACAGAATTGTTGAAACCAAAAATTACATAACAACTTATTTTAGCATTTCCTAATTTTAATAAGGTGTTTCAAGTAGACTATGATGCTAGTGGTACTACAATAGGATTTGTTTTGAGCCAAGAAGGTAGATGTGTGGCTTACTATAATGAGAAGTTAAATGATGCCAAAAGAAAATATTTTGTTTATGATTGGAATTTTATACTATAGTTCATACATTAAAGAAGTGGAGAAATTATCTCCTTCCTAAGGAGTTGTTTTATCTACTAGTCATCAAACTTTTACATATTTGAATAGTCAAGGAAAATTGTAGATTCATACATTTTTTTTGAAACACAAGAGTGAAAAGTCTAATCGGGTTGTAGATACTCTTAGAAAGAAAAAAAAATCTAAAATAAATACATATTAAAGTTATTGGGTTCAAGGAACTCAAGAGTTTGTATCTAGAGGATCCTAATTTTGGTGAAGCCTAGAAAGCTTGTAGAAGACATGTTACTCTTGACAGAACCAACTAATTGGATTTTATCATCTAGGATGGTATGTTATTTAGAGTTAGCTAGTTGTGCATTCCAAAGAGTTCTATGAGGAAGAATCTTGTCAAGGAGAAACATGTTGGAGGGTTACTTGGATATTTTGGTCAAGATAAAATCAATTTTCTGGTTATGAGAATTATTATTGGCAAAAATTGCAACAAGTTGTCAAGAAGTTTATATAGATTTACAGAGTATATCAGATGGAAAAATGAGAAAATAAAAATGCAAGGTTATATCAACCATTACTTGTACCAGAGAAACCATGGGAGGATATTGACATCGACTTTATTCTTGGTTTACCAAGGACTTACCAAGGGCATTATTCAATTTTTGTAGTGGTTGGTAGGTTTTCAAAGATGAAATATTTCATTCCCTACAAGAAGACTAATGATGGTGTTCATGTGGCATAATTGTTTATCAGAGAAGTGCTAAGACTACATGGTCTACCAAAGAGAATAGTTTCATATGAAGACACCAAGTTTGATAAATATTTTTTGCACACATTATGGAAGAAGTTAAAGATATATTTGAAGTTCATATCATCACATTATCAACAAACTGATGGACAGACAGAGTTGGTGAACAAGATTTTGGGGAATTTTCTGAGATGTTTTATTGGAGATAATCCAATAGAGTAGGATTTCATTTTACCATAAGAATAATTTGCATATAATAATTATGTCAATAGGAGCACAAGTAAATCACCATTATAGATAGTGTATGGAAGTAGTCCTAGAAATGCTTCTAAATTAAGAAATTTGGACAAAGGGGAGAAAAGTAATGTTAAAGCCAAGGATGTTGTAGAACACTTGAAGAACATTCATGAGGAGGTGATGAAACACATTACCAAGATGAATACATAGTACAAGGCTAAGGTAAATGAGAAAAGGAGGAATACAAAATTTCAATATGGAGATGAATTCATGGTTCATTTGAGAAAGGAGTGATTTCTAGTTCAAACATATAATAAGTTGAAAATGAAGATGCTTGGTCTATGTAAGATACTAAAGAAGCATGATTGAAGAAATGCCTATGAAGTAGAGTTTCCCAATGAATTCAATATTTCACTAGAATTGAATATTTTAGATCTGATAGAGTATCATGAAGGAAGTGTTGAATGTCAAGTCACGAAAGCACAGTGGAGTATTCTGACAACTGCTTCATCTACAAAGGAGATTGAGGATATATTGGACAGTCATGTTATCATAAGAATGAGGAATAAGATCTATGAAGGATATCCAGTCAAATGGAACGGATGACCTATAGAATATTCATCATGGCTGACAAGGGAAGAGGTCAACCATCTTGGTTTCCCTCTAAATATTTGAGACATGATAGAGTCACTTCTCAAATTACCCTAAGTGTCTGATGTAGGAGCATCATGGGTATAAGTGAAATCTTGCATCACCCAAAAAATTTGTGTTTTGGTCTTTTTCAATAAGGGTTGTTGTAGTGAAAATTTTCTATTTATGGAAACTTACTATTTTTAGTAAGTTAGACATACAATCTTAGACTGTTCTAATTTCACAGGTGGAGATTGAAAATGGATGAAGTGTAAGATTTGATGATGGATAAAATATAAATTTAGAACTAGGATCAAGTTTGTACTTTGTTTTTATTTAGTATGATTGATAGAATTAGTTTGGATTAAGAGGAAAAAACCTCCATATTAGGATTGGATTGATGATTGGATGAGGGTTTGGGAAAACCTTAGTAAAATAGGATCCAATAATGTGCAAACAAAAAGTATTAAAGGGTGCTGAATTCCAAATCTAATATATACTAATGACCTTGAGAAGAATAGGATTGATCACTCAAGAGAGACTAATGTTCTTAAGTGACAAGGATTGATTGTTTCCTAAGGATGAAGATATTGCTAACACTTTGATAGATCTTTAGGCCTTAGATTAATGATAGGATTTTATATAAGGATTGATAAGGACTAATTTTTGGAGTAGTTGTGGATTTCAATTATTTTGAAGATAAATCCAAAAGAATTATGGTGCTTCTCACTCCCAAGTGCAAGATTTAATAAAAATTTGAATTAGAATATGATGTACTTAAGATAATGAATGAAAACGGGTGAACTTCAGAAGAAAAAAATTGGGATGTTTGAAGAGAGGTGAATGACTAATAGGTGATTAGGTTTTGGATGAAGAGGTTATATGGATTGAATAAGGATCTAATTGGAATGATACGGGGTTGACTAGTGGATTAATTAGGATGATGAGATGATTAAATTGGAATGAATGATGACATTGGATAAAGGGAGTGGATATTAATGAGGTTTATGAAATATTATTAGGATGAATATTTGAACTTTGATGGAAAGATTATGAAGATGATGAAATGATTAGGATAATAAAGATAAGATAGATAATTAGGACTTATTAACCAAAATACCCTCCTACCAGAAAATCAAATTCAAATGATAATTCACTCAATGGTTGCCTAAGGTTTTAAAATTAGCATTGGTTATATTTTATATTATGCCTCAGAATGTTTTAAGCCATGACTATGCAGTTCACACAGTCACAGTTTGTTGAGTGTCAATCAAGGTCAAGAATGCAAACGTGCAATTGCTTTTTTTCACTTGATCACATGGTTATGTTAACATGTTATGGTTTAAGCTACAATGATGTAGAAAAGGTAGATCTTCAGTGCTTCAAAGATATATCTTGTTTCATTTGATCATCTAGATCTATGGCCAACACATGATTGCCACAAGTCAAGAAATAGTTAAGGTTTGAGTTGCAAAGTAGCAGTCCCCCTTGTTTCATTTGGTCATAAAGGTCAGAAGGAAACCTTGGGTTAAATTGGCAATGGTGTGGATATGGTCTGACCTCAACCTTTGCAAGGTCACAACAGTTACTAAAGGATTCTAAGAGCAAGTTGTTGGGCAATGATGATCAATGGATCATCGTTTTATTAGTAGTAACTATTATTAAAGGAAGGTGGTGACGAGGTTGTGATCGTGGATGGTCAAACACAATGCATAAATATTGAATCACTGATAGAGTGGCATAATGCTAGAAATATTTGGACCATGTGGCAAAACTTGATGGTTATATCCTAGTTGACCAAAAGTCATGGTCAATTTAGCGAGTTGGTGGAAATGGAAGCAATTCCTTGAGTGATGAATTTGATCTTTTCGATTTCTTGCAACCACTTTCATTGAACCCTAGGCCTAATTAATACAAAGAGATACTCCATCTCCATCTATTGATCCATCCACTTAGTCAAAAGTTAAATGACCATCGCTCTTGACCTCTTAGAGATTTGTTTTGTGAAGAAGTGATCTTCTCATAAATGGATTTGCACTATAATCATATCTTTTTAGATTTGCAATGATTATTCTCTGTAGATTTGATTGTAGTGCTTGATTTTTATCTTATAAGGAAAGTTATTCATGTTATGTTGGCACTATAAAGGAAAATTTTGTACTCTTTCTTAGGGTCAAATCTTATCTATTTTCTTGAGTATTACCTTGGCATGCTACTGTGAATTCTCTCTTTGCCTTTGAATTATATGAATTTCTACCTTATCTCTTTCAACCATCGTCATATTGTGCAACCTTGTCTACCTCTCTTCAATGTACTATGGATATTTGTAATTTTCATTTTCTATATCTCTTTGGCCCATGAATGATAAGAAGTCAAACATTTTTTCTTCTGTCACTCATGTGGTTGTTTGTTCTTTATGTGGTTTACATATTAAAGCAAGTTTGAATCCATATATCTTTAGACTATCACAATAATGGTACTGTGCATGTATGGGCAGAGACTTGTCTAAACACCCTATTTTAGTGCATCACCTCTTTAGAATAGATTAGGTAGTTACTTGCATGTATTCCTTCTCCCTTTTAACTTCAAGAATAGTTTAAGTGCATCCTAATAGTAGAGGAAGTCGGCCTTCTCTGGAGACCTGACCTCATAGTTCAAGTCCCATAGCTTGGAGGTTGTTTCCATGCTTCACAAGGTTGTTCATAGGTAAAACTTTGGATAAGGGTGTAAGCATTTGTGACAACAGTTTTTGGCATGCCCAATGGGACATCATATTAAAACATTTAAAGTGTACTGGCATCGAAGGAAGATCCAATGTTCATACTGAGGAGATAGTACTACCTTCAATATTATGCCTTTAGAGGCTCATTTTTCAAAGGAACTTGGTGACTCTACTTTCAATAACATCTAGTTTAGAGGCTAAATTTTCCATGATTCATGCCCAAGAAATACACAAGAGCATCCTCTAGAGGTAACTTTCAATATCAAGAACTTTCTTTTTTGAATCTAAGAAGAAAGGCTGGGGTATCCTTATCACCAGTTAGGAATACAGTAGCAACACATCCCCCTACAAGAGCTATCTCCACTCCTCTTGTTATTAGGTCACAACCTAGGATACCATCTACTCATATTAATAGATCACTTGTTTACATGGATAGAGATCATTCTTTTTCCACCTTCAATGGTGGGAGCCCCCTCCTATTAGTCCAAAGGCATGACAGACTAGCATTAGCTCTTAAAAGTGTACCTAAATTTATTGGTGAAACCTCTATCTCTCTTGTTGAACATATTCAGGAGGTGAGTAGTGTCTGCAATATTCATGGCATCACCAAGGATGATGTAGCAGTCAGGCTTTTAGCCTCATCCCTGAAATAAAAGGCACTACAATGGTATAGAGGTTTGTCTCACAATTCTATTACTGATTGGGATGGGTTAGGGACAATCTTATGCAAACATTTTGAGGACAAAAGTGATCATTTATTACTTTTGGAAAAACTAACAATTATCAAGAGGGCTCCACATGAGTGTATGACTAATTTCAATTATAGGTTTTAGAAGACATGGGAGAGGATATCTACTGCAATGAAGCCCTCTCCTAGTAATGCGTTCTTGTATTATCTCAAAGCCTTCAATAGTGATATTGCTACTACTCTGCAATCTATGGGAGGTGACACTTTACCAAATGCTTATGAGATTTTCATAAGAGAAGAGAATATTTTAGTATAGGGAGGAAAGTTAGCTCCAAGGCCCCCAATGTCTTTATTCCCTAACATGCCTAATCATCAACCTATTGTAGCCCCTATTAATGACTCCTCTATAAGTAAGCCTCTTGTTGTGATTCCAATAGCCTCCACATCCTTTGATGGAGTTGATAGGATTGAGGCCATGATGTAGACACTAATGCAGAATGTCGACAGGAGGATGCAAGACCAAAAAAAGAAGATGGAAGACAATAGTGCAATAGTACAGAAGATGGGGAATGAGCTAGTAACTATGAAGAGGAAACAAGCTCAAAATAATCAACGTCTCCAACTCCAAAGTTAGGGTCCCATTCATGGTAGACCTCTAAATCAAAGTCATCTCCCCTACAATTTGAATAGACCTATCAACCACCCTCACAATCTGAATAGACCTATCGATCACCCCCAGTCTTCAAACACCAACCTAAATAGAGCCTTAGTCCCTTAGAAAAACCTTGCCCAAGATCAATATTTTTTCCCTCTTGTAACTACTCCTATGGATACTACATGTTTTAGGAGGAATAATCTTACTTGGCTTTAAGTATACCATAGCAGGTAGTTGTCCAACAACACAGTGGTAATCAACCTACTGATACCTTTCAAAAGGATGGTTTCTCTTTCATGAACTACCTAGTGGAAACACATGGTAATGTAAACCAAGATTCATGTGCTTACAATACTAGGAGCAAGAGAAGAGCTATGGAAGAGGTTGCTCCTCAACCTCCTAATTAGACTTCGACATCAAGTCTAGTGCCTCATATACAAGCAGTTCCCAAGAAACACAATGTGAAATAGCCTACCAATGCTTCTCAATAGCAAAGGCAAGTTGAAAGCAGAGACAATGTGAATAATCCACAGACTATCCCACCCCAAGCTTCTACTTCTAAGGCTTCCACTAGATAGTTTTGCAAAATTAGTCTCATGCAAAAGA
Organism: Cupressus sempervirens; assembly: GCA_028749045.1. Lineage (NCBI taxonomy): Eukaryota > Viridiplantae > Streptophyta > Pinopsida > Cupressales > Cupressaceae > Cupressus > Cupressus sempervirens. Next base: position 147,968,762 of record CM053784.1, on the reverse strand, counting down.
ATAGAGAGCATATTATGGCATGGTCAAGGAGAGTGGGTTGCACAATTCTTAGTACTTAACAAATATACTCCACAAGAATCAGCCATCCATATAAATATTGAGCCCATTATTAAGAAACATCAAAGGGTGTTTGAAGAAATTTCACCAGGATTACCATCCAAAAGAGGATTTGAACACATTATAGAATTGGAAAAAGATGCTAAACCAGTGATTACCACCCCTTATTGACATCCTCAAAAATATAAAAATGAAATTGAAAAATCCATTCAACTCTTACCAATGGGACATATTCAACCTAGCTCAACTCCTTTTGCATCATTTGTAGTACTTGTGAAAAAGAAGGATGGGACAATGAGGATGTGCATAGATTATCAGGCACTAAATAAGAAAACTATTAAAAATAGATATCCCATTCCTAGGGTGGATAAACTCATAGATGAACTTGATGGAGCAACATATTTTTCTAAGATTTATTTACGATCAGGATACTACCAAATTAGAATGAGGAAGGAGGATGTTCCCAAGACAAAATTTAGATGTCATTATGGATATTTCAAGTTTCTAGTTCTACCCTTTGGCCTCACTGATGCCCCAGCCACTTTCCAATCATGCATGAATCATATCTTCCAAAAACAACTCAGGAAATTTCTACTTACTTTCTTTAACGCCCTTCTTATCTATAGTAGGTCATGGTCACAACACCTCCAACACATTGAATAAGTCATAAACATATTAGAATCTGAATACTTATTTGCAAAAGCATCAAAGTGTGAATTTGGGTTATAAGAAATTCTCTACTTGGCTGATAAAATTAGTGCCAAGGGTGTAAGCATGGATGAAGAAAAAGTTAAAGCAATAAGGGAATGGCCAAAACCCAATACCCTAACTCAACTTAGGGGATTTTTGGGCTTATTCAGCTACTATAGACGATTTGTGAAGAATTTTTCCAAGATAGCATCCCCTTTGATAGACTTAACAAAAATAGGAAATTTTGGATGGAATGGGGTAGCACAAGAAGTTTTTTAAGAGTTAAAGGAAAAAATGAGCTCTTGCCTAGTCTTAGCTATTCTAGATTTTACACTACCTTTTGAATTACAATGTGATGCTTCTGGTGAAGGAATTGGGGTAGTACTAATGCAAAAAAAAATCCTATTACTTTCGAGAGTCGAAAACTTTCAAATATAGAAAGCCACTACTCAATCTATGATAAGGAAATGTTGGCTATCATGCACGCATTGGCAAAATTTAGACAATACCTAGTATGTGGAAGGTTCAATATTAAGACAGACCATAACAACTTAAGGTTCTTCATGAATTAGAAAGACCTTAATGATCACTAGCAGAAATGGGTAAGAAAGATCCAAGCCTATAGTTTTGATATTAAGTATGTCAAAGGAACCAATAATGTGGTAGCATATGCTTTATCTCGGTAAGGCCAATTGAACACCCTTACTAGTATCACAAGCGATTGGAAAAATGATATTGTTGCAAAATATGCTAAGGACCCAAGAACTAATGATATCAAGGGAAATATACCCAATGAGGAATTCAAAATAATTGAAGAACTCATACTATATAGGGAAAGAATACTCCTTGTAGCAAATTCCTAATTTAAAGGAAAAAAATATGAAGGAATACCACGACAACCCTCTATCTAGACACATTGGGTTCTACAAGACTTACAAGAAGTATAAGAGAGAGGTACTCTTGGAAAGGCCAAAAGAAGGACATTATGAAATATGTCCAAGAATGTATCACATGCCAAAAGAATAGGTTTGAACAGAACCACCTAGCTAGTTTATTACAACCATTACCCATTCCAAACCAAAAGTGGGAAAGTGTTTCCATGTATTTCATTATAGGGTTACCAAAAGTACAAGAAAGAGATTCCATCTTTGTAGTGGTAGATAGGTTGACCAAATATGCACATTTCTTTCCAATATCTATACATTATAAGGCACCATAGATAGCAGAGTTATTCTTCAAAGAAATTTTTAGGCTACACGGGTTACCAATGAACATTATTAGTGATAGGGGTAGCAAGTTTCTCAGTCTATTTTGGAAAGAACTTTTCTAGTTAGCAAGAACTGAGTTGACTCCTAGCACCAGTTATCATCCGCAGATGGATGGACAAACCGAAATTGTTAATAAATGGATAGAAGGTTATCTTAGAAACTATGTGACATGATAGCAAAATGCATGGATCAAATGGTTATACTTAGGAGAATACTGCTATAATAACACCCATCACATGTCAATTGGGATGAGTTTGTTTAAAGCATTATATGGATGTGAGGCCACTAAATTTGGAGATTTGATTATTCAAGAAAGTAAGGTACCAGGAGCCAAGGATTTCATCCAACAAAATATTGATATTATGAAAACTCTAAAGGATAATCTCCACCATGCTCAAAACCAATAGAAGATATATGTTGATCAAAAGCGAGTGGAAAAGATGTTCAAAGTTGGAGATTTGGTATTCTTAAGACTATAGCCCTACAAAAAATCTTCACTCAAAGTCAATGGAGTAGAGAAATTAAAGCCACGTGTCTATGGACCATATCGGATCTTAAGAATGGTAGGTGAAGTAGCCTATGAGATAGAATTACTTGAGAATTGCAGGATTGATAATGTCTTTCATGTATCTAGACTAAAGAAAGTCCTCAAGAAACATATAAGCCATTGTGTTCATTTGCCACCACTAGATAATGAAGGAAAACTCATCTTAGAACCTGAGGTTATTCTTGAAAGGCGTGACAGGAAAATAAGGAATAGGACTATTCCAAAATACTTAGTGAAATGGAAAAATCTACCCATAGAAGATGCTACATGGGTGGGAGAAGAAGTCATTTCTCACTCATCATTGCTTGAGGAAAAGCATATTCAAGAAGGCCAGACTATCATGAGCCATGATTAATGTATTCTTTCTTTATAAAACATATGCTTATATTTGTTTTATTGTTTGAGTAATATCTTAAAAACATCATTTTAATAACACTATTATTAAATTATCAATCAATAGCATAAAAATTATAATGAATAGTATCAATGTTAAACTAATACTCACCGAGCAAAAGGTGTTAATCATTCATCTCTCATAATTATATTACAAGTAGATTACTAATCTAAAATACACTAACCAATTAAATACTATCACTCTTATATATTATATAACAAATATCCTTTATCATTAACTATAAATACTTTCAAATAAATATAATATAACTTTTAAACTATACTAAAAACAATAAAAGAACATGAATCTAATTAACAACATGACATTCTGTGATATGAATATCAAGATTTAACTGTGTGATTTTGAGTCAAACTCGATGACCCATGTTTCATGAGTAGTGATTCAACATGAATCCATCTCTCATGAGAATAAATGGAACACTTAGCACTCATTGGATCTAGGTGATGCTCACAGGGGTGAAGCATCGAGACTTCCCGGGAGGTCACCCATCCCAGTACTACTCCAGCCTGAGCACGCTTAACTACGGAGTTTCCTCCATAGTTAAACCCAAAGCTTGCAACCCCATTTGCAAGCTACTCACTCACAAGGTGTGCTACATGACATTCGATAAACAATATTGGGGCATGAATACTCACTCACGTCTGCTCCAAATAGTATTTATTAAGGTTAGGGTTAATTTGAAAGGCATAACAAAAAAAGTGCAGGAGAAAATAGGAAACAAAGTTATAATATTCCATGTGTTCGTGAAAGACCTATGCACAAGTATAGATCGCATTTGGCCCCAAAGAGTGACAGCCTCTATGCCAAAACTTGGACAGTCTCTGCATAAAAAGGTGCAGTCAAGTACGTGCAGTCGGGTACCCACATTCCCCCATGCAAAGGACTGATGTCGGGTACAAAACACGGGCTAATACATTTTTAAGTATGAATAAATACACGCCCAATGCAATACTTGAGAATATAGATATAGTTAAATTAAATGTGATTAATGAAATTAAATTAAAGCAATTGACATTAATTTCTTACGTAGAGGATTAATCATTGAATTATATTAGAGTTTCATTAAGAGTAGATAGATGATACAAGTCATTATATACACACACACACACACACACACACACACACACACACACACACATATATATACATATATCTATATATATGTATATATATATATACATATATCTATATATATATATATATATATATATATATGTATATATATATACATATATGTATATATATACGTGTAGATATATGTATATATATATATATATGTATATATATATATGTATGTATATATATATATATATATATCTATATATATATATATGTATGTATATATATATATATGTATGTATGTATGTATATATATATACAAGTATAGATGGAATATATGGAATATAAATAAATATGGAGTTAAGGAATATGTGTATAATATATTAAGATATATTCTTAAGGAATTATGATAGCATTAGGAACACATTTCAATTATAGTACATAGGGATCTGTCTCTCGTTCACATTATGATATGTTAAGGTAGGGAGTTTGTGGAGGGAGAGGTGCAGTAATTTTGGGCACATGACGGATGTGCTCCAAGGAACTACTCGTAGTCTATTTCACGCACCCTTTGGCAATATAAGTCTTCCATCTATGATGATCATAATAAGGAGAGAGGAAGATTCATGTGTCCTATATGAAGAAATCTTCCAAATAATCATGTTTATTAGATTAAACACTCATCTCCACAAAAACCTTACTAATAATGATGGTCATAGGTTTGCTAAATTTTGGATGATTCCCTAACTTATGCCTAAATTTTGAATTTTAGGTCAAGGGGTTAAAAAGGGATCATCACAAGTGGTATCAGAGCATGATCCTACCATCCTAAAAAAATAGTAAATGAGAAAGGGAGAAAAAATGAGTGAACAATTATCTAATGAACTTAGGAATATTATGGAACAGACAAACCAAACTCTAGCAGAGAAAATAGAGAGATCAAACCCAGCACTTCTTCAAGCATTGCAAAACATGGGAAATTCCATAAATAATCTAAAAAATAATAATTTTGGTGGAAGATACATAAGTTCAATCCACTTAGAAAATAATGGAGCTTCATCATCTTGGGTGCCCAAACCCCCTTTCTTACCTAGGGATGACCCCTCGATTTAAGGACAGGGACAAACAACCAATAAAGCTATTGAGAACACAAGAGCTTATGCTAGCCTTGAACTAGAAATTAGAGAGCTAGTAACATTTAGAGAATTCTATGAAGCCAACAGGCAAGAAACTCCTAGGAGAGAAAGAAGACATCAAATAAAGGATTCTAAAAGAAAAGTAAATAAAGTAACAATTCCAAATTTTTATGGATTAGAAAATTTCACTGCACGTGCTTGGCTACAAAAATTGATCACTTATCTTACCCTTAGCCTAATGACAGAAGAAGATGCACTTCAATTTGTTATTCTTCACTTGGAGGGAATGGAAACGATTGGTGGCACCATGGCCTTATTACTCAAGGGCACCAAAATATCACTTCTTATGAAGAATTCTCTCAAAAACTCATTAAGAGATTTGATAGAAGGCATCCTCAAGAGAATTTTAAGAAAATGACTCAAATAAGGTAGCAAGGAATAGTGGAAGATTATATAAAAGAGCTCTAAAATATTTTAGTCCAAGTCACGAGAGTAGATGATGATCGCTCCACCTACTTGTTCATAGAAGGATTAAACGACTCATTAAAGGGTTTAATAAGTGCCCTAAAGCCTTCATCCTTAGACGATGCTTTTGAAATAGCACTAAGATTGGAGGTCTCAACCACGAATAACAAGTCATGGAATAAACCCAACACAAAATCTCACAAAAAAGATAAGTTATACAAAAAGTTTGTACCTAAAAAAGAATGAGAGGAGCTAAAGAAAAAGAATTTATGCTTCAAATGCCAAGAACCATGGGGGCTAGGCCATAGTTGCAATCAGAAGAGAAACCCTTGGTCACAATTGTAGTGAAGACTAGGTACCAAGACATAAATGTAAAAAGAGGGGTCACCTCCAAAGAATGGAAGAAGATCTTGAGGAAGAAAATAAAAAAAAAGGGCAAAATTTGAAGAAAGAAATGAAATAGAAGAAGATGGAGAAGAATATGGAGTGATAGCCACTATTACTCAACCCTCTAAACATCGAGTCTTAATAATTAGGAGCACTCTTAATGGATAGAAAGTCATTGCACTAGTTGATAGTGGAGCATTCCATAACTACATTGATGAAAAACTAGTTAATAAAATGAAGTTAAAAACTAAAAAGTTCAAGGGATTTACTACTACTCAAGCCACTGGATCATTGGTACGATGTACAAGGATGATTCCACAACAAGAAATCACATTAGGAAGAAAGCACACTATCAAAGAGGGCTTGCATGTGGTTCCACTAGATTCAAATATAATTTTGGGGGATCCATGGATATTTTCTTTGGGATTTTTTAAGTTTGACATTCCAAACTTGAAGATCCAATTTGAGCACGAAGGGGAAGAAATAACATTGGAAGGAATACCTGATTGTTTTGTGAAATTAGTCTCATGCAAAAGAATAGAGAGAATAATATGGCATGGTCAAGGAGAGTGGGTTGCACAATTTTTAGTACTAAACAAATCTACTCCACAAGAATCAACCATCCATATAGATATTGAGCCCATTATTAAGAAACATTGAAGGGTGTTTGAAGAAATTCCACCAGGATTACCACCCAAAAGAGGATTTGAACACATTATAGAATTGGAAAAAGATGCTAAACTAGTGATTACCACCCCTTACTGACATCCTCAAAAATATATAGATGAAATAAAAAAATCCATTCAAGAACTCTTAGCAATGGGACATATTCAACCTAGCTCAAGTCCTTTTGTATCACTGGTGGTACTTGTGAAAAAGAAGGATGGGACAATGAGGATGTGCATAGATTATCGGACACTAAATAAGAAAACTATTAACAATCGCTATCCCATTCCTATGGTGGATGAACTCATAGATGAACTTCATGGAGAAATGTATTTTTCTAAGATTGATTTATGATCAAGGTAACACCAAATCAGAATGAGGAAGGAGGATGTTCCCAAGATGACATTTAGATGTCATTATGGACATTTTGAGTTTCTAGTTCTACCCTTTGGCCTCACTAATGCCTCGACCACTTTCCAATCATGCATGAATCATATCTTCCAAAAACAACTCAAGAAATTTCTACTTATTTTCTTTGACGACCTTCTTATCTATAGTAGGTCATGGTCAGAGCACGTCCAACACATTGAAGAAGTCCTAAACATATTAGAATCTAAATCCTTATTTGAAAAAGCATCAAAGTGTGAATTTGGGTTAGAAGAAATGCTTTACCTAGGTCATAAAATCAATGCCAAGGGTGTAAGCATGGATGAAGAAAAAGTTAAAGCAATAAGGGAATGGCCAAAACCCAAGACCCTAACTCAACTTAGGGGATTTTTTGGCTTATGCAGCTACTACAAATGATTTGTGAAGAATTTTTTCAAGATAGAATCCCCTTTGGTAGACTTAACAAAAAGGGGAAATTTTGGATGGAATGGGGCAGCATAGGAAGCTTTTGAAGAGTTTAAAAAAATAATGAGCTCTTGCCTAGTCTTAGCTATTCTAGATTTTACACTACTTTTTGAATTACAATGTGATGCTTCTGGTGAAGGAATTGGGACAATACTAATGCAAAACAAACACCCTATTGCTTTTGAGAGCCAGAAACTTTCAAAGATAGAAAGCCACTGCTCAATCTATGATAAGGAAATGTTGGCTATCATGCACGCATTGGAAAAATTTAGACAATACCTACTATGTGGAAGGTTCAATATTAAGATAGACCATAACAGCTTAAGGTTCTTCATGAATCAGAAAGACCTTAATGATTGTCAACAAAAATGGGTAAGCAAGATCCAAGCGTATAATTTTGATATTGAGTATGTTAAAGGAACCAATAATGTGGTAGCAGATGCTTTATCTTAGTAAGGCCAATTGAACAGCCTTACTAAGATCATAGGCGATTGGAAAAATGATATTGTTGCAGAATATGCTACAGACCCAAGAACTAATGAGATCATAGAGGGAAATATACCCAATGATGAATTCAAAATAATTGAAGAACTCATACTATACAGGGGAAGAATACTGCTTGTAGAAAATTCCAAGGTTAAAGGAAAAAATATGAACGAATACCACAACAACCCTCTATCTAGACACACTGGGTTCTACAAGACTTACAAGAAGTATAAGAGAGAGGTACTCTTGGAAAGGCCCAAAGAAGGACATTATGAAATATGTCCAAGAATGTATCACATGCCAAAAGAATAAGTCTGAAAAAAACCACCCAGCTGGTTTATTACAACGATTACCCATTCCAAACCAAAAGTGGGAAAGTGTTTCCATGGATTTCATTATAGGGTTATGAAAAGTGCAAGAAAGAGATTCCATCTTTGTAGTGGTAGATAGGTTGAACAAATATGCACATTTCTTTCCAATAATCATACATTATAAGGCACCACAGATAGCAGAGTTATTCTTCAAAGAAATTTTTAGGTTACATGGGTTACCAAAGAATATTATTAGTGATAGGGATAGCAAGTTTCTTAGCCTATTTTGGAAAGAACTTTTCTGGTTAGCAGGAACTAAGTTGACTCCTAGCACCAGTTATTATCCCCAAACGGATGGACAAATTGAAATTGTTAATAAATGGATAGAAGGTTATCTTAGAGACTAGATAGAAGGTTATCTTAGAAACTATGTGACAAGACAACAAAATGGATGGATCAAATGGTTATACTTAGGAGAATACTACTATAATAACACCCATCACATGTCAATTGGGATGAGTCTGTTTAAAGCATTATATGGATATGAGGCCACTACATTCAGAGATTTGATTATTCAAGAAAGCAAGGTATCAAGAGCCAAGGATTTCATCCAACAAAACATTGATATTATGAAAACTCTAAATGATAATCTCCACCATGCTCAAAACCAAAAAAAGATATATGCTGATTGAAAGTGAGTGGAAAGGATGTTTGAAGTTGGAGATCTAGTATTCTTAAGACTATAGCCCTACAAATAATCTTCACTCAAAATCAATGGCGCAGAGAAATTAAAGCCATGTTTCTATGGACCATATCGGATCTTAAGAAAGGTAGGTGAAGTAGCCTACAAAATAGAATTACCTAAGAATAGCAAGATTCACAATGTCTTTCATGTATCTAGACTAAAGAAAGTCCTTGGGAAACATATAAGCCCTTGTGTTGATTTGCTACCACTAGATAATTAAGGAAAACTCATCTTAGAACCTAAGGTTATTCTTGAAAGGCATGATAGGAAACTGAGAAACATGACTATTGCAAAATACTTAGTGAAATGGAAAAATCTACCCACAAAAGATGCTACATGGGTGGGAGAAAAAGTCATTTATCACTCATCATTGCTTGAGGACAAGTAATTCAAGAAGGGCAAACTGTCATGAGCCATGATTAATGTATTGTTTCTTTATAAAACATATGCTTATATTTGTTTTATTATTTGAGTAATATCTTAAAAACATCATTGGAATAACACTATTGTTAAATTATCAATCAATAGCATTAAAATTATAATAAATAGTATCAATGTTAAACTAATACTCACTGAGAAAAAGGTGTTAATCATTCATCTCTCATAATTATATTACAAGTATATTACTAATCTAAAATACACTAACCAATTAAATACTATCACTCATATATATTATATAACAAATATCATTTATCATAAACTATAAATACTTTCAAATAAATATAATATAACTTTTAAACTATACTAAAAACAATAAAAGAACATGAATCTAATTAACAACATGACATTTGATAAACAATATTGGGGCATGATTGCTCACTCATGTCTTCTCCAAGCAATATTTATTAGGGTTAGGGTTAATTTGAAAGGCATAACAAAAAAAGTGCAGGAAAAAATAGGAAACAAAGTTATAATATTCCACGTGTGCGTGAAAGACCCATGCACAAGTACATATCACCTTTGGTGCCAAAGACTGACAGCCTCTGTGCCAAAACTTAGATAGTCTCTGCATAAAAAGGTGCAGTAGGGTACATGCAATTAGGTACCCACATTCCCCCACGTAAAGGATTGACGTCGGGTATAGAACATCGGCTAATACATTTTTAGGTATGAATAAATACATGCCCAATGCAATACTTGAGAATATAGATATAGTTAAATTAAACGTGATTAATGAAATTAAATTAAAGTAATTGATATTAATTTCTTACATAGAGGAATAATCATTGAATTATATTGGAATTTCATTACGAGTAGATACATGATACAAGTCATTGTGTGTGTGTGTGTGTGTGTGTGTGTGTGTGTGTGTGTGTGTGTGTAAAAGTATAGATGGAATATATGGAATATAAATAAATATGGAATTAAGGAATGCGTGTGTAATATATTAAGATATATTCTTAAGGAATTATGATAGCATTAGGAACACATTTCAATTATAGTACATAGGGATCTATAGCTCATCCACATTATGATATCTTAAGGTAGGGAGTTTGTGGAGTGAGAGGAGGAGTAATTTCGAGCACATGATGATGTCCTCCAGGGAACCACTTGTAGTCTATTTCACGTGCTCTTTGGCACTTTAAGTCTTCCATCTATGATGATTATAATAAGGAGAGAGGAAGATTCCTATGTCCTATATGAAGAAAACTTCCAAATAATCATGTTCATTATATTAAACACTCATCTCCTCAAACACCTTAATAATAATGATGGTCATAGGTTGGCTAAATTTTGGATGATTCCCTAACTTATGTGCCTAAATTTTGAATTTTAGGTCAAGGATTAAAAAGGGATCATTAGAAACATAGCTTCAACCCCTACACTCATCAATCCAAATTTTGATAAAGATTTTATTCTATACACTTTAGGAGGCAAGTCGGGTATTTCTATTGTTTTGACTCAATTAAATCATAAAAATGAAGAGCAACCTATTTCTTTCTTTAGTGAAGGACTGAAAGAATATGAAACAAGAATAGCTATGTGGAAAAGAAAGTTGTTATGGTCATAAGAGCCTTGAAGAAAATTAGATAGCAATCCATTTGTTGGTTCCTCACACAAGTATTAAGAATTCCTATTGAGCAAAGACATTAGTGAGAAAAGAGCTAGTTGGATCACCAAGCTAATGGAGTATGATGTGGATATTTAGATTATCAAATTGACAAGGGGGAAGGGTTTGTGCAAATAGATTATCTCATCTCATGAGCCTAATGGGGAATTTATCTTGGTGCTGACAGAATAGTAGGAAACAAGAAATGATAATCCAAGGAGTTGGATAGATGACATAAAGATTTTCTTAGCTAGGAATGGATATCCCCAAGGACTAGATAAAACCAAAAGAAGATAGTTTAGGTTGCAGTCCATCTCCTATGTTGTAATTGATGGTGTTTTATTTAGGAAATACTTCAATGTAGCCTTGTTAAGATGCATTGATGTAGATCAAGTAGAGAGAGTAGTTAAAGAGCTTCATGATGGTCTTGATGGTAGTCACTTTTCAGCAAGAACCACTGCAATGAAGATTATGTGAGCTGGTTATTAGTGGTCATCCTTGTTCCATGACTACCACAAACATGTAAGGAAGTGTGAAAAATGTACTTTATTCTTAGGTAAGCAGAGACTTGTAGCTTTTCCACTCCACCCTATCGAGATTGATCAACCTTTTTCTCAATAGAGATTAGATTTCATTGTTCCCATTAATCCACCTTCTAGTTTTGATCATAGGTGGATTCTAGCTACTACAGATTATTTTACAAGGTGGAAAAAGGTAACAAATTTGAAGGATCCTACATAGGCTTCAATTGTTGAATTCCTTGTTGGAATTGTAACCAGGTTTAGTGTCCCTTCAATTATTATTTCAAACAATGCTAAACCATTCATAGGAGCTCAAATTTGTATATGGGCACTTGATCATGGTATTTACTTGAGCACATCCTTTTAACTATTATGCTTAAGGTAATGACTTGGCCAAGCCATCCAATAAGAATTTGATTAGGATCATCAAGAGGACTATTGAAGATAGTCAAAGGTGTTGGCACCAGAAATTGAAAACTATCCTATGGGCTAATAGAATAATGGCCAAGAGAGTCATAGGAAATTCTCCCTTCATGTTGATACATGGTAGGGAAGCTAGGCTTCTTGTCTCATTGGAATTCCCTACCCTTGTGTCACCCATTAGCTAGAATTAATTGAAAATGATGCTATATTTGTAAGAATGAAAAATTTGATGGAGCTAGAGGAGAAAAGAGGTGAAGCAATACAGACCTTAAGGATACATCAGCAACAGATGAAAAGAAGCTTTGTTAAGAAGGCTAAGAATAGAATTTTTAGGGAAGGTGATCTTGTATTAAAATGGGATGTAGATAGAGCAAAGGTGGGGAGACATTCAAAATTTGATGCCTTATGGAGTGGCCCCTATGTGATCGTTAGTTGTAAGCAAGCCAATGCTTTTCAGTTGAGCAGACCTAATGGTGAAATCTTGCTTACTCTAGTCAATGGGATATATCTTAAGCCCTTTTTTTGATAGAAATTAATGTTCATATACATAGCCAGATTAGTTTTTCTTTTCTATTCTTTCCTATTTTCCAAGAAGTGCATGCACACATGTTTTGTTTTATAGTAGAGAGTTTTGGTTCTAAGTTTTTTTTTGCAAGTTGCAGAGGAAGAAGGCATGTTATGGCTCAAAATGTAGCAAAAATGATAAATTTGATGAGTTTCATAGTTTTAGAGCCTCCATAGCCCAATGGATCTTTTGATGGTCATTGGTCATGTGCTAAGCAGGCTTGTATCCCCTTTGAGTCACTAGAAATGTTAACCAAAATACCCTTCCACCATAAAATAAAATTCAAATGATAATTCTCTCAATGGTCACCTAAGCTTTTAAAATTAGCATTGGCTATATTTTATATTATTCCTCAGTTTAAGTCACAACTATGTGGTTCGCACAGTCACAGTTTGTTGATTGTCAATTAGGGTCAAGATGGAAAAGGTGTGATTACTTTATTTTCACCTGATTGCATGGTTATGTTAACATGCTATGGTTCAAGATGTGATGGTATAGAAAAGATAGATCTTTAGTGCTTCAAATACATATCCTGTACCATTAGATCATCTAGATCTATGACTAGCGCATGATCACCACAAGTCAAGAAATAGTTAAGGTTTGAGTTGCAAAGTCATGGTCCCCCTTGTTTCACTTGATTGTAAAGGTCAGAAGGAAACCTTGGGTTAAAGTGGTGATGATGTAGATATGGTTCGACCTCAACCTTCACAAGGTCATGACGATTAGTAAAGAATGCTAAGAGCAAGCTGCAAGGCAATGATGATCAGTGGATCGTAGTTTGGTAAGTAGTAACTATTATTAAAGGAAGGTGTTGATGAGGTTGTGATCATGGATGGTCAAACAAAAGGCATAAAGATTGAATCACTGATAGAGTGTTATAATGGTAAAAAATGTTTGGTCCATGTAGCAAGACTTGATGGTTAAATCCTAGTTGACCAAAAGTCATAGTCAATTTAGTGAGTTGGTGGCAGCAAAAGCAGTTCCTTGAATGATCAATCTAATATTTCTAATCTCCTACAACCACTTTCATTGATCCCTAGGCCTAATAAATGCAAACAAATACTCCACCACCATCTATTGATCCATCCACTCAGTCAGAATTAATTGACCATTGCTCCTGAACTCTCAGAGATTTTTTTGGTGAAGAGGTGATCTTCTCATTTATGGATTTGTGTTATAATAAAATCTTTTTAGTTTTGCAGTAATTATTCTCTATATATTTGATTTTAGTGGTTGATTTTTATCTTATGAGGGAAGTTATGTTGATACTATAAAGGCAAATGTTGTACTCTTTCTTAGGGTCAGATCTTCACTATTTTCTCTAGTATTTCCTTGGCATGCTATTGTAAATTTCCTCTTTTCCTTTGAACTATATGAATTTTTGCTTTATCTCTTTCAACTATTGTCATATTGTGCAAGTTTGTCTACCTCTCTTCAACATACTGTGGATATCTATAATCTTCATTTGTTGTATCTCTTTGGCCTGTGAATGATAAGAAGCAAAGAAATTTTTATTCTGTCACTCATGTGGTTGTCTGGTCTTTATGTAGTTTACATATTAAAGCAAGTTTGAATATGTATATCTTTAGACTGTCACAATAATAGTATTGTGCATATATAGGTAGAGACTGGTCTAAACACCCTATTTTGGTGTGCCTCTTTAGAATAGATTAGGTAGTTACTTTCATGTATTCCTTCTCCCTTTTCTCTTCAAGAATAGTTTAAGTGCATCCTAATAGTAGAGGAAGCTAGCCTTCTCTAGAGACTCAACCTTATAGTTCAAGTCTCATAGCTTGAAGGTTGTTTCCATGTTTCACGAGGTTGTCCTTAGGTAAAACTTTGGACAAGGGTGCAAGATTTTGTGATAATAGGACCTTAATTGGATCAGAAAATTGATAATAACTAAAGTCCTAAATAATGGATTATGAATGGATAAGATTGTTAAAATTAGAGGAATGATTGGAAGGTTAAAGGTGATTATGATGAGGTTGTTGATGGATAGAAGAGGTGATGTGAAAAAACTTCGTTGGAGGTAAACTTGATAAATTATTTTGTTGTGTTCAAAATGTGTCTTCTTTTAAATTATTCTATTTATTTTTTTGGACTTTCATTTTATTTTAATTTTTCGGTTTACAAGTTTATGTTTTTTACATGTTTGAAGTTTGAAGATATTTTTTTGGATTTTTGAATTTAAAAATGCAAAACACATCAAAGTAATGAAAAAGACAAAAAATTTAAGGATCCATTTTGTTGATGTGTCCCCTTTTTATTTTAAGTCGAGAAGGTTTTAAACATTCAAGCACATCTAAATGTTTAATTATACTTTATGTTTTATGTTTTTTTATTTCTTGATACCCAATTGGGAAAATTAGAGATTTCAACTGCCTTATTTCCATTGTTATTTTTTCAGGTCAACATTTTGTCACACATGAAGATTTCTCAAAAAATCTAAAGTGTAGGAAAATGAGCTATTTTGTTGGAGGACCATGATTATGAATAATTAAAGGGTGTTAGTTCAAGGGGAGTCTTTAATTGAAATTTCAAGAACTTTGGAAAAAGAATCAAGTCTAAATGTTTCACCATTTGAAAGTTATTGCAGTTTTAAGTTGCCCAAAAACCTCCTAAAAACCCTTCAAAGTCAGATTTGAGGGACTAAATGACCTCATATAGCCTTGAAAATGGGATATTTCCATAGGTAATTGTTTATATATATAAAGAACTCAGATAAATTTTCAAGGGCATAAATGGCTCAACAATTGGATTCCCAAATCAACAGATATGCTTCCAAAAATTTGGACGACCTTTTCTACAACCTTATATTTTTTACCTACTTATAATTTGAATTCTAGATCTTATATTTTGGCATTTGACCACCAAATATCATACTGTAATATTCATTCTTAAACCTAACCCTAAAATAGATTATTTAAAGCCTTGACAATTTTCAAAGGAGTTTGGAAGAAGGTACAATAAGAAGGGTTTTTCTTTAGAATTTGATAATATTATATCCCAAAGGGCATGTAGTTGGGTTTGTTTAGAATGTGATATATGTAATAAATCCTTATTTTTTATAATAGAAATTTCCCTTTTCTTTGTTCATTTTTGTCTCAAGTTATGTCCTCATCAAGTTGTATTAGAGCATGTTTTCTTGATTGTGTAGGTAGATCACCAACTGTGAAGAAGTTTGCACTGAGACTATGGTGTGGTTTGTGAGATAAGTGTGAAGATGCCTCTACAAAGGAACCATAGTGGAAGAGTTGGAAGTGTTATAGATGAGAGCTTTAGAGACCTTGAAAGGCAAGTAGAATCCTTGCAAGAACAACTGGGAAGAGGGATTGATATTGGGGTTGGAGATGAAGTGAGGAAGAATATGTAAAAGAGGGACAAGTTGATGAGGTTCAAAAAGTAGATGAGGATCGGGAGACTGAGAGACTTTTGAGGGTTACTTCTAGAATTGGAAAGGGAACAATATTGAAGTTTCCACATTTTATGGAAACCTTAATCCAAAAGAGTTAATCAATTGGATCAATGAATGGAGGAGTATTTTGAGATTGAAGATGTAGAATATCCTCAAAGATTCACATTTACAAATCCCAAATTGAAAGTTCATGCCAAAATTTTGTGGTAGGAGGTCCAATTGGAAAGGAATCAAAGAGGAAAGGAGAAAATACCAGGATGGGTTTAGATGGTGGAAAAACTAAAGAAACAATTCACATTCATTGACTATGAGCTTGATTTTTTAAGAATATGTAAGGGTCAAAGCAAGAAAAATATTTTTTCCATGAATATACAAAAAAGTTCTATCAAGTTCTCATTAGGATATGGAATGTAGAAGTTAATAAGGAGAAGCTTGTTCATTACCTTAATGGGTTAAGACCAAGCATTCAAGAGGAACTAATTCTAATTAGAATGAACAACATTTAATAGGCATATAAGTTCTCCTTGAGGGTTTAGGAGACCCCAAACAATAGGTTTGATAAAAGGAAAAGAGGGGAAGCCAATGAGGAAAGGGAGGTGGTAGGCCTTTTGGAAGCCAAAATAAGGATCAAAGGAAAAATGAAGATTTAGGTACTAACCAAAAATAGAGGAATGGTGATTCAAACTGCTCTAGTGATCAAAATTATAGAGACTAAAGAGGAAGAGGAAGAGGAGGCTTGGACAAGGATTGAGGAGAGATGATTTCAAAGGAACTTGTTTCTATTGCAGTGAAGAAGGGAATTGATCCTATGAATTTCATAAATGCCAAGGGAGGACATATAGGAGGTCTAAAGGCTAGGGAAGAGTGGCATATATAGATGAAAATGCCAAATCTAATAATTTAGATGATGTAGAGAGAGGAAAACCCTCATTGTTAGGAGAACCTTGATAAATTAAGAGCACAATTTAGACTAGAGAAAGAATATATTTTGCACTAGATGCAAGTGTGAGGATAAGTGTTGTGATGTGATTATCAACATTAGGAGCACTAACAATCTGATGTTAGAGGAGATGGTCAAAAAAAAGAGCTCGAGAGAGAGAAATGCCCACATCCATATCAGATTTCCTAGTTTTAACATAACTACAAGGTCATGGTCAATGAACAATTCTTGGTGAAGTTCAATATTGGAAGCTACCATGATGTGATACTATGTGACATCATACCTATGGATGCATGTCATATGTTGTTGGGATGGTTTTGATAGTATGAAAGGTATGCTATACATGATGGTTGTGCAAACACCTATTCTCTAATAAAGGATGGAGTTCATCACAAGCTAAAACCCCTAATGAAGGAAAAAGAAAAGGTATGCAGGTAGTACTAGTATATGTCTTTTTGATGGGATAATTTTTTTGAATGGCATAAAACATCAACACTTCTATTATGATTTAATTTAAAGGGTGGATAAAGGAGGTAGAAAAAAAATCTAGTAAAGGGTTTTAGACTATTAAATGAGTTTCAAGGCATTGTATATGATAATGTCCCTAAGGGGTTGCCACCAGTAAGTCAAATGAGTCATCAAATAGATGTAATCCCTGAAGACACTTTTCCTAACTTGACTTCTCATGGGATGAATCCTACTAAGACTAAGGAGTTGAATAGACAAGTTCAGGAATTATTGGAGAAGGGTCTAATTTGAGAGAGTCTAAGTTCATGTGTGGTACTTGCAGTACTAGTAACAAAGAAGGGTGGAGAGTGGAATATGTGTATAGACTCTACATCCATAAATAATACAATTATCAAATATAGATTTCCCTTGCCAAGGATGGATGATCTTATGGACTACTTGAGTGGAGCTCAATACTTCACAAAGATGGACCTCAAGAGTGGGGATAGATTTCCCTTGCCAAGGATGGATGATCTTATGGACTACTTGAGTGGAGCTCAATACTTCACAAAGATAGACCTCAAGAGTGGGTATCACCATATTGAGACTAGAAAGGGTAACCAATGGAATACTACATCCAATCCTAATGAAGGTTTGTATGAGCAGTTAGTCATGCCCTTTGGCTTAACCAATACATTAGGAACCTTCATGTGGCTCATGAATGAGTTACTAAATATTTCAAATGGACTATGGGAATTGCAACAAGTTTTGAGTTACTTTTTATAATAATAAAATGTGACAAATATAACCATGTTATCGAGTCTCCCTAATTTTCAACAAGGTATAGGTGGATTGTGATGCTAGTGGTAGTGCCATTGAAGTTTTATTGAGCCAAGAAGTTAAGCCTATTGCATATTTTAGTAATAAATTAAATGATACAAACTAGAAGTATTTTTGTTATGAGAAATTATTTTATACAATGGTTTAGGCATTAAAGAAATAGAGGCATTATGTGTTTCGAAATGAAGTTATTTTGTATATTGATCATCATGCATTAAAATACCTAAATAGCTAGGTTAAATTGAATCAAAGGCACTTCAAATGGGTAGAGTTTTTGTAGAGATATATATTTGTACTAAAGCACATAAGTGGATGATCTAATAGGGTTGTAGAAGCCTTAAGTAGGAGGAAAATATTATTGACAAAAATGCAAAGTGAAGTGTTTGGTTTTAATAAAATCGAGACTTTGTCCACCAAGGATGCTAATTTTGTAAGGGCTTATGAGGATTTCAATAAACCTAT
Source organism: Cupressus sempervirens (assembly GCA_028749045.1). Classification (NCBI taxonomy): domain Eukaryota; kingdom Viridiplantae; phylum Streptophyta; class Pinopsida; order Cupressales; family Cupressaceae; genus Cupressus; species Cupressus sempervirens. The sequence continues at coordinate 147,950,012 of CM053784.1, read as the reverse complement.
TACTCTAGATAGGAAAAGGTGGGTAGACTATGTTTTCCAAGATACCATTCTATTCAAAGGGAGTCATTTATGCATTCTGAGGAGCTCCATGAGGAAGATTTTAATCAAAGAGAAACATAGTGGATGAATGACATGATACTTTGGTTGGGATAAGATGTTGGAAAATTGGTTGAGGTAAGTTAATAGATGTTTTCATTAATGGAAACATTATGTTAAGGTAAGGCCGCTAAAGGTATATATTAAGTTTGACATATGATCATGGAAAAAATTGTCTAAGCATCATATAGGAAAATAGTACAAAGTTATATAGTTTTTTTTTGCAAGCTTCACTAGAAGGAGGTATGGGGATACAATTTTGAGGGATGCTATTATGCGTAGATTTTATGCTATATATAATACCACTAAAGTTAGTTTTATTATTTGCATAATTTTTGGAAGGAAATGCTACTGACAATTTGACATCACAGAAACAAAATGTATGGTATCAAATCATCAATTTGATCAAGTAATTGATTGATTTGTCTAATCAAGAACTTGATGAGGTAGGGATATCATCCTAGATGTTAACCCTCATCTAGAAAAATTTAATGATTTATGTTGGTAACATGTTGAGAAGTGCAAGGCCAACTAAACAAATAAAACCATATAAAGAAAGAGTTTTTTTTGTTTAGGGAAGATGCCAATTGTAATATTATACTATAATTATGTTATACACACTTTATTGGTGTTTGTTAGATATTATTTTGATGGCCAAGGAAAAGTAGAGTTTGATATGTTTGATTGGATGCAAGGTACAACAAAGGAATTATCATATATTTGGGATATTAATATAGTCAGTTTTTGGTAGTTCTATATACTACTTGTAAAGTTGTATATATTGTTGTAAGAACAGTGAGCTCACATTTTGTAATACAACTTATAATAGGGTTGGGGCCTTTAACAATGTCTAGTCCTCTAACTAGGAAAGATACACTACATGTATGTAATAGACTCTTAATAGGCTGAAAACCTTTCACAAGGTACTTTTGATTAGTGGACCATTCTGTGGGTACCATCCTCACTAGGATTTTCCCTTAGCCAAGGTTTCCCAAATTAACAAAATATGGTGTTATGAGTTTCCTTGTGGTTTTCTTATTATTTATTCTTAGTTTAATCATTTAGAAAGTTTAAGATTAATATTAGATATCCACATTTGGGAAAAAAGTTGTGGAATATTGATTCACACCGCCCACCCCCCCCCCCCCATATTCTCTATATCTAACAATTGGTATCAGGCCAAAGTTACTTAGAAGGACCCTAATAGCTTGAGGGAGATCACTTGCAAAGAAACCTTGAGGCATCTCTTGAGGAATTAGATTAGGTTAATAATGAAACAAATAGGTTGAAGATCAATCTTAGAGATGTACAAGATTTCATTCAAAAGCAAAAAGATCAGATTGAGAATTCAAGATTAAAGAGGAAGAAATAGATTAAGGATTAAGAATCAATTACTAATATTAATAAATAAAATGAGAAACTAAGGCATGAACTTGAGATCACAACACTAATGAAAAGTATGATTTCAGATGAACAAAAAGCAGACACAAATCTAAAGAATAAGAATGCAAATTTGAAATCATAGCTATCTCAAATTGAAAGTAATAAATCAAAAAGCATTCAGCCAGAGAAGTATAATTGTATATTGAAAGGAGAACTTGTACAAACCAAGCAACATATTGAAAAGTTGTATTCAAGAAAAGAAACTTATGAAAAAATCATAGCACAAAAGCCTAAAGGAGATATGATAGGGTTTGGTTATGTTGAAGGGGAATCATCAAAAGAATCAAATATCATAATTGAACATGAAATTGAATAGGAACCTAATCAACCATAATATTAGATCAATTAGGCTAAAAATTAGTTTGAGAAACCTAGAGATCATAAAATACCATTCAATGGAAGATGCTTTAAATGCAAAAAGTTTGGACAAATTAAGAGAGATTACAGAGGTAAGTTAGATGCTAAACTCTTTATTGGATATTGTTACAATTCCTTTATTTATGGATATAAATCACGTGAATGCAAGAAGTCTAATCAGAGATCAAATATGAGGATGAAAGAATGGACCAACATTGCAACTAGTAGACCTTTGAGGATGAATAATGTTTTCAACAAATTATGGAGTTATGTACTACAAATGCAATAATTTTGTACATATTGCAAGGGATTAAAGATTACACATCAACTAGTTTGGACCGAGTTATGGAAATAGAGTTATTTCATGTCATGTTTGCAACAACTTGGGTCATAGAGAAATATTTTGTAAATAGTTTGGCAAGGATTTAAGGATGAAAAATTAGTCATTTTACAACAAAGAGATTATGCAAAGAGCTAGTAGAATGAATTGAAGGTTAATTGGAGCATTTGAGGATAGATTGATTGATGCCTTGATGAGAGTCGATTAAAGGTATTGTTTTGTGTGAGTCTTAAGCTTTGATTTAAAGGATTAATTTTCATGGGAACCCCATAGCTATGCAATGTTAATGAGAGACCTAGGTACTAGTTTAAGAAACTCCCTTTTATTTCCATGGGAAATGATCTTGCAAGTGTTTTCTTGCAAAACCCTAAAGGAATACTACACATAGAAGAAATTAGAGAGTACATACATTGTAGGATTGAATCAATTAGGGATGGGGATATAGATTCAGACCTAGATGAAGTTTATTACAAAGATAAATCATTCAAACTAGGGTTTGAACATCTATAAGACCTAAAAAATTTACAATTCATGAGCTATGAGGATTTTGACAAATACGATTGGGTCAAGATACTTCTAAGAAGGGTACATGACAATATGTTTTGGATGTGAGACTTAGTAATGATAAAAAATGACTTGATTCATAAAGTGACTGGCCTAAGCAACATAGATACTATACAAGTAGCCACAAAACTTGTTAAGAAATAGGTAGAGAAGTTGAGAGGAGCTAAACGGGACAAAAGAAGAATGAGCTTATCTAATATTAGGAAAACTGATGTAAGACTAATCAATAAAATTCTTGAAAATAATATGAACTATAGTTCAAGCTCCAATTCAATCTCATCAAGACTCATTCATATAGCCTATAAGATGGCCATTAAGAGAGATAAAATCAATGTTTGTGAATCCTAAGATAATAATTGCTTGAAAATATTAAGAGGATTAAGCAAGATAATTATCCTCCTTTTAGGTTTTGATAAATCATTATGTATTTATTCTTCCACATTCTACATGTAAGTTCCATAATATGCCACATCCAGTATGGATTACAAAAAAATGCATTATAAAGTTGATCACTAACTATTACAATATGCAAGCCAAGTCTATGGTTATTGAAGATATATGTGGCATATTAAAAGTTTTCAGATCAAAATGGAAAAAAAAAAGATAAGAACACCAAGATCAGTAGATAAAATGTATAAAGAAACTATTTCCTTTATGGTCAAAATAGACTACACTTGTATGGAGGTAATAGAACCCAAAGAAATATTTATACACCCAATGGGATATGAGGTAACAAAGGCTATGTTTGAAGGTTATGTAAAATATATATTGGAATAAAAAAAAGACACTACTTGTTCAAGATGGGGTACTTATAAGGAGAAATCAAGTGAAGTAAGGGAACAATTGTATCATGGGAATAGGAAGAGAAAAGTAGAAAAGATAGTAGAATAAATAGCTAAGGAGCAGGGTATGAGAAAGGAAGAGTCGGAAAAGGAAAAGAAAAATGCTATTGAGATACACACAAAGGAAAAACTTGAAACATCAAGTAGTGAAAAAATAAAAGAAACTACCATAGAAGGAACAAGCTCATAGGTAGTAGCAGTACAAGAATAAATTAAAGATGATGAAATTAATATCACTAGGTGTAGGTTATACCAAAGATCCATACACTAAGAAGATTTACTATATGTTCTTCTTTTGTTAAAAAGGAAAATGAACTTAGAAAATTGCAAGGAAAGTAGTCAAGCCAGTGGAAAAGATTCAAGAAGAACCTAAAATAGCTACTAGATAGAAGCCTATGGAACATGATCCAAGTTTCAAGAAGCCCAATCTTAAAATCAAAAGGAAAGTCACAAAGGATCAAAGAGAAGAAGAGGAGAAACAAAAAGAAGAGGTTGCAGAAAAAGAAACTAAAGAACAAGTTGCAAAATAATCTAGTATGCAAGAGATGGATGTAGAAGCTAAAATAAAGAAATGGAAGCCAGAGTTGAAGAAGGTTATGGAGAGGATTGAACGTGATGGAAATATTGACTAGGTATAGAAATTTTATTTGAGGTACCATGAAAATCAACAAAATTTAATTGAAAATTCCAATATTGCTTACCGTTTGATGTTTAAGAGGAATGTAGTAGAACTACAAGGTAGTATTCTTGATCATCTATTTTCCAAGTTGGAAGAGAGGAATTTGAGAGAAATTGAAGAACAAGAAAAGATGAGAGAGGATATAATGGAGAAATTTGTACTTTAATTAACTATGATAATATGAATAATGTACTTAAAAGTGTAAGATGATAAGGACAAAGATGAGGATAGTAAAATTAATGGTAGGACACTATGAGATAGTACAATAAGAGATTGAAAAGGAATTACATGAAGTACTAAAAGATCCTAGTGTAATGATGACTAAGAATAAATTAGTATGGACCACCATTAATAAACCTAAGGTTTTGGGGAGTAGTGATAAAGAAATTGAATGATTTGTGAGCACTATTAAACAAATAAACTTATATATAAGTGGAACGCCAATAACTTGGAATGCAACTCTTAGAGAAGATGAGCACAATCTAACACATGACAATATGGATGATGTTGGAAATCTAGGAGATATTGGAAACATTATGACAGAAGTAATTGGCATGAAAGAGGATATAAATGTATATGACACTAACAAGGATGAGGAAACCAATAAAGAAGATGAAGCAATTAGCTAGCAAACAAAGAAACAAGAAGACACTAGGAGAGAAAGTAATATTATGGAACTAGATTAGACTATGCAAATAGAGAAAAATATTCAATCAGTCAAGGATGCAGTCAAGGATTTAGTGTCATCTATGAAAAATTAAGAAGGATCTTTATCTCCCACAATAGTTGACTCTACTAAGAGAGTTATGTCAAACCCTAATGTAGAGAAAAGAAATGAGGATCCACAAGACAAATTTATGACCATAGTAGTTGTGCAAAATCCAAAAATGGAACATATACTAGTTAAAAAGGTAAGAGTATAGCTACAACTTCTACACCATCACCTACTTTTCAAAAATTGTTGGAAAGTAAGAATATAAAAGAGGATATCAAGAAGTTAACCATAAAAGACCTTGATGAGAAGAGATTTATGAAAATCTATGCATTTGCATTTTCCCAAGGACAAGAATAATATAAGAAATAGTTGGTAAGCAATCAAAGGGCATTGGAGATGGAAATAGATAGACTACAGAAAACTTTTCCACATTTGGATCTAATTAGAAAGATTTAAAGCTCAAATAGATTTTGAAAGAAAGATATTTCATGAGGTATGTGAAAATATATGGAATGATTTACAAGTTATTGAAATTGTCATTAAAGATATTAGAGGATGTATAGAACAGGAAAATAAGATATATTGCTTGCACAAAAGCACACCAATTCACTAAAGATGTCACAAAATGTATAAGGGATAATGAGGCTAAATTAGAGCATATGGTGGGAGAGATTGAAAATTATGATTTGAATATCATTGAAATGGATAAGAGAGTGAAAAAAACATTTGACACTCTATACATATTGGAAAAATATAGGAGCATAATTTTAGGAAGATTTAACCTATTTAGAAACATGACTCCTAAGATTGACATGTTACAAAAATAGTTGAACACCTTATTGGATGATAAGAAATCTTATGAGATTTTTATGGAAATAGATTTGAATAGAAATTTTTTCACATGGGATATGTGTAGCAATTCATGTAGGAGAGTTTGTAAAGAAGACTTGGGATGTGGATTTTGAAACTCTAAAGATAAATTTTGTAGATTGCATCAAAATTTTGACTCACCTTTTTCATTGGTGTCAAAGGGGGGTTAAGGTAGTGAAAGATGAAATGTTTTTGGGAGTCAGGGTAGAGAAAAATACAAGGCAAATGTATATAGAAATAGTTATAAATTATGGGGTAGCACAAGTAAAATATACCAAGTATAACCTAAGGGGGAGTACAAAAGTATAGTATAAAGAGCTATTTGAGTATATATATATATATATATATATATATATATATATATATATATATATATATATATATATATATATATATATATATATATATGGATGACGCACACATTTTGATTGGACAAACTTTACAAAGTTTTGAAATTTTGAAGAATAACTCTTATACTTAGCCAATTTTTCACAATGTTGTCATCAATGCCAAAGGGGGAGATTATTGGAAAGTTGGTTGAGGTAAGTTAGTAGATGTTTTAATTAATGGAAACATTATGTTAAAGTAATTTATTTGAAGGTTTATTCTAATTTTGACATATGATCAAGGAGAAAATTGAATAAGTATCAGATGGAAAAATAGTGTACAAATAGACAGTTTGTTTTCGCAAGCTTCACTGGAAGCAGGAATAATGCTACAATTTTATGGGATGCTACTATGGATAGACTATATGCTATTTCTAAGTCCAATAAAGTTATTTTTATCATTTTCATAAGTTTTGGAAGGAAATTCAACTAATAGTTTGACTTTGCAAAAAGAGAATATATGGTATAGAATGATCAATTTGGTCAAGGAATTGATTTAACTTGTCAAGTAAAGAACTTGACTATTGTAAAGATAAGGTGTTGGGAGAAGGTGGGGAGAATTAATAAATTCTAAAACATTTAACCTTCAATGGAAGATTATCTATTGAATCTCTGAACTCATTTTTCACGCATAAACTTTAATAAAAGTAAACTAAAGAAAATAATTTCAGCCATAAAAACATAACACACATCATAAAATTTGAGATAAAGTTTTTGTCATGTAGAAACCATTGGTTAGAGGGGAAAATATGGTTGAAATGAAGCCCACAATCCTTCCCTACTGTAGCATAAAGGTTGTTTGATTAGAGCATACAATCATATCACTTCTAATGACTTACCCTATCAAGAATAATCAACACTATATACCAAGTACTTATGGAGACCTATTAATGTCTACCTTGTGAAAGGATTTTGCAACACTCATTAAGTGTGTACTTGGTTAAGATATTTACAATATAAAGGTTGGCTAAGGCCTACCCACACTTTGAGATCTATGAATACAATGAACGAAATGTATTATTACAATATATGATATGGTATAGTGCATCTACTTGTATGCTTGATCATATCATTTATGCTTTGGGTTTTTTCTTCACCTTTCACTTAACTAATTTCACCAATTCATTATCTTTTATTACTTATTAAAATTGTCTTCTTTATCTTCTTTTTTTGCCCAAACTTTCTATCTCATATTTAGCTCTTCACAATCAATACTTATATACTTCTTTGTAGCTTGACTTAATAAGGTTTGGATCTTTCTATTCTCAGGAAAATTGGATCTACAATCCACATATATCTATATCTTCCAGTATATGTATCATTTAATATCATTAGTTCAATCATTTCTTTGGGATCACATACAATCTAGTTTCATTCCCAATAATTCTTACCTATCTTTTTCCTCAATATTCATAAACCATTGTCCTTCTCGATACATTCCAATCACTTAACATTTTCTAGATTCTCAAATATTTAGGTTCAACTTGCATCCCTTGATTTCCTCTATTCATTTGTTTGGTTTATGTTGTGCTTGGTAATGATTGTACTCAATATCATTATGCTCAGTTAGTATACTAATCGGTAACCAGTCATGTTTTGGTCATCTTTCTATTCAATAACATTGTTCATTGACCTTTTATGTCTTTTTTTCACTAAATAAGTTCTTATTATTATAATTGGCTTCATCGACCTGACTTTCGTCTTACTGAACAATACTTCTTAGTTTCTTTCACACTTACCAACTTGATTCTTCAATCCATTATGACATAGATTTGCACTAATGTAATTAGGTGTAATATTCTCCCCCTTTAGCACCAGCGAAAAAAACTTCTTTAACTTTGCCAAAAAATTGATGTCTCCCCCTAAATATGTAGTCATAGTTTACAATTTATTTTTCAACACTTGTATTTGTATCTACTACATACCCTTTGAACTGGTATCCCCCTTTTTACATATTCCTTGTATCTATATTTTTTATCCCCCACTATTTTTGGATCAATAAGAAGTCAAAGCCAAGATTATTATTATTATGTGTTGTTGTTAATTATTATTATTATTTATGAAAGTTAAGTAGATCTGAGCCCAAGACCTCCTAGAAAAGAGGCTCAAAATTTACCATTGTATTGTGACAATAGATCTTCCATACTAGTCATTTTCCTTTCTAATATATTTTTGAATGATCTCTAGATGGAGAAAGTGAAATGCTTGGAGTTCTAATACTTATGTCCTTATATTATGCTTTCCTTCCTCAACTCTAGCTATAAACCCATAAAGTGTTTTACCTTTTGATAATGGACTTGGAATGTCCAAGGTTCATTATTTAACTCTTCAACACTCTTCTTTGATTCTTCTTTAATATTTTTTAACTGATCCAAATATCTTGGGTGAAATGAGAAATGTTACATAGCTACTAGAATAGTTTGATAATCATCTTCAAGGTATCTTCTGGTTCGATAGTAAGAGTAGAAATTTCAACTTTTTTTTCAACTACCTTTTTTCTAATTTTATCAATCATCTTTTTTTCTCCAATCTCTTCTTTGTCATCTTCATCATTCTTTCATTTGTGTTAGTATTTGGGTCATTAACTTGATTTACAAGTGTGATTACTTGATCAAGAATGGGGGCTTCTTTATTTTGTGGTATCTTGGGAACTATCTGCACTAAGATGTCTTTGACCTCTGATAAAACTTGTGTTTTCCTCATTTCTTGTTCTATCTTGTCATTTGCAACCTTCCTCTTCAATAGTCCTCCATATCTAATCATATCATCAATATTTAGTTTAGTGGGATCATACATTGGAATCTCTATTAGCTAACCTAGTGATACCTTCTCCTTTTTACTTTTCTTCTTCTTCTTCTTATCTAGGGAGCTAAGAGAGCTTGTTCCAGATGACATCTTTTAGGAAAATGTAGCCTATTTCTCCTTGTTTGTTCTCTCTTTTTTCTTACTTTGGGGTCTTTCCTCCTCCTTCATTTCACTTTACTGTCTTGTAGGAGTCTCAGTTGTAACCTCTATTTGTGTTCCTCCCTCTTGTTTAGGTCGGTCCTTGATGTTTTGCATTGTTGTTTCTTTCTATTCTTCTTGTTCTTTATCTTTAACTTTTTTTGGTTCCTATGTAGCCATATCCATGCTTGTAGCATTGTAGTTTTTGTATCTTCAATAGTTGTACCTTTTTTTTTTGTGAGGGCATTCAATTCATCATTCTTATCTATTTCCTTTTGCTTCTAGGGAGATTGTGTTGTTTCCTTGGTATCAATTGGAATATTAGTATCAAAACATCCAATAGATATATTGATACTATCATTGGATGGATTTGGTGTTGGGTATGCATGGACTTGTTGCAAAATAGTTGTTAGAAATAGAGAATATTTGGGGGGGTGGGGTGGTGGGGGGTGAATGAGTATTCTACAAACTTTTGTCGCCAATTGGATATAATTAATTACTTTGAACCATGTAGAAGAAAGTAAACAAGTAATTTTGAATAGTAATAATAACCATGCATAAAAAGAACTCATAACACCATATTTTGTTAACTAGGCAAACCCTGGCCAAGGGAAAACCCAGGTGGGGATGTTACCCACTAAATGATATACTAATATATATGTTCCTTGTTAGAGGATAAACCCTATTAGGAGTCAATGAGAAAATTCAATATAAAGAACCCCTGTTAGGAGACTTTGAATCCCTGTTAGGATATTCCAACCCTGTTAGGAGTTGTAGTACAATGGATGCAAGAAGAGCTCACTGCTCAAACAAGTAACTAAAATTTAAGTTCCTCAAATATAGATGTGTAGATGTTATAACTTCTTCTAGGTTGATCTCTGATCTCATATCACAAAATTAGGTTCTCAAAAACTTCTCATATATTGCTTCACAAAAAGTTCACATATCACTTTTTATTCAAAATTCACATTACTTCTCAAATGACTTCATAAGATGTCTTTTCATAAATACCATGCCTTTTCACGATTTTTTGCTAGGTCGGCTAAGACCACAACATAATTTTCCAACTTAGAGTAAACATCTAAGATGTCAGCCCTAATTGGTCAAGTAATTATTTTCTAAATAAAATAATTCCTTTACCTTTAATTATTTTCTAAATAAAATAATTCCTTTACCTTTAATTATGATGTTCTGTTTTACTAGTAAATCATGAATATCTCTTTTTCATACTATTTTTACTAATGTCATAGGTTATACACATCATCATCAACATGTATACTATCTCCATCTATCTTCACTAGTCATAATATGACCTCAAAAATATTTTACATATAAAATAATGTACTACTATAAACTAATTTCAAACTTAGACAATTTTATGAGTACCAAAAGTTAAGTATCTTTATTTCCAAGGTTTTTTGCAAGTATGTACATCATGTGTTTCCATTAATGACAACAATTACATCATTGCATATAGCCAATTGTCAACAATCTCCCCCTTTGGCATTGATAGCAACAAAGTAAGGAAAATTGGCTAACTGACAAAACCTTAACAAAAACTTATAATATTATACTATTACATTACATATACTTCATATTTCAAATGCTTAATTTCTCCCCCTTTGGATATGATTTCTACATACATAACTTAATACACAATTTTCTTCTATAACTTCTCCCCCCTTGTCATCAATGACAATGGTCAGAAAGTCAAAAAACTATCAAAAAGTTGTTTGTCTATTGTCAAAAAATGTCTTTCTACCTTGAGCTGCTAATATCTTCATATAATCATCAAAATTTTCTTTCAAACTATTCACACCTTTCTCCTAAGTGTCCTTTTCTACTTCAGCAGTGGTGAGCGCTACACATAAGGCATATGATGAAATCTCAACAGCATTAAGGTTAGAATAGGTGAAATTTGCATAAATGTCTTTTGCTTTGACACATTCTTCCAATTGTCTCTCAATGGTTGGTATCTTCAAAGCAATAGATTCTCTAAATTCTAATAGTCTTCTCAAAATTAGTTCTTTTTCATGTTCTAGTTTCCTATGTCTATGTGAACACTAGCAACTTGTCCTTCCAATTCATCAACTCTGCAAGAGGGTTGTTGTATCTGACTAGTTAAAGCTTCCAACTCACTCAACTTCCCTTGAATCATTCTATCCAAATCTTTGGTCAACTTATGAGATAAAGTATATTTTATGTACAATACCTTGCCAATTTATTGACATCTTTGGAGTTCCTTGATAAAAGTATCAAGACTCAACAAATCATTTTGAACATTTTGACAAATGGTGCTAAAAATATTAGCATCATGTGAATTTTGATCCTTAGACTCAACAACATTAAAAAAAATTGTAAATTCATCATCAAATGATTTTACAACTACTTGAGCTCTCTTTTCAAGGTCTACTTCAGTGTGTTTGGCTGTTAGAGTGTTATGTAATCTGTCAGTCACCTCCATTAATTCTCTTTGTAGACTTTTGACCTTTTTGTTCTTCTCAAATAATTTTGTCAAGGATGAGATCAAGTTAGATTGATTGTCATCATCACTTGTAAGGTTAGTAGGAGATATAGGAGAGGATGAGCTAGATGCTTTCACCTCATCTTCCTTTTATTTCTTCTTTGCTGCCTTCTTTGATTTTCTCTCTTTTTCTTCCTTCTCTTCTCTTTCTTTCTTTTATTTTTATTCCTTTTATTTTCTTTCTTTTCTCTTTCTTCATTTCCTTTTGCTTTCTTTTCTCCCTCCAATTTTTTCTCTTTTTCTTCTTCTCTCCTCTTTTCATCTTCTTTCTGCTTCTTTTCCTCTTCAATCAATTTTAGCTTGGCTTCTACAATCTTATTCTTGTCTTTGCTTGTTGTCTTTTCTCTTCTTCAATCAGTCTCAACTAATCCTAAATATGTTTGGAAAGGGGCTTAGGCTGATTGAACAGATCTTCATCAATGTTAATAGTAACATTTGTCTGATCAATCTACATAGTATCACCACTTACTGATACTTCCAAAGTTTTCTCTACAGTTGTAGGTTCTGCCTTTAATTAACTCATTGTTTGATTGATGGTTGTTATAGTTTCACTTCTTATAACATTCTTTTCTCCTCCCATGAACAAAAATGGCCTCATCTTACTTTGCAAGTAAGGTGCTAGTTTCTTCATCAATTTCTTGATTTCATCTTCATTATCTATCTTGCACATAGTTCCTAGCATTGACTTTTGAAGTTCCATGTCTTCTTCATGAACTAGTGTCATCTTAGCTACAAGTTTGTCATATACTTTTTGATTCATCATGATTTTAATACTCTCAAGTTTCAAGTTATTAAGAATCATATATCTCACAATAGAGATATCTATTTGTTCCTTCTCAATTTCATTGTAGAAATCATAAAACGTGTTCATCTACACAAAGTTTCCTTCATTGAAAATGGATGTGTTGATTTTCTCTATCTTTGGTTTCCACGGTTGCCTTGTTTTACCTGCTGGCTACTTGGAAACAATGACTTTCTTTGGTTGTTTGTCTTCTTGTTCCTCTTCTTCTTCTTGATCACTAGAGTCATCAATTGTCAACAATGCCTTCTTTCTTTATTCTGATCCAGTAGCTTGTTGCTTAACTCTTTTAGACTTATGAGTCTGTATTAACCTTTTAGACTTCCTCTTAGGTTTGTTTTCTCAGCTCATACAACACCATATGGAATGCTCTATTCTATAGGATTTTTTGCAATAGATATATCAAATGCTTGGCCAACTAACAGAGGTGTCACATACATTACACCTTGTCACTGGTTTGTTTATGTCTGGAGATTGTTTTTCTAATTGCTTGAGATTCTTCTTTAGAAATATCGGCCTCAAATAGTATTTTCTTCATTACAAATGCATTCTTCTTATGAGATGCCTTTTCTAATGATGTCTGGTAGGAAAATTGGGTTATCTTCTCATATGTTCCAAATCTGTATGATGCTTGATCTATGTCATATTTTAACATTAAATCAATATCACTAATACCTACATCATCACTCAATTCATAACCTAGGGGCTCAAGAAATATTTCCTGAGGTTCTACTACTTCAATATGGGTTAGGTTAGTATCCACCATAAAACATATATCATTCTTAAATCTATCAATGATTGTAGGGGCAATTATGAATCTATGTTTCATCTCATCATGAAATGTCCTCATAATCAATTTTTTATTGTCCAAGATTTTCTTTGCAGGATGCCTTCTACACACATCTGTTATCTTGTCCATAGTGCATTTTTCACTGCTCATAATATCAATAACTGATAAAAATGGAAATATCTTAAGTACATAAAAAAAAATATAATTAATCAAAGACTAGAATCTAAATACACCATTCTTAGTTCTCTAAATTTTCTACAAATTCTCAAGAAGTTGTACTCTCGGAATCTCACTTAAATTCACTTGTTCTTTCTCAACACACATCTTATAAGCTGTATAAATGAAACTTGTTGACAAATCATCATTTCTAGAACTTACACAAATAGAATGTGCAATGATTTTGGTACAAAATCTTACATCATGTTGTCTGTTGGTATTGATCACCATTGCTTTACCATTGTAAATTGCCTTAGTATAGCTTTCAACTATTTTCTTAACTAGTTTCTCACCAATAGGTACATTACCTTATTTTCTATGACTAGTGACCTCATGAATAAGGTTGACAGAGATGTCAACTACATTTTCTCCCATCCAAATCTTTCCATTATGAATTTTTCTCAATATGATCTGAGTCCATTCTTTCGTATCAAGTTCATGACAAAAATGATATTTGACTAAGTCTAAGTCTTTTAGATGCTCATATCTGAGCTTAATAGTCATATCATTATTGAAAAAAATTTCCATATCTTTGTTCATAAACTCACTTCCAATGGTTTCAAACTTACTACACGGGCAGCTTCCTACATCTTCCAAGAAAACTACATTGTCTAAAGTATTTGATAAATCCAAATTAGGGTTTTTCTCTAGGGGTTTCATAGGAAAAACCTTTAATTTGGGTCTCTTGACATTTTCAACATTCAAAACAACTGACATAGTCATGATTACACCAAATAAAAATTTATCAAAAAAATTTTGTACGAAAATGATAAATACCTTTTTTGAAGTAGGGTTTTTCTCAAAATCACTTTTTCAAAATTGCTTCTAGGTACTCTAAGCTTTTGAGATGATTGCAATGTAGAAATAATCAATTTCATAATCTATTTAGTCAGCTAGAACTTGCATTAATTGTGTACTTTTCTAAATTGAAAAAAGTTTTTAATTTCATTCTTAAATCAAATATTTGCTCAAGATCTTATGTCTGATCTTCTAATGCTATCCAAGGTTCACCACAGCTTCCTTTCATCATGTAAATGCTCCTTAAAAAATTTCTCCATGATTTTTTCTATAGAAACATAGATTCCATCTTCTGTACAGAGTAAACTTTCTCTACTATAACAGTAGTTGTTATTTCCTTCGTAACTTGTTTCAGTAAGCTCCAAATTGAAAGTGAGATTAGTTATGACCCAAACTCATTACAATACATCTTCTCTCAACCTTGCTACTCATAGCTTGATCTCTAAATGAAGTTACATATTCTGGTGTAGTGAACAATCTTAATTCAACTTTGTTGAATCAAACTCAATTATTGACTTTGATTTTCTTGTCTCGACATCATCTAACTTTTCTTTTGAAATATCTAATTAATTTACAAATAACTCATTAAATTCTTCTAAAATTTAACTGACTACATTTGTTTGTTCTTCATTTTCTTTCTTAGTTTTGGAGTTACTTTCATGATTCCTTCTTTCTTTTCCAAAGTTTATTCCATTGTTTGTTTTGTTTCTGTTGTTTCTTACATGATTCCTTCTGTCATTTCCAAAGTTCCTTTCATTATTTCTTCTATCAATTCTACAGTACTTTATTGTATGTCCAAAGTTGTTGCATAACTAACATATTGGAGTTCTGCTTCTAGGATTCTGTTGATCAATAGGTGCTTGACAATTCTAGGCTATGTGTCCAAAGTTGTTAAACTTATAACACATGATCATATTTCTTTCTTCATAAGGTCTAATTTATCTTGATTTCCTTTCCTTAGATCTTCTTCTATCTTTAGGGTTAGTGTTTCCATACATTCTACTATTGGGTCTACCATTATCATATTTAGGTTTCCTACAATCAATTGCATTATGACCAATACCATGACAATTATGACAGTAAAATTTTGTAACATGATTAAATGATTTATTTGTACAATCTCTTTTCATATGACCTATTTCATTACATGAAAAATATTTACCTTTAAATTTCTACCTAGTTTCCTTAGGAGATTCCACTTGCTTAGGTTCATCCAATTTCTCAGTTTCCTTCTCCTGTCCAACTTCTTTCGATTTATCAAAAGATTGATTGGATTCAATCTTATCATCAGATTTATCTTTCTCTTTTGGATCTAATTTACTTTCAAGTTTCTTTGTAATGACATTGATTCATGAAACTTTTCTCTACTAGTGTAAAGCTTTTCAAGTTGTTGCTTGCATTGAGTTAGTTCACCTTTCACAATAGTGTTGTACTTATGAAGTTCTTCATGATCTTCCTTTAATGTTTCAAATTCAAATGTCTTCTTCACTAGACTCTCTCTAAGATCTTAATTTTTAGTCTTCAAATCAGATTCAATTTTTCTAGGATCATTCTTCAAACTCAACTTTAGATTGGTAATCTTCAATTCATGCTTCAAGATCTTGTACCAAAAGCTAAGTATCTTTATTTCTGAGGTTTTGTGCAAGTATGTACATCATGTGTTGCCATTAATGACAATAATTACATCACTACATATAGCCAATTGTCAACAATCTCCCCTTTTCGCTTTGATGGCAACAAAGTAAGAAAAATTGGCTAAGAGACAAAACCTTAACAAAAACTTACAATACTTATACTATTACATTACATATACTTCATATTTCAAATGCTTAATTTCTCAATTGCTCCCCTTTGGATATGATTTCTACATACATAACTTACTACACAATTTTCTTCTACAACTTCTCCCCCTTTGACATCAATGATAAAGGTTAGAAAGTCCAAAAACTATCAAAAAGTTGTCTATCTACTGTCAAATAATGTCTTACTTCCTTAAGCTACTAATATCTTCATATAATCATTAAAATTTTCCTTCAAACTATTCATACCTTTCTCCCAAGTGTCCTTTGTTGTGTTAGAAGTAGTGAGCATTGCACATAAGGCATATGATGCAATCTCAACTGCATTAAGGTCAGAATAGGGGAAATTTGCATAAATGTCTTTTGCTTTGACACATTCTTCTAGTTGTCTCTCAATGGCTGATATCTTCAAAGTAATAGATTCTTTGAATTTTGATAGTCTTCTCAAAATTAGATTTTTTTCATGTTCTAGTTTCCTATGTTTGTGTGAACATTGACAACTTGTCCTTCAAATTCATCAACTCTACAAGAGGGTTGTTGTATCTGACTAGTTAAAGCTTCCAGCTCACTCAGCTTCCCTTGAATCTTTCTATCCAAATATTTGGTCAACTTATGAGATAAATTACATTTGATGTACAATACCTTGCCAACTTTTTGACATCTTTGGAGTTCCTTGATAGAACTATCAACATTTAGCAAATCATTTCGAATATTTTGACAAATGGTGCTAAAAAGATTAGCATCATGTGAAATTTGAGCCTTAGACTCATCAATATTCAAAAAAATTGTAAATTTATCATCAAATGATTTTACAACTACTTGAGCTCTCTGTTCGGGGTCTACTTCAATGTGTTTGGCTATGAGGGTGCTATGTCATCTGTTAGTCACCTCCATTAATGCTCTTTGGAGACTTTTGACCTTTTTGTTCTTCTCAAATAATTTTTTCAAGGATGAGATTAATTTAGATTGATTTTCATCATCGCCTATAAGGTTAGCAAGAGATATAAGAGAGGATAAGCAAGATGGTTTCACCTCATCTTCCTTTTTGTATGTATATTGATATATATGTTCCTTGTTAGAGGATGGACCCTATTAGGATTCAATGAAAAAATCCTATATAAAGAGTCCCTATTATGAGACTTTGAATCTCTATTAGGAGATTCCAACCCTATCTTTGACCTTAGCTCAATCTCGGATCACAAAATTAGGTTCTCAAAAACTTTGCATATATCACTTCACAAAAGGTTTGCATATCACTTTACATATCAAAATGCACATTACTTCTCAAATGACTTCACAAGATGTCTTTCTATAAATACCATGTCTTTTCATAAGTTGTTGCTAGGTCAACTAAGACCACAATATACTTTTCCAACATAAAGTAAACCTCTAGGATGTTAGCCCTAATTCCTTTACCTTTAATTCTGATATTATGTTTCACTAGTAAATCATGAATATCTCTTTTTTCATAATGTCTGTACTAACGTCTGAGGTTATACACATCATCATCAACATGTATGTTGTCTCCATCTATCTTTACTAGTCATAATATGACATCAGAAAAATTTTACATATAAAACAATGTACTACTATAAACCAATTTCTTACTTAGACAATTTTTAGAGTACCAAAAGCTAAGTATCTTTATTTTCAAGGTCTTCTAAAAGTATGTACATCATGTGTTTCTATTAATGACAATAATTACATCACTACATATAGTCAGTTGCCAACAATAGTTGCATCTTTCATGAGTTGTGTTATCACTGCCTCAATATAAGAAGTATCCTCAGGTGGTTGGTTGGCAATGTCCATCACATCTTAATCCTTGTTAACATTCTCGTTTGGATCCTTATCTGTGATATCTTGTATTTCAACTTCCTCTTGTGCTTCCTTAACCATTTGAGGAATGCTCACAATTACTTCATCTATAGTGTCCTCAAGATCCACTTCCTTATTTTCTAATTGTATTTTAGTTTGAGGATCAGTATTTGATATTTCAACTCTTTCTGGTTCTTTATAAATGTAATATATCTTTTTCCATTCTTTATTTCCTTCTTCTTCTTCATGTGTCTTGTCCATCATGATTTTCAATGATTTTTTTTTATCATGAATCAACTATTGTAGTTTTTCAAAGATTCATCGATTCCATCAATAGTTAGAGTGGGAATTATCACTACAAGTGATCTTTCCCTTAAATTCCTCTTGGTATCCAGTGCATATAGCCATCTAGCAGTAATTATATTGTACAATTATTTAGGGATTCTTCCTCAAAGTATATCTATGTATATACATTGTATCAATTATCGCTTCTTCAATTTTCAACTTATAATCATTATTGAACATATAATATTTTAATATATGCATGGATCCAAAACCTTCTAGTTGTCCCTATCGCTTCATCATGTTCATCTAGAGATTTTAGTAAAAAAATTTTAACTACTTTGAACTGATCATCTTCATCAGACTCATTCCTCTCACTATATTCATTTTTCATGACCTTCCTTTTCTTTGGTGTCTTAGATATCAACTCTTGATTTTTATTCATCTTCTGATATGTCTTTGTTTGTTTATGCTCAAGTTCCACTTTTTTTTTTCTCTCTCTCTTTGTAGGTGGTATAGGGCTTGATGTTTCTCTAGTCCTAGACCTGGTTGCTTTAGGACTAAGAGTTTCTTCAGTTTGTTCCATTTTTCCCTTTTTAGTTTAGGCTTTTCTATTTCGACTCCTTCTTTGGCCTCTTATTCTCCTTTGGTTTATTCATCAATCGACCTCTTCTTTTTACTAAATCTCTCTTCTAACAAATTTAACATATTCTTTGTTTTCCTTTTTTATCTTAGGATCCAACCAAAATCTCTAGTTTGATTCTCTTTTTGGCCTCGTCAAATGTTCTAAACCCTTTATCATTTTTCTTAATAGGTTGCTTCAACAAAGTTCCTATATTAATGGTTTATCTATCAATGTCTAATTCATAGCCCATAGGCTCTAACCATGAAGTTCTTTGTTGTACAACCTTGATAAGGTAGGTGTCAATGTCAGCTAGAAAACAAATTGTTCCCTTATATTTTTCTACTAGTTGTGGTGCAATCCTGTACGTCTGATACATTCTAGTTTTAAATTGAGAAAAACATTCAAACATGACCTTGTCAAAATTATCACCCAAAATGTTTATATACTCATTAATATGATCACCTTATCATTTTTCTAATTCACATCACCAATTGTTGAAAAGATATTTTGTAGATAGAAGAAAATACATACCAAAAGAGAGCCATACTTTGAAGTATTTGTTTTTTTACTTCAAATGATGTTCATGTTGTCTTCAAACTATTTGAGAATTATCTTAACAAGACCCACCTTGAATCCTATCTTTACAATCTAATATGCCAAATCTATTTCTCCATAAGGTACACTATTGAGTAGGCAATGATGCATGTAGAAAACTTGATCTCGATATTATTAATTGTTGAAACTCAAAGATCTTGACCATCTCAGATTGCTTCAATTGTATTCCATATTTCTGCCTTCGATGTCACTTTAACTACCTTAGTTTTTTCTGCAGTTGGATAACTAGTGACCATATACATAACATCTTTTGTGATTTTAATTGGGGCCTCAAGTTGCATAATATGATCTTACACTCAATTAAGGACTATCTAAATCTATTCATACTTGAAAACCTTTGAAAAGTGTAGGGCATAAATTGAACCCTTTGTCTCCAAATGTTTGTGCTCATCTTTAAGTTGTCAATTTTCACATAATGTAGAATATGATTCCTAAATCTCTCCTTCAAATAAAATGTCAATCTTGCTATGTATGTACAACCTAATGTCTCATACCATTAAAACCTTAGGAGGCAAAGATGAAAAATCTCCAATTTCATCTATCTTGGTCCCTACCTCTAGATATAGCTTGTAATTTGGCTCTTCATACACGATACTTTTCACTAGATTAGGTTGAGAAACTTTGGGTGTCATTTTTTGTTCTATGCTTATTGACATTTTTGAAATAATTCATGAGGGGATTTGATAATTCTTAGTTTAAAAAATAGGGAGCAGTTTAAAATTTCCTCCAAATTACTAAAAATTTACTTATTTTATCTCAGCATCTATATGTTCACTAAGATTTCTCAGAATTCCTCTTCAATGCTCTTAAATGAAAGCTAAATAATGAAGGGTCAAGTCATCTATTTATAGTTAAAAGTGTTTTTAGGGTTTCCAACAATTTGGTATTTAATAATAAATTCTCCTTGTCAACATCACTAATGAGTGTCCTTCCTAACCATCAATATTTTCTCAGTTACATAATGTGTCTCCACCAATGTTCCATATTACGCTTGGTTATATTTTAACATTCTTACTGACAAGACTAACTTGCAAAGTTATAAGAGTTATCGAATTGCATCTTTCCACATACTAATTTGGATATCAATTCAAGATTATAAGGAATTGATGTATGATAAAAACATTTCAAATGAAATTCCCACACATACCTATATGGTTTAGTTTGTGCTTGGAGTCACCTAATCCAAAGGATGAGGTTTTGTAGATTGATCCATCTAATGTTCCACTTTATTGAATCTTATTTTTCCATACCTTGCCCATTTTATTATCAATATCATCAACATCTACTTTACCTTTCCCTTTAAAGTATTCATCATTAGATGCATATGCTCAATATCTGTAATTTTTGCTCAAGTGACTAACCTTGTGACAATAAAAACACGACATGCCAAAAATCTTCCATGTACCAATACTTCCTCTCATGTGCATTCTTATACAATTTTCTATGATATGATCATACCTTCCACAAATTGTGCATGTAATCCTTGTGTTGTAATCCTAGTCAATTGCATTTCCTTGTATGTTTGGTATCTAGATATTTTTTTTTTGTGATGTGTAATCTTTTGATTTGTATCCACACTTATTTCATGTGTGGAAATAACAATCAAACTTATTTTTCCTTGGATATTTTCTAGATTTGGGTCTACACTCAAATACTTGATGACTTTACTTATTGCAATTATAACAATAGCCATCAAATTTAGGAGTAATGGATGACTTACCAACCTTGCTCCTATATAATTTTTTTGTGTGGTCTAATTTTTCACAGTGATAGCATGTTGTCTTCTTAGGTTTTGGAGAGGTATACATTTCTCTTTTCTGTTTGATTTGATGATTCTCCTTTCTCAATTTTAGAGTTCTTAGTAGATCCTAATTAACTAGTATCGCTTGATTTTCTCTAAATTCTCAAATGTTAATCTGATTTCCTCATGCTTTCCTCGTATTCTTCAACCTTTCATTGGTTTCTTTTTGAGTTTTCATCTAATTCTTTAGTTGTTCATTTTTTGATCTCAATACAACAATCTCTTCAACATTCCTTGTAATCTCATGATTGACATCGAGTAATTGATTTACCATATCATAGTGATTTTTTGTTAACCTCTATATTTCCACATCTTTCTCATCTAATCTTGCATTAATTTTTCTTTTTGCATATTTTATCATTCTCTTGTCATATTTTTCTTGTCTCTTTTGTTCCAAGACTTCACACATTCTCACTAATTAAGCTTATTGTTTCCACTTTAATGTTTTTACCTTCCCAGTTAAGGGATTTTTATTTTCCATAAGATCTAATATAGCAACTTCAAATTGATCATACATGCTTCCCTTTGATTGTTCTTCGAGTTCTTCCATCCGATCTTGAGTATCTTTCAGTTGATGAGCTATCTGCTTTCTCTTTCTTAGTGAATGCTTCAACTTCTCTTTAAGTTCACCAACTTGAACTTTTGCAATTTTCATTTCTATGTTCAAATTCTCAATCACCTTTTCATATCTATAGCTTTCCATCTCTTTGGATCTTTTCTCTCAAATGGTTAAACTTCTCAATAAGATATCTAGCTTTGATACTGATTGTTGGAAAGTTAATGTATTGAGGGCGTTTGAATTATTACCTTATAAAACTTCTAATCTTCAATGAAAGATAATCTCTTGAATATATGAACTCATTTTGCATGCATAGATTTTAATAAAAGTAAACTAATGTAAATAAATTCAACCATAAACACATAACATATGACACAACATTTTGATTACGTAGAAACCCTTGGTTAGAGGGAAAACTATGGTGTGGATGAAACTTGCAATCCTTCACTACTGTATCATAAAGGTTGTTCTATTAGAGCATACAATTGTGTCACTTTTGATGACTTAACTTGTCAAGAGTAATCAACCTTGCATTTCAAGTACTTACAAAGATAGGTATTAAAGTCTACCTTGTGAAAGGATTTTGCAACACTCATTGAGTGTGCACTCGGTTAAGATATTTATGATATAAAGGTTGATTAAGGCCTACTCACACTTTGGAATTTTTTAACACAATGAACAAAATGTATTCCTATATAATATGGTATGTTATAATGTATCTACCTGTATACTTGATTAGATACTTTATGCTCTAGGCTATTTCCTCACCTTTCACTTAATTGATTCCACCAATTCATTAGCTTTTATTGCTTGGTAGTAATGTCTTCTTTATCTTCCTTTTTTGTTCATACTTACTCTCTCTTATTTATCTCTTCTCGATCAATACTTATTTACTTCTTTATATCTTGACCTAATTAGGGTTTTGATCTTTCTAGAATGCTTGGCAAATTTGATCTATGATCCACATATATCGACATCTTCCAGGAAATGTATTCCTTAATATCATTGAGTCAATCCTTTCTTTGGGATCATATACAAAAAAAATTCCTCAATCTTTATAAGCCATTTTCATACTTGGTAGATTCTAATCACTTAACACTTTGTAGATTATCAAATATTCGGGTTCATCATGTGACCCTCAGTTTCCTTTTCTCATCTTCTCAATTCATGTTGTGCTCGGTAACTATTGTGATCGATATCATTATGCTCGATTAGAATACTACTCAATAACCATTCGTGTTTGGTAATCTTTATACTCACTTACATTATTCACTAACTTGTTCTATCATGTATTCACTGAATGACTTTTTATTATTCTAATTGGCTTCACCAACCTAACTTTCCTTTTACTGACCAATACTTCTTGGTTTCTTCCACACTTACTGATTTGATTCTTCAATCCATTATGGCATAGCTTTGTAGTAATGAAAATATTAATGTAATTAGGAGTAACATTTGACAAGGTAGGGACTACATCCTAAATGTTAACCCTCGATTGGTAGAATGTAATGTTTGATTTTGGTAATGTGTTGAGAAGTGCAAGGTTGACTAAACAAAAAAAACAACATAAAGGAAGAGTTGTTGGTTTAGCAAAGATGCCAATGGTAATGTTATACTATGGTTATGATATGTGCACTTTATCGGTGTCAATTAGATGTTATTTTGATGATCAAAGAAGAGGAGAGGTTCATATGGATGATTGGCTACAAGGTATGAAAAAGGACTGGTCAGATATTTAGGACATTGACAGAGTCAGTTTTGGGTGTTTCTTTGTACTACTTGTAAAGTAGTATACTGTTGTAAGATAACTAAGCGCACCTTTTGTAATACAACTTCGAAAAAGGTTGAGGCCGCTAACAAGGAAATATACACTATATGTATGTAATAGAATCTTAATAAGGTCAAAACCTTTCACAAGGTACTTTTGATTAGTGGATCATTTTGTGGGTAACATCTCCAGTGGGGTTTTCCCTTGGCTAGGGTTTCCCTAGTTAAGAAAATATTGTGTTATGAGTTTCCTTGTGGTTTTCTTATTATTCCTTCTTATTTTAATCATTTATGCAAGTTTAAGGTTAATATCTAATATCCATATTTGGGCATAAAGCTATGGAATATTGATTCACACCATCCCCACTCTTAGTATTCCCTATTTCTAACATAAAACAATAGCCATTGTAAGTGAGCATTATTTTTAGCCTCATTTGTCACAGATGTGAATAATTTTTTGCAAAGGTTTTTAGTTTGTTAGAAAATGAAAGGAGTTAGTCAAAATACAAGACTCTATCAGCCATTTCATGTTTCATCAAGACCATAGGAAGATATCACTGTGGATTCTTTTCTTGGTTTTATGAGGACACATAGGGGTAATGATTTAGTCTTTGTGGTGTTTGACATGTTTAAGAAGATGACTCATTTCATTCCTTACCAAAAGACCCATGATGTAATTCACATTGTAGATTGGTTCTTCAAAGAAGGTGTGAGGCTACATGGTCTTCCAAAGAGTATAGTTTCAAACCATGATAACAAGTTTACCCAAAAATTGATGGGAAAACTAAAGTAGTGAACAAAAGTTTGGGTAACCTACTAAGGTTCTTAGTAGGTGATAAGACAAAGAGATGGGACATAATTCTACCACAGGAATAATTTTCTTTAAAAACTTCTATGAACACAAGTATAGATAGGTCATCATTCCAAATTGTGTATAGGGGGTAGTCCAAGGGTCATACTGGAATTGAGAAAGATGGATCAAGGGGGCAAGGCTAGTGCTAAGGTAGAGGGTTTTTTTGAACATGTCAAGAACCTACATGAGGAAGTGTTTGAGCATATCACCATACTGAACAAGCAATATAAGGTTCAAAAGAGGAGTCATAATGAGTTCCAAGTTGAAGATAAGGTTATGGTGTACTTAAGAAAATATCAATTTCTAGTGGGCAACTACAAAAAATTAAAGCTAAAGAAATTTGGTTCCTACAAGATTTAGAAGCAACATAATTTAGAGAATTCATGTGAGGTGGAGTGGCGAGATGGAATCCATAATTCTCCTATTTTCAACATTGCAACATTAGTAAAATATCAAGAATGTGGTATAGAGGAGAATCGACAGTTGATCAATGTTTAATTCCTACCTTTGAGAAGGAGGAGATTCAAGAAATATAGGATAGGAACATAGGAAAGAGTACTAGAAATAGGAAGTATGTGGAGTACCTAGTGAAGTGGAAAGGATGACCAATGGAAGAATCAATCCGGTTATCTAAAGAAGAGATTGACCATTTGGGTTTTTCTCAACTAGCTAAGACATGGCAGGGACACTTCTCAAATTATCTTAGGTATCTAATGTAGGAGTATCCAACAATGTTAGGACAATCTTGTATCACCCAAAACTATGTCTAGTCAGATTTTATTTGATGTGTTTACATTTATGGATACCCATTTGGGAAAATTGGAGAATTCAAATCTCAAATTTTCATTGTTACTTTTTTGGATTATCATTTTGGCACACATGAGGATTTCTTAAAATGTGAAATTTAGGAAAATGAGCTAGTTTTATAAAGGGCCATAATTGTGAAGAATTAGAGAGTGTGAGTTCAAGGGAAGGTTGTAATTAAAATGTTAAACACTCTAGAAAAAAATCAAGTTAAACAGTTTCACCAATTGAAATTTATTATAGTTTTAAGTTTCTCAAAGACCTCCTAAAAACCCTTTGGAGTCAAATTTGAGGCACTAAACAACCTCATGCATCCTCAAAAGGTGGGGGACATGCATAGAAAGTACAGAGAGCTATAAAGCACTCAAAGAGCTTTTTTATGGTGTAAACAATTCATCAATCAAAGTCTCAATATCAAAAGTTATGCTTCCCAAAAGTTGGACTACCTTTTTTGGAACATTTCATTTTCACACTTCTAATTTGAATTCCAAATCCTATATTTTAGCTCGCAACTACCAAATATCATAATGTAAATTTTATTGTTGGACCTAACCCTAAAATAGGCTATTTAAAGACCATCCTTGTTGTGAAAAAAGTATTTTTGAGAGGAATTTGTGACAAGGTACTACAATAAAGGTTTTTCTCTAGAATTTGATAATAGCATAGCCCATAGGACATGTAGTTGGGTTGTTTTAGAGTATCACAGAGCTTGTCCAAGCAGAAAGAGGACATACATTATCTTCTAAAGCTATTCACTAAAGATCCCTTAGGCAAGGAGTGCTACACACATTATATCACATTTGATTGCTCTCTAACAATTGTAATCATTTTGTAAGCTCTTAACTGAGAAAGCTTTAGTGGCAAGCATATGTTAAATCCTTTAACCAGGTGCATCTTAGAAGGAGTACTAAATCTTGTAAACAAGTAGCCTTAGCAGGTCAATCGTAATCCTAACATATTACTAACATTCTTAACTAGATGTGTTCCCAAAAGGAACAAGTTGTAGCTCCTAACTAAGGAACCTTTTATCTATAGTAAAAGGCTAGTGGGTATATTATATCCATCATGGTTTTTATCCTCTCATTGAGGGTTTCCATGTACAAAATCTGTTTGTCCATTGATGAATGCTTTTGTATGCAAGTTTACATGTTTCTATTTTATTGCGTTCATAATTGTGCTAGTACTCAAGTGGTTATTTAATATATATGGAGTGGTAAGAGAATAATCAATTTTGGAGTCGGTATTGATTCACCCCTCCCCTCCCCTTCTCAATACTAGTTGGGATCAATAGTGTCAACTAGGATGTACAAGCTCAACTAAGGGATGTTCTCAATGTACATTAGGTACATGAAGCCAAAATTAATAGATGAAATAAAATACTACCAAATAGCCAAGAGGAAATGGTAATCCAACCTTCACCTTCACTTCCCAAAGGTATAAACTAATTTGGGTCTTAGTTAGTG
Source organism: Cupressus sempervirens (assembly GCA_028749045.1). NCBI lineage: Eukaryota > Viridiplantae > Streptophyta > Pinopsida > Cupressales > Cupressaceae > Cupressus > Cupressus sempervirens. Next base: position 147,923,264 of record CM053784.1, on the reverse strand, counting down.
TTCGTCTGAATTTTTGCATGATAAATTTCCATTGTCCAAGTAAAAAAAAATTCAAATTGGAATCCATTAATGGTGAATAGGATTTCTAGCTAAGTCATATTTTTGTTAGCCTTTCAAAAAAAATTTGTTAAAACCATGTGTCCCATTCCATTTAAATTTTCCCTAGCGTGAAATTTTTTTTTAAATAGGAGGATAAGCGAATATTCTTTTCTCACCCGTGTTGAGTTCGTTGTTCAATCCTTGTGAAAGAAGTTTTACCCCACCGTTGAATCCTTTTGAATCTATGGTCATTGTTAACTCGCTACGGAAAAATGCTTGATTGTTACGTATAGAAAGTTAGTGAGATTGATGACACGTGTCTGTGATACTGAAAAGTGAAATTCGGCACCAAGAATTATGTTAACATGAGGTAATTTTTGGAACATGTTGTGTCCCAGGCTTGTCAGTTTTAAGAATAAACACATGTGAAGAAAACTATGAATGGTGTCACCAGCGTCCAAGTTTTTTCAGCAATTCGCTAAGTCGCTATCAGAAAAATCCATGCGACTTGCCGATGGCGACGTAGCGAATACACGAATTTTGCAAAAGGGCAGTGTTCTTTCAAAAGTTTGATATGACTGTGGAAGTTGCCACGCAATATTATAAATGTGCACGGCCACCTTCTCTGACACCAGCATTAATTGGTAGGGTTTTCAATCAATGTGTGTTTTCTTTTTGTTAGTAGAATTGAGAATCTGTCAAATGTCACTATATCGCTAGATGGAATAACACCACTTTTTTGGTAGCGACGTAGTGAGGGCTTGATCATTGCAAAACACAACGTTCTTTGATAACTAGAAATTATTTTGAGGATCTCGAAGAAAATCTTGTGCAGACTTTGCTTTTACTTTTGCACAAGTTGAGCTTTATTTCCTAGCATATGTTTATCCAAAGGTCGTTGTATCATTTGACGAAAATTTAATGTTTTGTTGGTAGCCATGTAGTGACCCACATGGAAGAAACAAACGTGACAAAGCCAACAACATGTGATGTCATTAAAAGATTAAAAAAGAGTATATGTGTGTGCCAGCATGTTCAGCCATCTCAGCGACAACAGTATATGGACCCACTCCCCATGTATAAAGCACACAAAGAATTTTGATCGTTAGATCAAACCAGGATCAAAGGCCATTGTTAATTCACTATGGAAAAATGCTTCAAAGTTAGGTATAGTGAGTTAGCGAGCGACGGCCCACCACTGTTGTAGTAAATTGTTGTCCACAACATCAAGTATTGAACGATGGTGCTCGTTAACTCGCTATGAAGAGATGTGCGATGAATAAGTATAGTGAGTTAACAAGCGAGGGACCCACCATTGTTTTCTTAAAATTCATTTCAAATATCTTCCATATGATCAAAGCAAGATCAGTGGTTATCGCTAGCTCGCTATGGAAAGGTGCTCGAAAGATAAGTATAGCGAGTTAGCGAGTCGATGACACTTGTCCTTGGTCATCTGTGGGCCCAGTTTGAAATGCCAACTTTCAAGGAAAGATACAAATGGAGGCAGTTTATTGGTTTGACTGCCAGTGTGCTAAAAGGAACATTGAGTCAGCCTAGTTTTCATTCCTAGATCATAGGATTTTTCAAGGATCAACGGTGCAAATTTAAAAGGAAGTGTGATGCTACTCTATTATTCTATTCTACACATTTATGATGAATGAAAGCTTTGCATGTGAAAAAATAGAGTATAATACAGATGATTGTCATTCATTCCAGTCCCATGCCAACAAAGATTTCATGTTTTCTGAGCATAAGAACTTGTCGATCACATTGTGTTAAGCTTGCTAAAGACGTGAAGCAATCCCACATCTATTTGAGAGCAACTACAGAAGTTCAAAGAAGGATAATTTTGGCGAATCAAGTAAGTACTCACACATAACCTCTGTGACATTCCAGTTCCCATTATTACAATCAAGATGCCTCCTAAGAAAGAATTTTATGAGCAAGTTAATTATATGGAAAGGAATGTCCACGATGATTTGTTAGAATTACTCCCAATATCCACTACAGAGCCTACACAGGTTAAAAGGTTAATTTCATTAAACCCTAGGCTTAAAATTGTTGATGGCTTATATGACAAGGCGAACTGGGTTAGGGATGCAGTAACTACTCAAACTGGCCTTGTTTTTTTAAGAAGTGGTTTTCAGAAAGAAAGTTGTTTTCCCCTCACGCTAATATATGGAATTTTGACTTGGGAAAGCTACTAGTTCCAAGTGTTATCATGGATTATGATTTTCTAGAAGACATTGCCAAAAATTATGATCAAGCCATTAGGGCTGTGAGAAGAAATTATGGTGTGCCTCTGGTCTCAATTAGCCCTAAGGAAATTAGAGAAGTTTTTCACTTAGAACCATTATCAGATTACCATGTGCCAATCAATTTGCTAGAATTAGAAAAAGAATACAAAGAAAACAGAGATGTAATTAGGGGAGATGCATTGAGGGCACACATTGGTACTGTAGGAACTCTGCCACTAATTACTGCAGCCTCTAAAGAACCTTTTCAGAAGAGTCTTTTCACTTCTCAAGCTAAAGAGATATACAGGACCCTGTACTGTGTTTTTCGTGAGGATGAGTAGGATTTCATGTCTATTGGCCTTATGTATATGATGGCTCAAATTGCTTCTTTCAGTGTAGATGTTATCTTTGACTTTGCCTCCTTTTTAGCTAAAGAAATTCACATTGGTTTGGTTGGAATTGCGAGAGGCAAAGTGGAGAAAACTTTTGGCCACTACTCTCTATTGATGCATATGTTCTTGTTAAGGAGGGTGACATATTTCAGTAATGAGATGGAATTGAATAGAGAGGAAAATGGGGAAACACTGCCAGTCCAGTTGTAGAGCACAGATATGACCTGGGATACAAATAATGGAAATTTTGTCAAATTTGATACATATTTTGCTTCCATATTGAGAAAGAATCCTAGAATCCCTAAGGTACTGATGAGTCTCATCAGGCCTATGGATAGCCCTCGTAATTTGGAAGTTTCGCATAATTGGGGAGACATTATTCCTTACCCTGTTTCTACTATTTTCAGAATCTATGGTTTTAAGGGGAGTCCTCATGTCTTGCCTTACCAATGACCTCTAAAGGTAGGAATGGTAGAAGTCTTGTGGCAACTAGGAGGAATAGAAGAAATGTTTTTGTTGAAGAGGCAACTCCAGTCAATTTTACCTACCTCCACAGTGGCCCATCAGTTCGTAATTACCAAAGGGGGTTGACTGTTTTTGTATAAAATTTTGGATCTGTATATGATTGTTGTCTCCTATTCCCATTTTTGTGATTCTGAGGGGTTTTTCAATCAGACTTTCAAGCATAGGATTAAGCTAGGACCGGTCAAACATGATTCATATTATCCAAAGGACATTATAAGAAATGAATTCTCATTATAGGAACAAGAAACTAAAAAAGAACAATGGAGAGTTTACTCTCGGGTCCTAGAATCCATTCATTGTTTTGATCAGAATTATAGTCCTTTAGATAGTGCTAATACAGACGCTAACAGAATAAATAAACTCATGAGTAACTTCCCTGCAATAATGGAAGCCATGAATTAGAAGAAACAATTTTTATTTGATTCTCATCCTGATAAGGCCAGAGACGACATGAGGAGGTTGGTTTTCACTCCTAATATAGGAGCTAGTCAAATAATTGTTCAAAGCAAGCTTGGTTACACTGTAATTCAAAATAAAAGGGCTCTTGTAGATAAGGGCAAACAAATAATGGGATCCACCAGTACAACCCTAGAGGAGAGACCTGATGAGCCTAGTCCCAACAGGCAGAAGGTAATAAGAGAAGAGAGGCCTCAAGTCGAGGAACATTCACCCACTCAATCTCCTTTGAGGATTGGAGAAGAACAGCTCACAGGTGAGCAAGTTGAGGAGATGGGATCACAGGGAGGTGATTTTATTACTCAAGTAGAATTGGATGAAGGTAACCCTTCAGACCCTCCTCTACCAAGTTTGGATCCAACAATAGCTGATTATAGAGGAAGGGAATTGGACCTTGTGTTAGAATAGGCAAGTCATCAATTTTTGGTTGATGATAGTTTTGTGAAATCTAGGGCTTTTCAGCAGTTTGCCTAGAGGGCAAACATGAATATGTTTGAGGAAAAGTGCAAAAAAATTGAAAACAGAAAATTCAGAAATGGATGAAGCCTCCATCCAAAAACAAATAAAGGAACAAATGATGCAAGAGTTCAAGAAAATTACCCTTGAAGAGGGAAGGCAAATGGTAAAGACTTCTAACATACTATTGTTGCCTAATTGGGGTATTGCAGATGCATTAATTTTCAATTTTGTTTCAAATAGATTGGAGTTGCAAGACCCAAATAAAAAGCACTTCCAAGGCACCGCATTTATTGAAGATCAAGCTGCATTGGTCAGTTGGTCATTGAAGAGAGGATCTAGAGCCACATCATCGCAACCAAATGAGTTTGGATTAATAAGGAATATACTTGTGAGAAGGGTTGCAAACACCTCCCATGTATAGGCAGCATACTAGAATGTGGATTCTTCCAAGTTTCTTTTGGCCACTGCTAAGAAGGAGGAACAAGCCATGTTTGAATTGCAAAGCAAGTATGAGACAGTGGCGGATGCTTATAATAAAGAGGTAAAAAAGAGAATTGAGCTTGAGAACAAGCTATTGGGAAAATCCATCAGGCCTAGAATAACATACCCTCGCCCCCCAGTTGAACCTTTCAAATCTACCCCTCTCATAGAATTGCCAGACACACCCCAAAGCCCATAGTACTACACTGCTGAGGATTTTGAAGAAGAAAAGAGTAAACTATGGGCCTTACATATGGAGCTGGAATCTAAATATGAAGATAAACTAAGAAAAGCTCTCACATATCTGGGGGACAAAGTTGAATGGCCACTAATCCGTGATCAATTGGCCAGGGTGATTAATATCTGGGAGGAGTTAAAAGCAAATGATGAGGCTCTAAAGCCTATTGTGAACAAATGGGTAAGAAGGGAGAAAGTAGTGACCTTTTTGTGTTTATCTGTTATAAATAATTCTCATAATTAGATTGAAAAAACCTTTGACATTGTTTCTAATCTTGCTGATTTTGACAATAAAAGGATAGATTTACAGAAGAAAATAATAGGCTACTTAAACAAATACAAGAGCCAAAGTTTTAGTTTATTTCCTCGTGCCTTAGATAAGAAAAATAATTTGAAAAGCAAAGAGGAATGGGAAAAGGAACTTGATGATTAATTCTGTTTAAGAATGAATCAAGTCATAAATGAAACAGGGCATGCATGGTGGGCCACCACAACAGAAGAAATGGTGAAAGCCCAGATATTTTTTGATTCTTTAAAATAGGAATTTGTTGATATTAACGATGAGGCTGATTATATACTAAAAGGATAGAAGGATATTTTGCATTTTAATTGGCCAGATGACACATTATTTGACAAGTGGATGGAAGAAATGGCTCCTGGTGAACACTTTGATGAAGATGAAACTGACAGTGATGAAGTATAGGGTGAAGAGATCCAAATCATTGACCTCGTCACTACTCAGGCCCAACTAGAAGAAGAAGACAAGAATAATCTGTCACTTTCAGTTGCAGACCCAAGACCACAGGATGTTGATACAACCAAAGAAGGGGAAAAGGTAGAAGTTACTCCCACCATACAGGATAAAGATGGTGAAAGCCCATAGGTGGAGGTTGACGTGCCATCATCAGAACAAGTTTCATCATTGGCTAATTTAGCAGTTGCATACAAGGAGAGATCAGAATGATAGCCAACTCAGCAGTGAAAGAAGATGTGATAGAAGCTAAACCACCAAAAAGAATGTTTTGATATCTTTTGTTACCCACATTTTTTGTCATTTTGTGATAGGTGTATGTAAGTGTTTCTTGTAAAGGACACCTTTCACTTTCTCTTAGTCTGAAGCTTGTTGCATCTCACACTATTTAAGTGAGATTCTAGGGCTAGAGAATGGTCTGAATTTCTTTTTTCTAAGTGATATACTTAGTCTATTTTTGGTCCATTGTTTTGAGCAAAAAAATCGTGGAGTATTTTCTCTGTCAGATCTTGAGAATACATGAATATAGAATGATCTGTGTTTCTTTCTGAAGGTCATTCTAAGTTTACTGTAAATTGTATACAATTTTCAAGTAAATTGAATACAAATTATGAGTTGTCCGCATATCAATTCTTACTGAACTTTGTCTCCTTTTGATTACTTGGTTATCTTGATGTTGTATGAGTAAAAGTTTGTGCAATTGAATGCAATTCAGTTAGGTTGTATAAATGTTCATCACTGCTATTAGTTCAATGGATTACATAAAAGCTTTGATGAATTTGAGAAGGTTGTTGTAGTAGTGGAAAGGATTTTTAATGATGAATTTTGATCAGAATTGTTGATGAAATTTGTTGCAAAGCAACAAATTAGATTAGAAATTTGTAGTAGACTTTGAACCCCAATGGATTAGGCACTGATCAAATTTGATCCAGCTGAAAGAGAAATGTGTCACAAATGGTTGTCAAAAATGTAGAATTAAATCAATTTTACTTTTATTTCCTACAGATCTTCAAAGTTGGCCCAATACTTGTTTGCATGGAATGTTTTAGCTTCAATTAGCCACTATTGTTGAGAACACCTGCAGATCTATAGAAGAATTTTTGGCCATATCTGTTATGTGGGATGTGTTTATCAAATTATCAAGAATTGTGTATGTATTTGAGGATTTGAGACGAGAATCAAAATGAAACTAAAATAATCCTCATACAGTTTTCCGAATCTTGAATCATCCCTGGGTATACCCACCCTAGTTTGGTAGAGCTAGAAGAGTAGAAAACCACCCTTGGTTTTGTTCAAGTTGGGCCCAAATGCTTTGCATATACAATTGTTAATAAGAATTGGCTGGTCTTTAGATTGTGTGAGTAATGGCATCTTGGTATTGAGCATTTTGTTGTTCAATAGTTTTTAGTTTCTTTTTAAAACACCAACAAAATGGCGACTCCACTGGGGATTTGTCCAACACATCTGTGAAAAGTACTGCAGTTTCTTTGGTCCTGTTGTGTATGTGTGTGTCAAGTTATCTAAGTTTTTCCCGTGGTTATAAGGGAATATTTTAGTGACAAACCTTGAGAATTTAAAGAGGGAATAGCCCAAGTACCACAGCTACACACTGATGTATCTAGCCTATCCAGGTGTGTTATCTAACAAGCAAGAGTTGCATTCTTATGATCTCAGTGATTGGTCTATCCATGTCAGATATTTCTATTTCTATTTGTGTGTTGTTTTCTTTGAGTCAAAAATAATTTTCATTGTGTATTTTCCCAAGAATAGGGTGGCGACTCAATCAAGTTTTTGAAGCTAGTGCTTATTTTAACAAAAGGTGAATATGGCTGACAAGAGAAAGAACACAAGAGCTTACATGAGAGCCAATCTTGATGTACCAATGTATACTGATTTACCCCAAGGTGGTAGGAAGAACCAAAATAAGAAAAGGACAAACCCAAATGCCACCTAGAAACCCAGAGGCAATGCATCCATCAATTCCTAGTATCAACAAGTATTAGGGAGAGAGTCTTCTTCACTCAGTTTTAAATCTGAAACTACAAGACTCTTAGGAGGCATTTTTAGTACCATGATACCAGATGAGAGATTTTTTCAGGACAAAGATGTGTCCACAGTAGGAATTGCTTCATCAAGGCTAGATCCCGTAGCGGATATGAACTATAGGCTAGGATTTAGGAGTTCATTTGATGATCCTTTTAATCCCAAAGCAGCCCCAGACATGGAGCCCAATCTTATAGATTTGGACGATCCTCCTAATTTAAAGACTACTTCTGCAGATCCTAAAGAAGTGCATTCTGAGGTAGGAGTTCTGAAGAAATGGATTGCTGAGGAAGAAGCTAAATACATTCATCTTGAAAAGGAAAAGGAGCAAGCCACCTTGGATGCCATAATAGAAAGGGATGCTCTACTAAGAAGGATGGATGCCTTGAAGGAGCAGAATAAAAAGTTAGAAGAAAATACCACAACTCTCCATACTGATGTATTTGGAGATGTAGACAATCTGAGAGCTAAAGTTCAAGAATAGAAAAAATGCCTGAATCAAAGGCAAGAACCAGTTATTGCTCAAGTCCAAGCCTATAAACCTATTCAAGTGGACCCTGTAAAGCCCACTACAAAAGCTCCAGATAAAGAGAAAGGCAAAGCTATAGGAATCCAAATAAATGAACCTCAAGCTCTACCAAGAAAACCCATACAACCCTCCATGTCAAAATTAGATCGAGATCTGGAGAAGGCTAGAAAAGAGAAGGAAGATCTTGCAAAAGAACTTGAGAGGGTTGAGAATGAAGCTCAAGCTGCAGAAAATAGGAGAAAAATCTAATTCTTCATTGGCTTCATGGCCCAATTTTTCCATCCCACCTGCAACTCCTACACTAGCTAGTGGTCCAATAATCTCAACTTAGGGAATATCCCAATCTGCCCCTGCTTCATCATCCACTATTAGCACCCAAATCCCCTTTGTCCAACTTCAACAATCCCAAGCTGCTCCTCTAAACCAAGCTAACATAGCAAGTACCTCAAATGTTCCTGGTTTCCAGAAGAAACCTGTATACCTAGAAAAGTATAGACAAATATCATTTGCTAGTATTCCTAGTGCTCCACATCCCATATAGTTTGATTTAAGAGACAAAGTGGTTAAGTTTTCTGGAAATAATGTTGTTATTGGTGAAGAACATTTGAGAATTTTTATTGATATGTTAAATGATTATGAAGTTGAACACGAAGATATGGTAATGAAATTGTTTGTGCATGCACTAACTGAGGATGCAAGGGATTGGTTCAAGAGGCTACCTGATGATAGTATCACCTCATGGAGTGACTTGGAGAAATTATTTAAGGAGTAATATGGAGACAACACTAATGCAAGATTCATGTTGAACGAGTTCAATAACATCAAGAAAAACCCAAATGAGTCCACATTTGACTTCAATGTAAGATTCCAGAAAGGTATGTACAGACTGTTTCAAGTTATGAGGTTGAATGAGGATGTCTGTCTCACAACATATTTCAATGCCTTTGATAGTAAAATGGCTTATCAATTAAGGGATAAGGATCCCAAAACCCTCTGTATATATAGAGAATAATAGGAAGGCATCTGGAAAACTAGGTAGGAGGGATGATCCAAAGCTTTTTAATCCTAAGAACAATAACAAAAAGGAGGGTGATAAAACTCCTATAGGAAAGAAGCCAGAAGAACCCACTATAGGCCAGGTTTTGGAATTGCTCAAGAAGATGAATTCCACTAATTTCAATAAGCCAAATATTTTTGAGAGAACTCCTGTGAATAACAACAGTTTCAATAGGCAACCTAGAATGCAAAATTACCCTTACACCACCCAGTGGAAAGATGATAAGCCAGTCCCCAACCAAACACAAAATGTGAAAGATAAGGGTACCCCGGATCCCCTGTAAAGGAACACTGTAAATATGAATGATGATGTACCATGGTGCATTATATGTCAATCACCTCATTTTGTTGATTATTGTGTTGTTGCTCAGTCATTTGCCCAAGATCAGGGTGTGCAACTTGAAGAAGAAAGTGAAGAGAAAAGCCATGATGATATAAGTTGCAATATGGTAAGCATGTGTGATGATTTTATAGATTCTGATTCTGAAGAACCTAAAAATGATATTACCAGTCAGAGAATTGCTTATAATTTACATCATCAGCAAGTGCTTTCAGATGATGAAGGTTATGATACAAATAAGGTATGTGTTACATCCTCTGATGTAGGTCACACAAGCTTAAGAATGCCTCCCAAAGAAGAGATTGACATAATTATAGTAGAAATGATTTCCCAAGTCCATAGTAACTATAATTTGAGAAGTAGAATAGTAAATAATGATGTAGGAAAGCCATCCAGTGTATTCATCAAAGATATCACCCATAAGATGAATGATCAAAATAAGAAAGTCAATGTAGATGTGCCTAAGATCAAAGACAACAAGGGTAAGAAGTGGGAACCAAAAAAGAAAGTTCAATTTCAAATAAATGAAACAACGAAAAATAGTTGTGCAACCAAAGAAATCAGAACCTGATACTATCAAGCAAACAGTGGTGCCTGCTGTCCAAAAGACTTCAACTCCAAGTACTCTTGTAAAACCCACTATTGTTGAACCTATTGATATGATATCTATGTTCTCCCAAATTACTGTAAAAGTGCCCTTGTCTGAAATTCTTAGAATTGAAGAGCATAAGAGCAAGGCTTTATCATGGTTGGTTGGGATAGGAAACAATAATACTATTGTAGATCAAAATGTTGCCCAACAAACCCCATTAGTAGTAGAGGATAGTGGTATCATATCCCAGATTCTCCAAATGTTTTTAGATGATTCCTCAGTGGCATCTATAGAAGATATTGACTCTTTTTTCCTCAATCTAATCATAAAAGGGAAGACCCTAAAAAATTGTATGATAGACTCATGAGCTTCCAACACCATAATACCTTTCAAAGTAATGGAAGCCTTAGGATTGAAAGTGGATACCAAGCAGGGCAGATGCAGAGGAATGGATGCTAGGGAAGTCCCAGTCATAGGTACCATAAATGCTTTACCATTCAAATTAGCTACATATCCTGAAGTAGAGTTAACCATGTATGTCCTTGTAGTGGATATAACTCCACACTATGGAATGTTGCTCTCTCGCAAATGGAGTGCTACCATGGGGGGAAGCCTGCAATGTGATTTGACTTATGCTACTTTCCACATAGGGCATAAAGTGGTCAAGGTAAACAAAGAGCCTAGGGCCAGTCACATTTTAGGGGAAGAAATTGACAAAGACTCCACTTGTTTCTTGGACACTAGTGTCAATGCTTTCAGAGCTGAATTGATTATTCAAGAAGTTGAAAATTTACCTGCTATCATTGAACATGAAGTTGAGTGTTGCACTAACTCACCAATGTTATGGACAATGTTTTTTTATGGGGCAAGTTCAAAAGAGTGTGCAGGGGCAAGTGTAGTTTTTGTTTCCCCTAAGAAAAATACTTTTAGATATTCATTCACTTTGAAGTTTTCTTGCACAAATAATATTGCAGAATATGAGGCATTGTTGATAGGATTGAAAGTTACCACACATCATGGAATTAAGAAATTACATGTCATAGGGGATTATGAGTTAGTTATCTCCCAGATAAAAGAAATTTATGCATCCAAGAATAGGAGATTAAAATAGTATAGAAATGCAGTTTGGGATTAGATAGAATCTTTTGATGCATTTGGTATCTCATGGAGAGATAGGACTCAAAATAAGAGGGCTGATTTGTTATCAAATGTAGCAATCAAGCCTAAGGAGATATCATTTGCAGGAATATCTCAAATTGAGGTACAAAATAGACCTTCCATACTTGATAACATTGAAAATTGGCAAGTCTTTGAAGATGACAATGATTATAAATTTTTTTTTAAATAAAGACAAGTATCGTGGTCGTAAATGGATTGCAGTGATTTAATTGAAACCATAGATGGTAAGGAAACCATTTTTGGCTAGGAGATTATGCAACTGAAAACCAACAAGATGCCTAAGGGGTTAGTGGTCTTGGAAAGTATTTTTGATAACCAGGATAGAGTCAAACTAGGAGTTCAAGACCCTAAGCCTTAGGAATTAGAAGAGATAAACCTTGGTACTAATGAAGCTCCTAAAAAGGTTTATATTGGCCAAAATTTGCCTGCTAAAATTAAAAAAACATTGATTGACTTGCTTAGGAAGTATAGACATGTTTTTTCATGGTCATATGATGACCTTAAGGCTTATAGGGAAGATTTTTTCCAGCATGTCATACCATTAAAAGACAATGTAAAAATTTTTAGACAGAAACAAAGACCAGTAAACCCTACCTTACCTCCCAAAATGCAAGAAGAGTTGATGAAACTAAGGGATGGGGGGATAATCAAACCAATTAGGCATTCCACCTAGGTTACAAATTTGGTACCTATCAAAAAGAAGAATGGAGATATAATATTATGCGTGGATTTTAGGAATTTGAACATTGCATCTTTGAAAGACAATTATGGATTACCCAATATGGAAGCCATGTTGCAGCAAGTGACTAGTTCTAAGCTAATGTCAATGATGGATGGTTTCTCTGGATACAATCAAGTTTTGGTAAAAGAAAGTGAACAATTCAAGACATCCTTCACGACCCCATGGGGAACATATGTATATGTAAGGATGCCATTTGGCCTAATTAATGCAGGAGCTACTTTCCAAAGAGCCATGGATGTGGCATTTCATGATTATATTGACAAATTTATGGTTGTATGCCAGGATGATCCTACCACATATTCTAAGAAGGTTGAGGATCACTGTAGGCATTTGGAGAAAATATTTATCAAAGCTCTAGAATATGGAGTATCCTTGAACCCAAAGAAATGCACATTTGGGGTGACAGAAGGAAAATTACTAGGACATATAGTGTCCAAGGATGGGGTGAAAATAGACCCTAAGAGAGTAGCAGCTATTGATAAAGTCCCCAAGCCAAAGAATGTAAAAGGAATTCAATCCTTCTTTGGCCAAGTCAATTTTCTTAGAAGGTTTGTTACCAATTTTGCTGAAATCAGTAGACCTATCTCAAAGATGCTCAAGAAGGGAGCTACTATAGATTGGAATGGTGAGCCTTCACAAGCATTCCAGGATATTAAAACTACAATAAAAAATACTCCAGTACTGAGAACTCCAGATTACACAAAGCCTATGCATATTTTTTCTTTTGCATCCTTTCACACTATAGTTGCAGTCTTGTTGCAAAAAAATGAAGAAGGATATGAACAGCCCATTGCCTTCTTCAGTACGTCATTGCAGCCTACTGCATTAAAATATGAGATAAATGAAAAATAGGCATATGCTTTGGTAAAGGTTGTAAAGGCTTTTAGATGCTACCTAGTAGGTGCTATTGTTATTGCCTTTGTACCCAGTGCAGCTGTGAAGGACATATTCTCTCAACAAGAAGTATCAGGCAGAAGGTGTAGATGGATGCCTCATGGCTAAGAGGATTACTAAGTTGGTAAGAGGTCAAGGTTTGGTAAAACTCATGGCTAAATCTAATTTGGATGCCAATCAAATAAATGTGGTAGTTAATGACCTCAAATCAGACTTATGTGACATGGATCGTTGTGATTGGTACACCAATGTTATATATTACCTGCAACACATGGAGGCTCCTCCCCATTTGCTTGAAAATGAAAAGAGGAGTACTAAATTGCAAGCCATTAGATACATAATTGTCCAAGGTAGTTTATGTTGGAGAAATTTTGAGGGAGTGTTGTCGAAGTGTATTGATCAAGAAAAGGCAAAAGAAGTCTTGGAGGAAATGCATGTTGGAGTGTGTGGAGGACACTATATGGCCAAGACCACTTCACATAAAGTGATGAGGCTAGATTTTGGTGGCCTTCCCTTTTCAAGGATGCCCAAATTATGATTAGGAAATGTGACCCTTGTTAGAGGTTTTCTGGAAAACTGAAGTTCTCAGGAAATACTCCATTGAAGACAGTGGAGGTTCAAGCACCCTTTCAACAGTGGGGTGTGGATTTCATAGGAGAGATTTCCCCCAAGTCTAGCAATGGCTATTCTTGGATTCTAGTGGCTACTAACTACTTTAAAAAGTGGGTAGAGGCTATTCCCACAAGAAATGCAACAAGTAAAGTTGTCAATAATTTCCTACTGAATAATATTATTTCCCGATTTGGTTGTCCTTAGAAAATTGTAACAGACAATGCAATGTGCTTCAGGTCTGAGGAATTCATTAAATTTTGTGATAAATATGAAATGACTAGATCATCATCCTCTCCTTATCATCCACAAGGAAATGGACAAGCTGAATCCACCAATAAAAGCCTATTAAAAGTCATTAAAAGAACCTTGGATGATAACAAGAAAGCATGGGATTCCAAGCTACAATTAGCAATATGGGCTAACAGGGTAACTGTGAAGAAAGTCATTGGTGTAGCTCCATTTGATATGGTGTATGGAATTCAAGCAAGAATACCCCAGAATAACCTGGTAGTTTTGTATAACTACATACAAATGTATGATGAAGATATCACTAATGATATGCAAGAAAGGTTGGATGAACTAGTAGGGCTAACTAAGACCAGGAGAGAAGCATCTCTAAAGAACCAAAAGTTGCAACTGCAAGTTAAGACACTCTATGATAGAAGAACGGTAAGCAAAAAGTTTGAAGATGGAGATCTAGTCTTAATGTGGAATGCTAGAATTGAAGATAAAGGGAAACATGGAAAATTTGATCCTATCTGGTTAGGCCCTTATTTGATTGAAACTACTTGGGGTGAGGATTTTTATGTACTCAAAGATCTATCAGACAATATTCTTGAACTGCCAATTCATGGGCAATTCTTGAAGAGGTATTTTTCTTGAAAAAATACTTATTATTTCCATGAACAGTAGTTTAGGGTTTTCTTGTACATATCTGTAAATCCTTGTGTCTGTGTATAGTTTCATGTGCATAGTTTTCCCATGTGTGTTGTTCTCTTAGTAAGTGGTTGATTTGTTGGAAGCCTATATGTGGTCTGCTTATCCTAGAAATTCTGAGCCCTCACTTGAATCCAAAGCATTCAATGTCCCCAGATAGAGCCATTGTTGGTCTAAATTTTTGCATAATAAATTTCCATTGTCCAGGTAAAAAAAAAAAATTAGATTGGAATCATTACTGGTGCATAGGATTTCTAGCTAAGTCATATTTTTGTTAGCCTTTGAAAAAAAATTGTTTAAAACCCTGTGTCCCATTCCATTTAAATTTTCCTTGGTGCAAAATTTTTTTAAAAATAGGAGGATAAGTGAATATTCTTTTCCCGCCCATGTTGAGTTCGTTGTTCAATCCTTGTGAAAGAAGTTTTACCCCACTGTCAGATCCTTTTGAATCTACGGTCATTGTTAACTCGCTATAGAAAAATGCTCGATTGTTATGTATAGCAAGTTAGCGAGATTGATGACACGTGTCTATGATATTGAAAAGTGAAATCTGGAGCCGAGAATTATGTTAACATGAGGTAATTTTTGGCACGTGGTGTGTCCCAAGCTTATCAATTTTAAGAATAAATGCATGTGAAGAAAACTATGAATGGTATCACCGGTGTCCAACTTTTTCTGGCAATTCGCCAAGTTGCTATCAAAAAAATCCATGTGGCTTGTCGGTGGCAACGTAGCAAATGCCTAGATTTTGCAAAAAGGCAGTGTTCTTTTAAAAGGTTGATATGACCGCAGAAGTTCCCACGCAGTATTATAAATGTGCATGGCCACCTTCTTTGACACTAGCATTAATTGGGAGGGTTTTCAATCAATGTGTGTTTTATTTTCTGTCACCGAAAATTAGAATCCGTCAAAGGTCACTATATCGCTAGATGGAATAACACCACTTTTTCGGTAGCAACGTAGCGAGGGCCTGATCATTGCAAAACACGATGTTCTTTTATAACTAGAAATGATTTTGAGGATCCTGAAGAAAATCTTGTGCAGACTTTGCTTTTACTTCTACGCAAGTTGAGCTTTATTTCTCGACGTCTATTTACCAGGAGGTCGTTGTATCATTTCACAGATATTTAATGTTTTTTCGATAGCGATGTAGCGACCCACTTGGAAGACACAAACGCGACAAGGCCAACAACATGTCATGTCATTAAAAGATTAAAAAAGAGTACATGTGTATGCCACCGTGTTCAGCCATCTCAGCGACAACAATATATGGACCCACTCCCCATGTATAAAGCACACAAAGAATTTTGATCGTTAGATCAAACCAAGATCAAAGGCAATTGTTGATTCGTTATGGAAAAATGCTTCAAAGTTAGGTATAGCAAGTTAGCGAGTGATGGCCCACCACTTTTATAGTAAATTATTGTCCACAAGATCAAGTATTGATCGACGGTGCTCGTTAACTCCCTATGAAGAGATGTGCGATGAATAAGTATAGCAAGTTAAGGAGCGAGGGACCCACCATTGTTTTCTTAAAAGTCATTTCAAATATCTACCATACGATCAAAGCAAGATCAGTGGTTATCGCTAACTTGCTATGGAAAGGTGCTCGAAAGATAAGTATAGCGAGTTAGCAAGTCAATGACACGTGTCCTTGGTCATCCATGGGCCCAGTTTGAAATGCCAGCTTTCAAGGAAAGATACAAATGGAGGCAGTTTATTGGTTTGACTGCCAGTGTGCTAAAAGGAACATTGAGTCAGCCTAGTTTTCATTCCTAGATCGTAGGATTTTTCAAGGATCAACGACGCAAATTTAAAAGGAAGTGTGATGCTACTCTGTTTTTCTATTCTGTACATTTATGATGAATGAAAGCTTCACGTGTGAAAAAATAGAGTATAATACAGATGATTTTCATTCATTCCAGTCTCACGTCAACAAAGATTTCATGTTTTCTGAGCATAAGAACTTGTCAATCACATTGTGCTAAGCTTGGTAAAGACATGAAGCAATCCCATATCTGTTCGAGAGAAACTACAGAAGTTCAAAGAAGGATAATTCTAGTGAATCAAGCAAGTACTCGCACATAACCTCTATAACATTCCAGTTCCCATTATTACAATCAAGATGCCTCCTAAGAAAGCATTTTCTAGGCAAGTTAACTATATGCACAGGAATGTCCACGATGATTTGTTAGAATTACTCCCAGGATCCACTACAGAGCCTGCATAGGGTGAAAGGTTAATTTCATTAAACCCTAGGCTTAAAATTGTTGATGGCTTATATGAAAAGGGGAACTGGGTTAGGGATGCAGTACCTACTTTAACTGGCCTTGTTTTGTTTAAGAAGTGGTTTTCAAAAAGGAAGTTGTTTGCCCCTCACACTAATATCTAGAATTTTGACTTGGGAAAGCTACTAGTTCCAAGTGTTATCATGGATTATGATTTTCTAGAAGACATTGCCAAAAATTATGATCAAGCCATTAGGGTTGTGAGAAGAAATGATGGTGTGCCTCTAGTCTCAATTAGCCCTAAAGAAATTAGAGAAGTTTTTCACTTAGAACCATTATCAGATTACCATGTGCCAATCAATTTGCTAGAATTAGAAAAAGAATACAAAGGAAAGAGAGATGTAATTAGGGGAGGTACACTGAGGACACACATTGGTATTGTATGAACTCTACTAGTAATTACTGCAGCTTCTAGAGAACCTTTTAAGAAGATTCTTTTCACTTCTCGGGCTGTAGAGATATACAGGACCCTATGTTGCATTTTTGGTGAGGATGAGCAAGATTTCATGCCCATTGGCCTTATGTATATGATGGTTCAAATTGCTTCTTTCGGTGTAGATGTTATCTTTGATTTTGCCTCCTTTTTAGCTGAAGAAATTCACATTGGTTTGGTTGGAATTGCGAGAGGCAAAGTGGAGAAAACTTTTGGCCACTACTCTCTATTGATGCATATGTTCTTGTTCAAGGGGGTGACATATTTCAGTAATGAGATGGAATTGAACAGAGAGGAAAATGGGGAAACATTGCCAGTCCAATTGTGGAGCGCAGATATGACCTGGGATGCAAATAATGCTAGTTTTGTCAGATTTGATAGATATTTTGCTTCTAAATTGAGATGTCTCATATTGAGTGACAATCCTAGAATCCCTAAGGTACTGATGAGTCTCATCAGGCCTATGGATAGCCCCCATAATTTGAAAGTTTTGCATAATTGGGGAGATATTATTCCTTGCCCTATTTCTACTATTTTCAGAATCTATGGTTTTAAGGGGAGTCCTCATGTCTTGCCTTACCAATGACCTCTAAAGGTAGGAATGGCAGAAGTCTTGTGGCAACTAGGAGGAATAGAAGAAATGTTTTTGTTGAAGAGGCAACTAGGGTCAATTTTCCCTACCTGCACAGTGGCCCATTAGTTCATAATTACCAAAGGGGGTTGGCTCTTTTTGTATAAAATTTTGGATCAGTAAATGATGGTTGTCTCCCATTCCCATTTTTGTGATTCTGAGGGGTTTTTCAATCAGACTTTGAGGCATAGGATTAAGCTGGGACCGATCAAACATGATTCATATTATCCAAAGGACATTATAAGAAATGAATTCTCATTACAGGAACAAGAAACTAAAAAAGAAAAATGGAGAGTTTACTTTCGGGTCCTAGAATTCATTCATTGTTTTGATCAGAATTATAGTCCTTTAGATAGTGCTAATACAGAGGCTGACAGAATAAATAAACTCATGAGTAACTTCCCTGCAATAATGGAAGCCATGAATGAGAAGAAACAATTTTTATTTGATTCTCATCCTGATAAGGCTAGAGACGTCATGAGGAGGTTGGTTTTCACTCCTAATATAGGAGCTGGTCAAATAATTGTACAGAGGAAGCTTGGTTACACTGTAATTCAAAATAAAAGGGCTCTTGTAGATAAGGGCAAACAAATAATGGGATCCACCAGCACAACCCTAGAGGAGAGACCTGATGAGCCTAGTCCCAAGAGGCAGAAGGTAATAAGAGAAGAGAGGCCTCGAGTCGAGGAACATTCACCCACTCAATCTCCTTTGAGGATTGGAGAAGAACAGCTCACAGGTGAGCAAGTTGAGGAGATGGGATCACAGGGAGGTGTTTTTATTACTCAAGCAGAATTGGATGAAGGTAACCCTTCAGAGCCTCCTCTACCAAGTTTGGACCTAACAATAGCTGATTATAGAGGAAGGGAATTGGACCTTGTGTTAGAATAGGCAAGTCATCAATTTTTGGTTGATGACAGTTTGGTGAAATCTAGGGCTTTTCAGTAGTTTGCCTGGAGGGCAAACATGAATATGTTTGAGGAAAAGTGCAAAAAATTGAAAACAAAGAATTTAGAAATGGATGAAGCCTCCATCCAAAAACAAATAAATGAACAAATGATGCAAGAGTTCCAGAACATTACCCCTGAAGAGGGAAGGCAAATGGTAAAGACTTCTAACATACTATTGTTGCCTAATTGGGATATTGCAGATGCATTAATTTTCAATTTTGTTTCAAATAGATTGGAGTTGCAAGACCCAAATAAAAAGGACTTCCAAGGCACCACATTTATTGAAGATCAAGCTACATTGGTCAGTTGGTCATTGAAGAGAGGATCTAGAGCCACATCATTGCAACCAGATGAGTCTGGATTAATGGGGAATGTACTTGTGAGAAGGGTTGCAAACACCTCCCATGTACAGGCAGCATACTAGAATGTGGATTCTTCCAAGTTTCTTTTGGCCACTGCTAAGAAGGAGGAACAAGCCATGTTTGAATTGCAGAGCAAGTATGAGACAGTGGTGGGTGCTTATAATAAAGAGGTAAAAAAGAGAATTGATCTTGAGAACAAGCTATTGGGAAAATCGATCAAGCCTAGAATAACATACCCTCGCCCCCCAGTTGAACCTTTCAAATCTACCCCTCTCATAGAATTGCCAGACACACCCCAAAGGCCATAGTACTACACTGCTGAGGATTTTGAAGAAGAAAAGAGTAAACTATGGGCCTTACATGTGGAGCTGGAATCTAAATATGAAGATAAACTAAGAAAGGCTCTCACATATCTGGGGGACAAAGTTGAATGGCCACTAATCCATGATCAATTGGCCAGGGTGATTAATATCCGGGAGGAGTTAAAAGAAAATGATGAGGCTCTAAAGCCTATTGTGAACAAATGGGTAAGAAGGGAGAAAGTAATGACCTTTTTGTGTTTATCTGTTATAAATAATTCTCATGATCAGATTGAAAAAACCTTTGACATTGTTTCTAATCTTGCTGATTTTGACAATAAAAGGATACATTTATAGAAGAAAATAATAGGCTACTTAAACAAATACAAGAGCCAAAAATTCAGTTTATTTCCTCGTGCTTTAGATAAGAAAAATAATTTGAAAAGCAAAGAGGAATGGGCAAAGGAACTTGATGATTAATTCTGTTTAAGAATGAATCAAGTCATAAATGAAATAGGGCATGCATGGTGGGCCACCACAACAAAAGAAATGGTGAAAGCCCAGATATTTTTTGATTCTTTAAAATAGGGATTTGTTGATATTAATAATGAGGCTAATTATATGCTAAAAGGACAGAAGGATATTTTGCATTTTAATTGGCCAGATGACACATTATTTGACAAAATGCTGGCAGAAATGGCTCCTGGTGAACAGTTTGATGAAGATGAAACTGACAGTGATGAAGTACAGGGTGAGGAGATCCAAATTATTGACCCGGACACTACTCAGGCCCAACTAGAAGAAGAAGACAAGAATAATCTATCACTTTCAGTTGTAGACCCAAGACCACAAGATGTCGATACAACCAGAGAAGGGGAAAAGGTAGAAGTTACTCCCACCATACAGGATAAAGATAGTGAAAGCCCATAGGTGGATGTTGGCGTGCCATCATCTAAACAAGTTTCATCGTTGGCTAATTTAGCAGTTGCATACAAGGAGAGATCATAATGATGGCCAACTCAGCAGCAAAAGAAGATGTGACAAAAGCTAACCCACCAAAAAGAATGTTTTGATATCTTATGTTACCCACATTTTTGTCATTTTGTGATAGGTGTATGTAAATGTTTCTTGTAAAGAACACCTTTCACTTTCTCTTAGCCTGAAGCTTGTTGCATCTCACACTATTTAAGTGAGATTCGAAGGCTAGAGAATGGTCCAAATTCTTTTTTTCTAAGTGATATACTTAGTCTACTTTTGGTCTATTGTTTTGAGTAAAAAATTTGTGGAGTATTTTCTCTATTAGATCTTAAGAATACATGAATATAAAATGATATGTGTTTCTTTCTGAAGGTCATTCTGAGTTTACTGTAAATTGTATACAATTTTCAAGGAAAATGAATACAAATTATGAGTTGTCCCCATATCAGTTCTTACTGAACTTTGTCTCCTTTTGATTACTTGGTTATCTTGATGTTGTATGAGTAAAGGCTTGTGCAATTGAATGCAATTCAGTTAGGTTGTATATCTATTCATCACTGCTATTAGTTCAATGGATTAAGTAAAAGCTTTGATGATTTTGATAAGGTTGCTGTAGTAGTGGAAAGGATTTTGAATGATGAATTTTGATAAGAATTGCTGATGAAATTTGTTGTAAGGCAACAAATTAGATCTAGAAATTTGTAGTAGACTCTGAACCCCAATGGATTAGGCACTGATCAAATTTGATCCTATTGAAAGAGAAATGTGTCACAAATGGTTGTCAAAAATTCAGAATTAAATCAATTTTACTTTTATTTCTTGCAGATCTTCAAAGTTGGTCAGTACTTGTTTGCATGGAATGCTTTAGCTTTAGTTAGCCACTATTGTTGAGAACATCTGCAGATCTATAGAAGAATTTTTGGCCATATCTATTATATGGGATGTGTTTATCAAATTATCAAGAATTGTGTATGTATTTGAGGATTTGAGAGGAGAATCAAAATGAAACTAAAATAATCCTCATACAGTTTTCCCAATCTTGAATCATCCTTGGGTATGCCCACCCTGGTTTTGTAGAGCCAGAAGAGTAGAAAACCACCCTTGGTTTTGTTGAAGTTGGGCCCAAATGCTTTGCACATACAATTGTTAATAAGAATTGGCTGGTCTTTAGATTGTGTGAGTAATGTCATCTTGGTATTGAGCATTTTGTTGTTCAGTAGTTTTTAGTTTCTTTTTAAAACACCAACAGTCAATATTGATAATAGTCTACTTCCAAGAGGCATGTCTTTAGATTCAATTCAGCTTGTTATTTATACTCTTTCAAATCATGGGATTTGAGATCATCCCTTGAGGTGATCAAATCCCCAAGAAGGCCTCCTAGGAAAACAAAATCAAGACCACATATTTGTGTACACTCAACATCACCTAAAGTGCGAGAGGAGAGAATACATAAGTGGTCTTGGGGTTTAAAAGATTCTTGTTCTTTTACGCAAGAGCCTACAACACAGCAGTAAATTGTGAGCCTCTTATCTAGGAGGTCTTGGGCTCGAATCTGCTTGAGATTAACTAATAATCATAATAATTAATCGTAACAAATAATAATAATTAACTTTGGTTTCGGCCTCTTAACAATCAAAAAGAAAGATGCTTGTTCTTTTTAGCTTCCAAATTCAAGTGTGAATGTTTTTTCTAAGCCCAAGTTCAAATGTGAATCATTAATTTTAAATCTCTTTTCGTAATGTGAGGAAGACACACCAAACAAGTTGACCAAAAGGAAGTAATGATTTTATGAAGAAAAAAAAAACATTTTTTACAATGTAAATTAGAAAGTTTTCAATATATGCACCTGGTTTCACGCTTCAATTTTTTTATTTTTCACCTAGTCAACAAATTTCAATTTGTTCGATGAATTTCAGCTCCAAAAAAAATGCAAAGAAGAAACCCCTATTAAGCTTTCCAAAAATGTGATAATTTGAGAAAAGTTCTTTAATTTGTACCCTAGAGACCGAACTTATCAAAGTAAATCAGTTTTCAAATAATATTTTTTTGAGTTATTTTTCTTCATCAAAATTAAAAACATGAAGAACTAACCCCCTGTATAATTCTCAAATCTTTCCAAAATTGTAATTTTTTCTAAAAGATTTGCTTATTTGCAACTAGAAATGTTTTTTTATGAAAACTAATAAACAATTATAACTCATGGCAAAATGATCTAAACAAATTAGATTTTCAGACTAAGACATATTTGAACCATCTCAAACCTACAAAAAAATGTTCACAAAAAAATTCTGAGCCATTTGTAAGAAATGATCAAATATTTCAAAACCCTAGAGTTTTGTCTTCAACTCAACTTGCACAAGGGTTAGCTTTAAAAAACTTGAATAAAACAACAATGCAAGATCGAAAGAATGTTCTAAAATGTAGATCTAATAGGAACAAGAGTACGCTCCACTGAGTGTGCCAAAATGTATGCGTTAACTGTCTAGTATGTATGTCGCAAGCCAAAAATATGTAAGATTGGGAAAATAAAAGATCTAACCTGAAGTATAAATTTTTCAAAATAAACATGCAACACACAAGAAACTCTCACCACAACCTCCAATGAGCTCAAGGTCACCCAATAAACCTTGTTTGGTTTTCTTGTAGAGATTTTGTGGGTGTGCTCTCCCAACACAATATTATGAATCTCACTAAAGAATCTTGCAAAGTCCAAATGAAGATGCAAACTAAAATAGTTAAGTGGAAAGAGCAAATATGAAGAGCTTACCCCAAATCTTCACAAGATGAATGCAAATGCAAAATCTACTCTAAAGAAATGCAAATGCAAGATGTTAACAAACTAGATTCAATTGAAAGTTAAACTAAGAATGAAGATGTCATAGTTCAAACTAAATAATGAAATCAAATTCTAAGCTACATTTCATGAGTTGAAAACTAAGCTATAAATGAAAATGCAATAATAGAGAATCCTAAAATGCTAGAACACTTAAGTGCTCAAGAGTGAAAGTTCTCAAGTGTGCATAAGATGTGTAAATTGCGATTAAGATTCTAAGTGCTAAGTGTTGTAAGATTTCTAATTGCACATAAGAAAATGCAAATGAGGGGTGAGGCCTCCTTTTTATAGAAATTTAAGAGGCTTGAGTGGAGGAGATAAAGAAGCAAAATATGCAAAACTCAAATTCCACTTTTAAAGAGAGGAATTCAAAATCACTGGAAGAGAAAGGAGATGGGGAGGTGGTCATCTTGAAAAAGGTGATTGTGCACATGCTTAAAGGTAAAACACCTTTTAATCATAACCAAAATAATAATCAGCAAGAAAATAAGATTAGAAACAATTAAAATAATTTTAATTTAATCAAGGTTTACCAGAACTTTAGATTGGTGGAGGAACAAGATAAATAATATTTTTTTTATAAAGAGAAATTGAGAGATGATATATTTAATTTAATTTAATATATTAAAGAATATTTAAATATAAAGAAAAATAAATTTTATTTATTTTAATTAATGAATAGAGAAATATAACAATATAGTTAAATATTAAGAACAGATATTAGAGTGTCCATGACAATTTTTAGGTATCTACACCTATGTGATTTATTCACAATAGTATAAAATCTAATGCCATCAGATCTCCATTTATGTGTGTCAATCTACAAAGTTTTTTAACAAGTGTATGGAGGCATTGTATATTCACGATGTGTTTATTATTGTATAGCTTTGTACATTCCCTTTTTCAATGGCGTGGAATGACAACTCATATTTGGATGCCACTGTAAGCAGTTTACAACTGAACAAACTTCCTCAAAATCTCAAAACAGTTTTATATTTTTACATATATAAATCTGATGATTCATATGATAATCGGTGTGTGTTGAAGAGAGAAGATAAGTCTTGTTGCATAATAAATTAAATCAAAAGAAGGCTTTTAGCTGAAGAGCTTTGGGAAGGTGGTCTGTTTGCTAAGATTGGTAATGTATTGATCTACTTCCAACAAAAAGCATCTTTTTGGAACTGGTATTGAGATTTTAATATTCGCTTCATTGATCTTTTATTATACTTTAGATCAAATCTTATATTCAATTAAACTTATAATCAAACAAAAGTACAAAAAGACAATGCTAAACTCACATAATTAATTTATGAACATATAGCAAGGTCACAGATAGGAAAATCTGAATTATTTTCTAGAGTTCATATATTGGAAATAGAGTTAATTTGTAGATTAACTTATCATGATTACAGACTGAGATTTAATATCAGTTATTGAAATTTCTATCAATTGTTCATGTCAAAAGAGATCAAACTTATAAGGATTATGTTATTCACTAAGTATTGTAGTTTCTTGATGTTAAGATAATTGAGTTAGTGCTCTAAATTGTATTTAGACTATATAAATAAAAGATGTAAAAATACACAGTATACAGAGGTCAATGAGTATGCACATTGCAGGAGTGTATGTAATGAAAAACTTGATCATTGGAGGAGCAAGTGTTTGCATGATGTTCTATTAGTTGTGTATACTTATGACTATTGGTGTAGGATAGAATAATATGAATAAGAATGGCAGAGACGTATCATGTGTTTTACTTCTGACCTTATCATATTGCAAAAGTTTTGAGTTTGAGTTGTGGTAGGTTATTTGATATGGAAGATTACTGACATTGAGATGGAAAATGAATGTCTGGATATTATTTTCATATATTATAATAGGGTTTTATATGTAGACTTGAATAACTTGATCATGTACAAATGTTGTAAATGTTTGCAGAAGTCATGTTACAGAATTATGACTGCAAGTGCAGAACATTATCACTGAGACAATAGGTATGCGATAAGTTATATATGCAGGCATATGTGTGAGATGATAAATTGGCATGTTTGTCATTGACTAATTTAGGTGAGAGGAAGAGTGCTGACATTAAAATCGCAATGTTGCAATCAAAGATTAAAGTTCTTATGTTTATCATTGCTAACAAGATCTCTGTAAAGTTGTAGTGTATCACATGCTATGTATTGTAACAGAATGTACCTCTAATATAAAATTTCTTTTTTGTACCGAAGTGGATGCTTCAAGATTGAAAGGGATTGGTGTTCTTTTGTGTGGTTGCTCGTAAATGTGTATCAAGAGTTTATGCTTCTAGTTTGTAAGGTGTGGATGCTCTTTGAAGTGGGTGCTCATAAATAAGTGTAGGGTAGGTGCTCCATGAAGTGTGTACTTCTAAATTGTAAGGAATAGTATGCTCTAAACACTTGTGATTAAGGTTTAATAAAATATATTTATAAAGTGGGTTTTTATTCTTAAGGACCTTCCACAATAAACATTGTGTCAAGTGGCTAAATGTGTGCACATCACATACATCTGATGTTCATATGATCCCATGCATATGTTAATGATTTAAATTTAAAAAATTCAAATTATTTTATAGATCACTGATTCAACCCCCTTTAATGATCATAGACAAAATGTGAGTCAAAATAAAAATTAATGTTATTTGGTAACCTAAAAGATCTCCAAAGTTAAATTACACTAGGCTAAGTCATGCGCAAAACTTGTATTTCCGTTTGAGATGAACTTAACCATTTTGCTAAATAGATCAGAAGCCATAAGACCAGTTAATGAAAAATCATTAACCAAATCCATGGAAGTGCTCTCCCAAAAGGAATATGTAATGGAGTACTCAAACTCATCTTTATATTGGTTGGTTTTGAGAGGATACAAACTACACATATCTTGAGGAAATGTAGAAAACCATGCTACATACATGTGGCTGATAAAAGAATCATTGTAGATGGTGAAATGTTGTTTGTTTTCAAAATGACCACCATAAAGAGTAGGATGACCCTCCATAAGAAGTGAAGCCTAATGATATCAAGGGACAGAATTTTTATCTAACCTTTACCATAACCAGTCCTTGATATGGAAATTTTGAAAAGTAACAAATTAAAAGTGGAAGGATACTAAAGACTTGTATAGATGATGCCAAAATTAGGATTTGAGCATACAACAAAAACCATATTTGAAATCCAAATGAGAAGTAGATAAAATAATTAATGCATGTGTTGTATGAGAGAAACTTCAACAATCTGCAACATTATCAGTTCTCCCTTCTTATACGCTTTATATGTCTAGCTTCTTCAATTTTGTTCTGAGTTTGAAGAAACTATAGTGATAAATGATATATGTGAACAATTGTTTCTTCCCCCAAAAAATGTATCCAATGCTTGAAGGCTTGGACCAATGCATGTAATTGTTTATAATAATAAAAAAATTGAATGATAGGTCACAAGATGGCCATTTTTCTTTAGAATAGCTCTGGGTACATATTGTGAAGCATATGTCTTAGTGACAAAAGGCTATTAGAGATTTGTAGAGAAAGAATTGGTGTTGAACATTAGTTTTCTTTAAATGTGTTGAAATCATGAGAGTGGATTTCTATCCAACTAAATACAACATTGGTATTTGTCAATTGTTGCAAGGGACTAGCCATATCTAATGCAAAATAAACTTACGATAGAAGTTGGCAAGACCAAGAAAACTTCACAATTCAGTGAAATTTGGAGAAAGCCACTTGAGAATAAGTTCCACTTTTGTAAGTTATACTTAAATATCATGTGTATCAATGACTTGCCCAAGATAGGAGATGGATGTCTGACAAAAAGAAAACTTGTAAAAGTTGGCATACAAATTGTTCTATAAGAGTGCAATGAATATGTTTCAAATGTTGAAGATGGATTTTCCAAGTATTAAAAAATATGATAATATCATCTAAATAGATGATAGCAAATTTGTCGAAACAATCACAAAAAATTAATGCATGTGTTATGACCAAATGATGTAACAAGTCGCTCAAAAAGACCTAGTTTGGTCTTGAAAGTTGTCTTCCATGTGTCATTTACTTGAATTCTGACTTGATTATACCCACCTTCGAGATCAATCTTGGAGAAGGATTCTCAACCTTGAAGTAGATCCAAAAGGTCATCAATGTGTGGTAGTGGATATCAATTTTTATGGTGGTCTTATTTGATGCCCAAAAAAATATACAAAGATGATAAGTTCCATCATTCTTGAGCATGAGTAATATTGTTGAAGCACAACATGATGTACTTTAATAAATCCTTTATGCAATAAATATTGAATTTTGTCTTTTTATCTCATCACTTTGAAGAATCAATTGCCAATCAATGAGACATTAGGAAGAGACACAAAAGAGACAATATCTATGGAGTAATTTATTGTACATTTTGGGGGGAGAGTCCTAGGCTCCTAAAATACATGCAAATATTCTTGTAACAATTTTCCAATGTAGCACGACTTAGACATAATGAGATGTTCCTTATAATTGTCATAGTGTGGCCTTATAAAATTAATGCAAGCTCTTTTGCTTGATCTCCAACTTAGTACTTGATCTATAGTGCTCTAATAACACTTTATAAGGTGTGTATTATTATTATTTTGCAATGTTTAAGGGTTATAAAAGGAATCATGGTGAGCTCCCTTATCATAGGCTTTTCTTAACTAAAAACCACAACAATCCATCACAAGTGATCTTATCAAAATATGGGACCAAGTGTAAAAGGAACAGTGCACGTGTGTGTCATCCATGACAACAAATCATTATGCTTCCATTTAAGTGGATATGGTTTAGGATGTGGATATATCATCAAATGAAGTTTTTTTACAATGGACTTCACAATCATTTTTTTCGATGAACCATTATTGATGATACAATACATAGAAAATGTTTGTGTTAAATGAGCATGAGTGACAAACAAATTGTCATGTCTCCCTAATGTAGAATGATATGTCATTAAGGTGACCTTATTAAGTTTACCTATCAACTCATCATAATTCCTACCATCAACAAAAGTCTTGATTGAATTTTTTGTTCATTTACTCATCATGAGCTATGCAATTAGATTCTTCTTCTTCAATTTAAAGCATTTAGACTTTCATGTCCCTTCTTTTTGCAATTAGTACGAAACATGGATTTTTTATTATTCAAAAGAGGAAACAAAAAAGAACTTTTATCTTTGGGAAAAAAACTGTTCTCAATGAGAATTTAGAGCTTTTGGAGGACCTAACAAAAATGAAGACTGGGGTGCACAAGATTGGACAAACCAAATGCAACATCGTGTTTCTGAGGTACTATATTTCAAGTCCCTAAACAAATTTTCACTCTTGAATTTTAAGATTAGAGAAACGCTTGCATCTTGCACTCATAGTAGTATTCTTAATCGATTGAATTGGTAGATATAATCATGCACTGGCATCTTTCATCCTTGTCATGGGTGATGCTATTTAATGTAAAAATCTTGCTCATCTAACAAAGGGTAGAATGTATCCTTTAAATTTATGACAAGTTGAGGTTTTGCATTGATTGGCTCATGTATAAATTTTTATTCAGTGACCAAAATCTTAGCAACACTAAGGAGCTTCAGTTGTACAAATCAAACTTTAGCCTTTTCAACAATCCCATTGTAGGAAAGCTATGTCTTCATATTAGGGATCTAAGTGTAGCTAACATCAAGATCTATGGATGCATCATAGATCTTTACTTCAAATTTGACTGATGGTTGGTAGCCTTTGGATCTAGGAAGTTGCTAAATTGTACTATCATGGTTTATCAATCAATGTGTTTATGATACCAAGTTCAAAGACTTTCTCAACCACATTAGTAGCCATATTATTGCGAGTAAAAGTTAGTGAAGTTCTTGGTACATCCCACCAATAAAAATGGACCAACACTATACCAAACCTGGACAAAAGTAATTAAATTGAAAGATCATGACTATTGTAATAGTATCAACTTACCCTATTGCTCATGTTGCTCCTGACCTTGCTCCTATTCAGATTGTTGCTACTTGTGATAGTGTGGTGGATGGTTTGGATGTTGTTGTGTGTTCCCTTGCGATGACGAAGGTTGATCAGGTTGAGTTCCTGTCAGAGTCGGTTCTAATGTTGTTGTTCCCTCTACTAGAACTGGTGTTGTTGGCTCTACTCATATCTCTTCTGTTGATTCTGAGGTAGATTTTTTTTTTCTGAAATCGTAGGTGGGAGTCTCATTGGTTGAGGGGTGGATCCCTATTACTAGAAAACACTGTAAGAAATCATCTCCTCATTTTGATATGAATCTTCACTCCTAGAAGAAGGAAGGTAAAGGAAAATCCTAGCATTTTCCTTGTTTTATTTGGTCGAGGGTTTCTCTCCCTCATGACTGATTTGGACTTCTTTTCCCTTTTGTATTTGGTATATCTTTGACCTATCTTTCTTGGTCATTTTTCATTGATTTGTAATGGAATGTTAGACCTTTGTTTGTTTACTTGGTGATCGAGATTCATGTTGGTGGGGTTATAGATCACCTTTAAAATCTATATGTATGAGGTTTTTGGTCCCCTCAAAACCTGCTTTAACCATTAATTGAAAAAAAGATCAACTTACAAGGAGGTTTTGAATAACCACTGAATACAATGTGACATTTTTTTGGAGAAAAATGCCTATTGTATCACAAATTTTGGAAACAATACTCTCCCAAGTATATTTCACATAAAAGATTTAGACAAACATTTAGGAGAGCTTAACAAAATATTTTTTTACGAATTTTTATAATAGAAAAATATGGGATGCAATTTGTTTGTTTACTTGGTGACAAAGATTCATGTTGGTGGGGTTATATATCCCCTTTAAAATATATGTACGAGGTTTCTGGTCCCCTCGAACCCTTCTTTTACCATTAATTGAAATCAATATCAACTTACAAGGAGGTTTTGAATAACCACTAAATACAATGTGAGATTTTTTTTGAAGAAAAATGCCTATTGTATCCCATGTATGTTTCACATAAAAGATTTAGATAAACATTTAGGAGAGCTTAACAAAAGAATATTTTTTATGAATTTGTATAATAGAGAAATGTGGGATGCAATGTTATAGAGCATCACATCCAAATTCTTGATTATACATTGGAATAACAAAACCTCCCTAGAAAACGAATCTAATTAGCACAGCCAATGGAATAAGGGTGGTAATATGATATCTATGCCTTGTGAGGTTGTCTTGTGGGATTCCTAATAGATAATGACAAGAAAATGTAAATGTAACTGACAAATCTGATCTATGAAAGTAAGGTCAAGGGGAGAAAAGTAAGAACAAGTGCACTTGGAAATAGAATGGAGAAAATGATACTTTGGATCTGAATTTTCCAATTATCAAAGTAAGAATCTGTAACTTCAGATCTGGCAATCTAAGACCTAAAATTATTATACCTAAAATCAACTTGTCCCAACACTTTTCTGCTCAAAATTGCAAGGTTACATTGTCACTTTTCTTGAAATTTACCTCTAAATTTGCAACTAAATCTGGAATGTCTAAACCTACAACTATGGAAAATGGTGTGTGTAGCAATATAAGGATTTGTCTTGGTTAACCCTTTATTTTGGTGGTTTCCACCTCTACAAATAGTCTTTAAAATAGAGAAATGTGTAGTTCTTGTGAATTTAGAGTATGTCAAATTTGTTAATGAGTTGAAATACATAAGAAAATGCCTAGAACTAACCCTATGTGTAATAGAGTGAAACACTAGCATGTAAATGCAACTAATGTATGATTAAATACAAGCAAATAATCATAGATCTAAAATGTAAATATGTAAATGTGAGGCATCAATACAAAGATCTAAAAATAGCAAGGATATCATACCCGACCCTAGATATATAGAGTACTCCTAGCCATCCTCGTGATTCATTTGAGGCTCCATGATGATGTTGAAAATGATGTATTGGATGCCTTGAATGCTTGAGAGAGAATGTAGATGCTTCATATAGATGGATGCATCCTTCAAGAGAAAAAACTCACTTCATAGGATATCATCAAATTGGTGCTTCCACTTTGCAATTAATTTCATGTCCTCAAATGAGGTGTTAGGGGTGTTATTATAGTGAAATTGAAAGAAAGAATTAAGTAGGTTAATTGTAAATCTAGAAAGCCCATAAATGCCTTGAGATATACCCCAACCCCAAATATAGGCTCAAAATCATAGGGACAAGTCAACTAGTCAACTTGTTTCACCTAGAACTAGCTGAAATTTTGTTGGTGGGTCATAGTCAGTACATAAGTGCAAGATCCAAATAATTAGCTGATTATGATGTTGGGATCAAATTTTGAGGCCATAAAAGGTGAAATAAAGCCTAGGAGAAGAGATGATTTTTGTCATTGGAGATATATGACACCTAGGAGTAAAGTCCTATCTTGATTTCACACAAGTTTGGAGAAATTAAAGGACCCATGTTGGAATTATATATGCATAAAATGGATAAAGTCATAGAATACAATCTATAACATAAATACAATAAAACAAGTGCTAAACAATCATTAAATTGTAAAGCACATGGGTGCTTATAATTAGGACGATATAATTATCCCCAACTTTTGCGACATATGTCACTATGTGCATATGTGAGCTAAAGTACAAGAAATCATTAAATGGGAAACGATATATGAAAACCTGGGATACACGGATCCATCAAGAAACTATTAGGAACCACAACCGTGGTGAAAAACATAAATCACCTATGGATTACTAAGTAAATGATGAAATTTACAGGTATCTACATGTGCCCCTATTTCAGCTTGTTATTACAAGGTGAAACAAGGAATCATGTATACCACACCAAATTGTGAATGTGTATTGTTGACAAATGCTTATCAAAACCATTCAAGATGAACTTCAAACATTTCAAAAAATACTTGAACAAATAGAAAAGTAAATTGTGACTTCAATGTCTAAAATGGTGTCAAAATCAAAGCTTGCTAGCTGAAGTCATGATCAATTTAGTGAAGGGTTGTATTAAATGAAGTAAAGATAAAAAGAAACTAACCCAAAAGTGACATTTAGAATATTAACTTTTGAAAGCTCATTTATAGTGTCACCTTTGTTTCCTCTTGTAAAGAAGGATGAAAATGTCAAAAAGGAGAGAACTACAATCAACAAGGATCAAGGTGTTGAGACATGCTATTAGCTTCAATGAAATGACAACATATGAGTTCGATAATTATTTTTTATGTTCAAAGAACATGCCTACACGACCTACATGGTAGTGGTTGTTTGTTTTGGTATAACATTTGTGTTTTAAAATTGGTTGTCTATGTAAATTATGGGTGTGCGGCTTTGAAGTTGGTTATCTATGTAACTTGTGGGTGTATGTCCTACAAGATCTCTATCCTTGCACTTTATATTCATAGTTGTGTCAATAAAAGAAATTGTGAAGAATTGTTGTGAGAGTCATATTAATGATCCAAGTGAATTGCATTGTATGAATCCAATTAGTTGGTATGTTTATGAGCCAACTCATAAAGAGCTATTACCTTCTTGCCAATTTTGGAAGATGTGTGTCAATATCTTTGATGTTTGTGGTTGAATGCAAGATATGATTAAAGCTTTTTAGGTCCTCTCTATCTTCTAGTCATTACTCAAGGCTGACCTAATTGATGTTTTTCTTGCTGGGATGAATATATAAAAGATCAAATCAATTGCAAAATAATGAGGAATATTTGTGGTGTGTGGAAGATGTGAGATTGAGGAGGCAAAAGTGTGTGTTGTAAGTTGTGGAGTGGAATTGATGAATGATTGCTTCAGACATCCTGTCAAAACCATCTCCATTCTAAGGAGATTGTTGGTAACTATATGTTGGAGGCTTATACATTGTAATTCTCTTTCATGAATCTTGTTCTAAGATAGTGAGTCTCCTTGGCAAGTTCTTTATATCTTGCTTGAAGGTAGCAACTCTTTATAACAAGTTGTTTGTATCTTTCCCTAAGATAGTTGATCTTGGTTGCAAGTTTGGAAGTGAACCTCATTGTAATAGTTTTCATATATTGTGAGACATTGTTTTCCCTCATTAGGTTTTCCACGTAAAATTGGTGCTCTTGTACATTACTATAGATTATCCTTCTTGTGATTCATTACAATTACATTTTGAAATTAAAATAAAAAGATAAAAATTGTTAAAGACACAAAACATTTCCATGTTTTAACAATTTTTGAAGGATGGTTACTTTTATAATCAAGTATTATTGAGGATGACCAACCAATTGACCTTGATGAAAGTGATCCAAAGTTTTTAAGTAGATTGCAAACGAGAAAGCTTCATCATCAAATATTACAACCCTCTTGTGTAGCTCTCTTTCTACTAGCAAGATTCACTGGCTGTCTGATTATTTGGAACTTCACACTTTGTTATCTTGTACAATCAAGATTATTGTTGAAATTTTGAAAACCGCAAACATTTAGTTATTATTTATGCACAACAAAGTACCCATTGTGCAATGCAATTTAATAATCAATGTGGACATAAAAAACAAAGATTTATACTCTACAATTGATGGGCTAAACTATTAAAATTTATCAGTTCTATATCTTTATGCTGTTTGAATGCCTTTAAATTCAAAAACAGGAGCTTTTGTCTCATTTCTACATTATTTTTACCTTTCTATTAAATCTTTTTTTACCATTTAAAAAACTTATACTCCTTGGTTTGCCTTTTTTCTCTCAAAAACATTAGTGTGGCTGTGAGCCTCTGACTTCCACAGATTTTCTGTAACAGCCATTCAGGTTTGTGCTAAGCTTCAGTCACATTTCTATTACTTTAGAAGATGTATGCTTTTATTAGATATGCTTGATCTTCTTGCCTGTCAAGGAAGAGGACTATTATGATGCCCCAATCTGCTTGATGTGGCATTATTTTTTCACATATGAAGACATGATTAACAAATAGATAGGACCTTTGCACACACAAGAATAGCATGTAACAGAACAAAAAATTATCACCATGTCACTGGTCCATAACCTGGAATAAGTCTTAGTATCAAAAGGGCTCAAAGCTCCACCCTACTTAAATTTGAACATAATAAAATGTTTACCAGATATATGATTAATGGCTAATCCTCCTTTGCCCCAAAAAATCTTCCACAGACCCACCTTTTCTTGACATCCCTATTTGAAACCAAAATATCAATGTTCTGAACTGGCCTTGTAGAAGCAACAAAGTTTGTAGTTACAGACAAAATGTTGTCTTTCATTTGCTCTGGAGTATGTGTTTCAATAATCTGTGAGATTGATGGCTCATTAACAATGCCAGCATAATTCACTACCATTGGAGTCGATGCAGAAGTTACTTAAAATCCCATCTTTCTCAATCCTCTGGTCAGACATCAAGTTCAAGATCAAAGCTGTTCCCTTAGCTGAGAGATTTCTGGTAGAAAACTGAGAAGCAACATATCTACGCATTTTTTTCTACACCTATCTCTGTCAAATGACCCGGCTCATAAGCATATTGATATATGCTTCCAGACAATGTACCATTGTTGAACTTGTGAATGTCATAATTTTCTGCTTTGCAGGTGTTACTGAAAGAGCGGTAATGCATACAATCCTTATCATGTGGCCTAAGTGCTGCAGAAGTAGGTATAGGAGAATTATTCATGTTTCTGTCTGCTTGAGAGGTCTTTTTATCCAAAGATTTCTGTGGGCTTCTAGACAAACTATGCCCATCACTTATAGCAGATTCAACAATTTGCATTGTTGCTACTACTTCAGCTAGTAGCTTCTTAGTCTCAAATAAAGAAGTTTGTGCATTATTATTTATCACTGCAGCAGCTTCGAGTGTTTTAACAGCTTTCTCAGCTTCTGTGATAAGTAACCTGTTCAGAGAATCATTTATGGCAATATATTCAATTGTAGAAAATATCCTTTAATAAAAGGATGAATACAAGCAGAAAATCAAATTTTGAATAATTATGCAATTCATGTAACAAGTTCAAATTTGTACTTGTCTTTACCTTGCCCTCTCAACAGCTTCATGTTGTGTAATTCTATTTTCTTCTCGATTTGCTTGGAGTTGTTTTAACTTCTCCAATTTGGCATCTACCAATGGATCTGAATATGCAGTACTAGATTTCCTTCTATATACTTGTGAATATTCAGAAATTTTGTCCTGGGTTTTCTGAGAATGTAATTGCTCACCAATTTTAAGAGAGTGTTTCCTGCCAAATCTTCTGACAGCTGATGGCAGCCTGTTTTTGTAGACCTTTTTATGTCCAGCCAGCACCTTTTCACGGTAATCCTGCGAGTTCACAGACTAAAATTATTTGTCTGATATCATGCTAGACTTAAAATTGTTTCTACAATTTGTATGCAAGGGCAATCTTTCCATAAAAAGATATTTGTGAACATGCCTCGTTAATAATTCACTAATGTGCTTACAGGATCTGTCCATTTGGCTTTGACTGCCTCTGATATTTTCATCTTCTGCTCAACCGATTTAGGTCCCTTGGGATCTCTCTTTCTCAATTGAACAGCCTGCAACCAATCTTGATGAATCTTTTCAGTTAGGGTTTTATATGAATCCCATTGCAGTTCATCCTCACCATCAGAGCCTAGTTTAGCAGCTTCTGCTATAATTTCTTTCCACTCAAGCAAACATGTTTCTTGCAATTTCTGCTTGTCCTGGCGCTCGACAAGTGCCATTCTAACAGATATTCCAATCTTCATCCTTGTCTCTTCACTGCACACAAGATCTTTAGTTAATAGTTGAAAAAGAGATCAACAAAGAATGGTAAGTCAATGTAGAAGCCAGATACTGTACTATTGTGAAGTAAACAAGATCTAGCTAAGTAACAGACACAAATTTTAAACCATATCGTCTTTTTGAAAATGGGAAAGTGTCTATGCTTGCAAAATGTTCTAAAATTAAAACTCTGGGCAGTGACGAAAACACAAAAGAGTGGACTAGCATTTGCCTCAGCTTTTGATTTTGCATTGATTACTGAGTAGAAATCATAACCAATACTATTGCAGAATCCCAAGGCAAGCTGCCAGCAGTAAGTTTTGTCTGCCTGACTTGGTAAAACTGGGGGGAGAAAAATGCATTGACAATGTTACTTCATACCTACCTCTCAATATTAAAATCATACAATGCTGTAAAACTTGATATGGAAAGTCAAAGATTTTACATGCTTTTAAAAAGACTTTTTCAGTTCTTATTTTATTTAGGCATCCACAAATGCCTAACTACATACTATTTAACTAAATATTTCACAAGAACGAAACTAGTATGGACTGCTCTGGGAAAATATTTTTTTCTCATTTCTGATGAACCTTAATCTGTGGAAACCAAAACCCCATAGCAGACAGAATGTAAAATAGCCAAACCCTCTTCGTAAGAACACAGAGAGAATGCTATTATTAATTGCTTAGTTGATGTGTGCATGTACCCTGCCCATGCCTCTAAATTGGATCTGTTTGGATTTGGATCCTGATGCATGTTGTGCATGTATGCACACAAGGAGCATAATTCTGCCTGAGGCAACCACAGGAGAAATTATGCTCCCTGTGAGCATCCAATCCCACCCAAGTGCATCTGGATGCCCAACCCCTAGGATTTTTTTTTTTTGGAAAAAACTCTAAACAAGTAAAATTTCACTTAAAGCACATGGTTAAAATTGGAGTTTTTAAAGGCAAGAGCCTACAACACAATGGTAAATTGTGAGCCTCTTATCTGAGAGGCCTAGGGCTCAAGTCTACTTGAGCTTAACTAATAATAATAATTAATTACAACAAATAATTATAATTTATCTTGGCTTCAGCCTATTACCTATCAAAAAAAAAAGAGTTTTTAATTTTTTTCCCACAAAACCCTAAAATGGCCCCATATGAGACTACTCATTATTAAAACATATCATTTTGTTCTCTTCTCGTTTGGTCTCCATTTTAATATTTCAAAGCGCGGATGATTATTTTCGAAGAGGATCATTCATAAGGTGCCAGATCGCTTCCACAAAATAGAACTAAGCATCTAAGGCAAGCAGTTGACCCTATTCTTGAGGCTTTTAATGTAGATTTTTAAAAATTTGAAGAATTTTTTCAAGTTTGGGATGAAACTTTTCAAGTTTTTTTCCAATTTGTTTTTCAAAAAGAAATAAAGAAACAAGTGCAGCTCTCTGTACTAATGTTTTTGTATCTTTTTCTGCCCTTGTATGCTTGTATTTCTTATATTTTTCAAATTTAAATTTATTTAATTTCTTATAATTACAAGAAATCAAATTGCAAGAATGGTTGTGAAAGTTCAGTGAGTGGGGAAGGAATCAATAAATTCAAAATTGATATAGCATCTCCTTTATGGAGACATCACAAGAATTTCACAAGTTCCATGAGAAGGGGCCTATATTTGGAAGTGTAATATATTGTAATACTAAACCATAAAATAGTTCATATTCTTAAGTGAAACTTCACTTTATGCGACCTGCTGGTGAAAGAATGGCAATGTGTCAAGGCCTAAAGAAGTGGTTGCCTCCCACAAAAATGGCAAGATTTGTAAAGGAACAAGTTAAGGCTGATAGATTGGTTCTAAGATCAAAACAATCTTTTTCTACTGGTGGAGTTGGAAAAGAAATGCATTTGCCGACTGATTCAATTGCAACCTCCAAATGTCCATTCTTGTCTATATTGGAAGTGGGAGACAAAGATGAAGTACAAATTACCACCCGCAAAAGACATTGGACAAGGCATTTAAAAAGGAGGCCAACATTGTTGATAAAAAAATTGCACGATGCCTCTATACCAACGGTTTTCCTTTCAACTTAGTAAGAATACCACATTGTTGGGAAATGGTGTCGGTAATCAACAGTACACCGACTGGTTACACAAGTCCTAGGTTGGAAAAGGTGCAAACCAGCTTGTTGCAAAGAGAGAGGACTCCCTTCAACCAATTGGAGATTTTTAGACTGAATCAGGTGTTTCTATTGTTTTTGAAGGAAGAAAAGATACCAGAAACTGTCCATTGAATAATTGTAATGTTTTCATTTTTGCTAGCATCAAAGTTTGAGGGATTGGCCTATTATTGTGATCCTTGTAGGCTAATTATTGTGAATAGAGGGTCTTTTTAAGGCAGAGGTTTGGTTATGGGGAGGGTCTTGTCTTCTTCACAATTCAGTATGTTCCAATTTGTCTTCATTTGACTCAGACTAGACTTCGTTTGGGCTTAGTTTCCTACACCTCCTATTTATGGCAAGTTTGGTGATGGTTAAAAGGGACCCTTTCTATTTTAGGAAAGTACAATTGGTCGTATGGGGAAATAATAGGTGTGATTCCTATTTCAAATAACATATTTATGACATAAGTATTTTGGGAGTTATTATTTTAGTGGCCAAATTATTATTAAATCATTAAATGGCTTATTATAAATTTTTAATTTAACTACATAATTTCACTTAAGTTGAGGGTTGAGTCATCATTGGAAGGGGTCATTTATTTAATTAATTCATGGAAGCCTGTGCCAGGGAATTAATTAGAGTTTTGAAGTAAATGATTGTCATTTTATATTATTACAAATTCAAATATGCAATGAAAAGCAAAGTTTACACTTAAGTGAAAAGTCTAAGGAAGAAGCTATTGGCCATTGGTGTTTTGAAGAAGATTTTAGCTTTAATTGTTATAAACGCAAGCCTCTAGCTTTGATTAAATCATCACTCTGTCACATGCATTTTGTGAACTGTTGAGGATTTTGGCATTGGAATTCTGAGAGGACGGATTCCTCCATCTTCTGTTGGCACTTTGAGCTGGTAAGAGAGCCAGCAAATTGTGCTACATTCTGTTTCTGATTAATTATCAAGTTGTTGTTGTTGTATAACAATTTGTTAACTGTTTAATCTGAGAATTAGTGTCCGAAGAGGGTTTCAGATGTGAGGGAAAATCACTGCTCTAGCTGAAGAACGGTGAAGGAATTCAACATCTTTTTGGGTGTTTACTCCTGTATTTAATTGCTGCAATATCTGAAACAGTGTTTGGTATTTACTTCATCAATTGAGGGTTCAATAATAATTGTTTGGGCAGCTAGCAAGGGTTGCGACGACTCCTAGAGTCCCACGCAGGGAATTAAAGCAGTCAAGGCATTGTAGCAGCAGCAATATACAGGCTGCGATCAATAATTTGAGCTGGTGTTTCAAGCCAAAAGCCACATTGAGAGTTTACCCATTGATATTTGCAAGTTGAAGATAGCGTACATATTCCTGGCCTTGGCAATGACAATCAAACTGACTGCATAACATATCAGGTTTAGGCATATTGATCTGCCCAGCACATACTTCTCCTGATAAGACACGTGCTTTGTAGAGTTACATACACTGGGTCGTGCAGATTATGAAAAATCGCATTTTCTGTCCCACCTTATAGATATTTCTGTCATCTTATGAAAGTCCCCATGAGCCACATCTTGGATGTCGTGCTTGTTTGTCAATACTTTGAACAATTCAATAGTTTGCTAAATGTGAGATTCGAAACCTAGTCTCCGTTGAATTAGTAACTAATGATACTTGACTGACACCCCATCTACCTCTTCGCAGTGATACTTGGCTCTCAGCCAACTAGACTCCGGCCCTTCTACTCGTGGGCTCACTTTGCTCAAGTTTGTGCATCGAATGTGACTGGGTTGAAGTTGTCAACATGGTCAATTTGCACCGTGACTGTGCTGTGAGTGTGAGCAAAACCCCGGCTTTGTGCAGTCTCCTCTACTTGTGATATAAAACACACACACCCCACAATGACACAATCATAACTCACTCCCCAGCATCATCTGTTGCTGATGTTGAATGTATAGAGCAATCATACTTATAGTACTGCTGGTGACCGTAACCATCTTATTTTATGGAAATTTCTGATCCAAGGCTTGGACCAGATGTTACTTTCAATATCTGTGATGGCATATCAGTCAATCTTGACTGATATGACGTCTTCTAACAATCTCAATCTGCATATGATATAAGTCTACTAAGCTCCATATTGTATATACCTTCGCATAAATATGAATCATGATCTGTCATTAGATTAATTGACTGATGCTTTGAGTATTGACCATATGTCTTTGCTTCCCATCAGGTTTTCTCTATTAATGCTAACAGATCTCTGAATTTCTCTCAAAAGGCAGGAATCTTCCTTTAAGCAGTAAAGTTCTGTAGTCTGTACAAGAGAACTTGGCTCCGATACCATGTTAAATATGAATCAACTTTCATTCAGATTTGATCTATCTATGTCTTTTCTATTTTCAGAATATGATTCTTACAATCACTGTACTTTCTTGCAGATTATAATCAGAATATTGAACTTGATAAATATAAAGGTGATGCCAAATCAATATTGATATATACTGATCATGAATTCACACGTCTAAATTTCCCCCTTAATGGCATTCAATCTACAAGAGCGGAGCATTTATCAATCTAGATGCCTCCTATTGCAGATCAGATCTGCATTAAATATATAAGGAAGAGACACATCTCATGAGTGGACATGTCTACACAAAGTGTAGGCATATCCATTCATAAGATGTCTCATGGATTCTGCCTTTCAATCTTAACTAAACACCCAATCTATAATTGGGGTTTGTTACTTAAAAGATATAAATGCTTACCAAGTTCGATCTGTATTTATCTTGTACAAATAAATAATATCCAATCTGGAAATGATCACCAATAATGATGCTCGATCAGGATCTTATATGAAACATACATATAATGTTAATGATCTGCAACTAATAACCTAACTGCAAATCAATAGTATAGTTGAAATATAGTAGATTTCAATCAGTTATATATATAATTGATCATTAATTTCCAGAATTTATTGCAAATGATGAGAAGAATATATATACAATTTAAATATGTGTGTGTGTGTGTGTGTATACATATGTCAGTATATACTGACATATATATCCACACACATTATCAAATCAATTGTAAAATGTTATTTTCCTAACCATAAATAACAATTATATTATCATTTAAAATACGTTGCTTTCCATATTCTCATGGAAGACAGATACAACAAATATTTTACATATTCATTTGAAAGAGGATTACTGGCTATAACAGATTAACTGAGTTCTAGTTAATTGCTTTCATGATTTTCATCAACAAAATGAAGGAAAAATATAATTTAATCTAGTAGATTAACTACAAGAAACATGAAAAGGATTATAACATTACTAACTATCTAAGTATAATTTCAACGGAACTTGACAATTTATACACAAGTAAAATACCTGATAATCGAAGGAAACATGAATGCAGATCTGTTCTATGTTGAGCAAGTCCTAGCATCAGATGGAGAGGAGAAGAATTGTCAGAGGCTTAACCTCCCAACCACGGACCCTAAGTATCTCCACACAATCTCAATTAAGAAAGGCCTTCCCTGCATGGGATTAGGCATGGGACAACCTTGTCCTGCCACTAAGTATCCTAGTGTTAGAGTGTCAACTCACTACCGGCTAGGCTATGAATACCTTTCATCAACCTATCCATCCAATTGCAAGCTATCCTAACCTCTAGTGATCATAGCAGCAGCATAAGCCACTAAACCTACCCTAGCCAAAGATTCGCATGGACATTGTTGTCAGCCGACTAGATTGTCGTCGATGTTTTTGTAGCCGACGGGATGATTGTCGTCGATGTTTCTGTAGCCGACAGGGTGATTGTCGTCGGTTTTTCTGTATTCTGTAGCCGACGGGTAAATAGTTTGTAACGGACATAATGTTTGTGGCCGACAGACTCCTTTGGGAAGGTTCGGCGGATAGCATTTATATCCCGTCTGGGATCATTGTAAATCATCTTCTATCATCGATCTTATCTTATGAAGCATAATGTAATGTCTGGTATATGCGAATATAATTTTGCTGTTCGTGTTCGTGTTCGTGTTCATTGTCTGTATGCATTGTTTTAATTTACCCGTACGGTAAACAATTGTGTGCCTGATCACCCACTGCTCGACTTGACAACAAGGATTATACCCTTTGATCACCGTGAGCTGACTCAATTTGATACATTTTCTTATATTCATTACTGTTTAGTTTTGTATTAACTTTCCACATTTGTCGTGCAGGTTATCTGCCATAATCAATTGTTATCAGCCTACATCCTTCATCTCAACCTTACTAGTAGTCCTCGATGAATCCCAAGTGTGGTTGTCCATGATTCTTGTTTAAACATTGTTTATTATAGTCATGATTTTTCTACCCATTCTGGGTCTTAAACAAATATAAGAATGAAGGTTCATGGCATTTCATAAACGAATTCATTAACTCTCTAATGGTGCCTCTCTCCTTATCTCAAAGGCATATGGACTATACCTCTGTATAAGAATTCCATAGAGTTGGTAATCTTTTCCAATTGTTAAGTTTTGAAATAAAGGTATCAAATTATCAAAATATGCAGCAAGCAAATCAGACCAATTGCAAGTAGGCAATTAGCTAGCTATGTAATATATAAACAATTCATTTAATCTTGGAACTTAGTCTTTGATCATAGTAGCTTTACCAATATTCTTGCTACGAGCTCGAACTCGGAGCTTTCATTTTTAATAAATGACAAAATAAAGAAGGTGCAAAGAGACGCAAGACTAGGCTGTGTTGATGGAGGTATGACACCCTTGTCTGCCAATAAGACTTTCGAGTTGGCCTGACACGGCTCCCAGCTCAAACCAAAATTCCGTTGAGGCTGTGATAGCCAGTTATGAATGGAAGATAAGAATGCTTGATTGGCTAGAAGTGATAGAAAAGAATAAATCACAAGAAGATAATAATAGAAAATCTGGGAATCTAGGATTGTTGCTAAGAGTTGAATCGTAGGTATATGGCTATTGTAAATACTAGAAGCTATTTGTAGAGCAAAGAGATGATTTATGGTGTGTCCCTTATGCATGCTCCGTTAATCAAAATATAATCTACCAGAGGAGTTACGAGCAAGATGTTTAAAAGGTGGCGAAACATGAGTTACATTCTTGATTGAATATTCAAAAGAAACAATAATAAAAAGGTCGATAATAACAAAAGGCCGATGGAACAATAATATAAAAACATTGACATTAGATGGAAATATTAATATCTTTACTATTCATGTTTTATTATAATGGTGCCTATTATAGTTACATATATTTGTTATGTGTATGTACACATACATATATACAAGTAATATTCTAAATATATGTATTTTGTATATACGTTGTATTTTAAGTTTTACGTATATATACATCTACATCATATTTGAATATACACATACATACATATCTATGTATGTACATGTACAAATGTACGTAAGTACAGTGGGTACCATTACACTAGAACATCTCTAATATTGCAAGAAGGATTGACTCGTTTCTTAAAGGTAACAATTGTTCTTCGTTTGATTTATTCTCAAGTAAACACTTCTATTATTTTATTAAAAGTATTGACCCAGTTAGCTCATGGTGATCACTAGGCATACTTGCCCAATTTGATTTCCATTGGCCACGGCGGTTTAGGACTCATATATGTCAGCTCAAGTGTAGGTGTGCCCCCATGCCCTTTTCCCTCTCTGGTAATACTTCCCACCTGCGTCACGCTCCTACAAAAGAAGTTAAGCATGGTAATAACATATTTCGAAATCATTTTAATTGAAATTAAATAATCATTTTGCTAACCATTTTCCATTTATATAGCATCATAATGGAAACCAATATTTCTAATTCTCATGAATCGTAACAAATAACTAACACTGTTTCACATGAAACCATAACGAACAACTAACACTTTTTTTCACATGAACCAATATGAATAACAAATTTAACCAACCAACTCAATTTTGCTTTAAGTCTCAAAAGTTATATAGAATATTTATAATTGGGCAAAAATAGGGGTGTAGCATCGATCGTTATTTCTATATCTGATCGATGCGACCATA
The DNA here is from genome assembly GCA_028749045.1 of Cupressus sempervirens. NCBI lineage: Eukaryota > Viridiplantae > Streptophyta > Pinopsida > Cupressales > Cupressaceae > Cupressus > Cupressus sempervirens. The sequence goes on along the minus strand of CM053784.1, from coordinate 147,879,063 downwards.
TTTCAACAAATAAACATTTGCCCCAATTGCTCAGTACACTTCAGTAAGGACCATAATTGCTATCGCCATCTCAAAAGGATGGAAAAGACACCAAATGGATGGAAATATTGCATTTCTAAATGGCATCATTGAAGATGAAGTACCTAGAGCAACTTGGGTTTACTATTCATGCTAGTACTTCTCATGTTTGCAGATTGAAGAAAGTTCTCTATGGCCTAAAACGCTCCTAGAGCTTGGTATGAAAGGATAGGATAGTTACCTCACCAAGTTGGGATTCTCTAAAAATGAAGCAAATCCTAACCTCTACGTGAAGGTAACAAATGGTGATATGTTGATCCTTGTTCATTAAGTTGATGATTTACTAATCATAGGTGAAGATCATCTCATCATGAAATGAAAACAAGATCTTGGCTCTAAATTCAATATATGAAAGATCTAGGTCTTTTACATTACTTCCTGGGACTAGAAGTATGGCAAGAAGAAAGTTATATCACTCTAAATCAAGGTAAGTACACTATTGGTATTCTAAACAGATTTGGAATGGAGTGCAAACCTATGTCTATGCCCATGGAAACAAATCTACGTAAATTAAAAGATGCAGCCTCTGTGTCAAAATTAGCCAATCCCACTCTCTATTGACAGAAAATTGGATCCTTGATGTATTTGGTGAATATCAAGCCAGACATTGTTATGCTACAAACGCTCTTAGTCGGTTCATGTGTGAACCAACGAAAATAAATCTTGTATCAGCAAAACATATCATGAGGTATCTACGTGGAACTATTGGACTAAAATTAAAATATGATAATGTTGACATAAGTCTACATGGATATTCTGATTCAGATTGGGCCGGAAGTGTTGTTGATCATAAAAGTACCTCAGAGTAGTGTCTCATCTTAGGCTTTGCCATGATATCCTAGCTACGCAGAAAGCAAACTTCAATTGCATAGAGTTCTACAGAAGCCGAGGCAACATCCATGGGAGCTCGAGAAGCAGTATGGTTGAGGAAATTACTAGTAGGATTGTTTGGATAATCCTTGGACCCCACTATTATACACTGTGAAAATCAAAGTTGTACAAAACTTTCAGTGAATCCAGTATTTCACAACATATAAAAACATATTGAGATCCCCTATCATTACATTAGGTGCATGCTCGAAAGAAATGTCACAGCTGAGATATATTAGCGCTGACGAGAAAACTGCTGACATTCTAACCAAGCCCCTCTCAAAATTATAAGTGGAGCTCTTCAGAGGTAAACTTGGTATGATAAAAATGTGATTATGTTTTATGAGGATGAGTCTCAGTTTCAGTTTTGAAGTTAAAAAAATACGTGTATAGTATTTTCTTATCATGTGAGTTACTATATGATCGTGCAGAAACATCATGAAAGGGGGCGATCTTTCTTAATGTTTGATTGTAGTTACTATTGTAAGGTGATGATCTTAACAATAGTTTGCCATGGAATCATGATGGATATCATTTGGTTGATATTGATGGAGATCGCGATAGTACGTATCTCATATTTTACCAACTGTTGTGAGGTTCTCACACCATCACCCCAAAAATTTTGGGGACCCCCCTTTTTAATCGCCTTGGCAAATTTTTGAGTTGTCAAAAAAGAATTTTGATTTGATTTTTTGTGAAAACTTTAAGTCTTGGATGCCTTTAAGCCCAAAGGGAGAAAGGTTAGATCTATTTTCACCTAGGTTTTGGCTTGATTTTCCAAAGTGGTCAATTTCACCCTTAGGCTGAATAAATTTCAAGGAGCAACACTTGGCCAGAGAAAATTGTAAATTTTGTACTCAGACAATTTCTTTTGAAAATTTGGGTGTAATTGTATAGATTTAGATAGTTTTCAAAAAATGAAATTTTGTTAGATTTAGGTTTCTAGAAAATCTTGAATTTCTTTGGTAAAAAAAAAATTCTTTTGTGAAGATGAAATCAAATTGTAAAATCGATTTTAGACTCTAGAAATAATTTTATTTTTGTCAAAAAATTTAAATTACTTGGCAAAATCGATTTGAATTAAATAGCAAAAAATTGGCTTTTAATGGATTAAAATTGCCTTGAAAATTCTTAAGCCTTTAATGAAATTGATAATTTAATATTGAAAAATGGCTTTTGGTTAGCCAAAATCCGATTTTAATGATATCTTAATTGCTAAATCATCATTAAAAGGAAACATTTAGCAACTCCAAGGCATTGTTTACTGTTTACCGCATAGGGTAAGAAGTTCAACACAAGTATAACACGATTCAATTCCGAACAGGTACTTTATTCATGTATGCACTTGCAGATTACAATAACTACAATGATTTCCGATTACAATCCTGATTCCAAAGTCCATCTCGGACGTGTACATATACCTTTCCGAAGGGGTGACTCAAGCGTCACGCGCCCGTTCAGATATTACTCTACCCGTCGGCTACATTATACATTTTACCGACAACATCATCCCCCCCAAAAGAAAGGTTGTCTCCGGACGACAATTATAAAATATTTGAGACAAATTAACAACAAAATACATTAATTGACTAACTACAACAAGATAGATCTGTTTCTATCGCATCACTTTCACATTCATCCTATGCCTGCACCAAACTGGTCTCCAACCCACGTTGCATCTGTAGCCTCTGCTAACACAATACTATCTCCTTAGCTGACCTTGATAGCCACCTGTGTTGCTTTCTTTGTTTCCAACTCCTGGTTGCACTGAGCCAAGTGTCGCCATACTGACTTCAACTGGATGATCAGCTCCTCCCGAGCTCTCTACTCATCCACCAAGACAGTCTCCCGGCCAACACCTACTCCCAGTGCCTCTGGTACACAGAAAGTCCATGCCTACAGCCACTTCAACTCTTCTCAACTGGTCAGACTCCCACGACTGATATCCGCAACGACTGGGGGTCCAGGGGGCAACGCCCCCAGCGGGGTCGAGGGGCAGCGCCCTCGCGGGGTCCTGGGGCAGCACCCCGGGTGCACTCCCTGTCGCAATACAAGGCGGAAGACCAAATTAGCACTTCGCAACTCATACAAAAATGCACAGAACACAACATTCCTGTCATTTTCTGTCGATTCCACAACCACTGATGCTTCCCCTTCCCTTTGGCATCATCTGCTACTCATTCCAAACAACTTGAATCTGTCGTAGTCTTTTTTTTTTTCTTTTTTCTTTTTTGATAGCTCTTCCACTTCCTCTTTCCTGTAGACTTGCTTTGTGAATCGGCTACAACAATTCCTCTTCCTTTTCTGATACCCTTCGTCTCTAAATACCTTCTTTTCCTTGCAGCTTTATTTTGGTCACCACTCTATATGATGGCGTTCAGCTTGAGACCGTACGGTCTTATTCACCTTGCCCTCAATCCGTACGGTCCTATTCATCTTGCCCTCAATTTGTCTTTTCGACCACCGTACGGTCGCCGTACTGTTCTCAATCTTCGTGGCCTGTTCCTCCTTTCATCCGTACGGTCCTGTAATATATATATATATTTTTAAATCTTTTTCCAGCCGTCCGTACGTTTGATCTCCTCAAGGAATTTATCTCAGCCGTACGGCATCTTCTCCTTCTTATCTGACTGGGTTAGCAGCCGTACGGTCTCCAATTGCCAATTGCTCCCCAATCCGTACGGTCTTCAATAACCAATTGCTCTCCTTATCACCGTACGATAATTTTCCTCAGGCCGTACGGTCTCTTATTTTCCTCAGGCCGTACGGTCTCTTTTTCCTGTCTCCTAGGGGCCCGTACGAGCTTTCATTTAATTTCCCTATGTCCGTACGGGCTTCTTTATTATCTCCCAAAGGTCGTACGATCGTCTTCTTCTATGCTGGTCTGTCCCAAAGGCCGTACAGTCGTCTTCTTCTATGCTGGTCTGTCCATACAGTCTTCCTGTCTGTCTGTACGGTCTTCCTCTCTGTCTGTACGATCTTCCTGACTTGGCTATTCTTGTATCGCCTTTTCAATCTTTATTTTGTTTATTTTATTACTTATTTATTTTATTTTTTTTATTTTTCTTTCCTTTCACCCTCCTTGAGCCCGTACGGTCATGAAGGTGGGCCGTACGGTCTTAAATCCTGCTCCTCAAAGACTCCTATTGCCAATTTTACCTCTTTATACATTTATTTTATACTGCATTTTAGCAACTCGTGCTTTTCCAACTTCAATTTATTATTTCATATTTAAAACTATATTCGATTTTAATATTATACATATATACACTATTTATAGATATTTTCTTCATTCACTTATTTGTCTGAGGGGGATCCTTCTTTTCCCTGTATATTTTTAACTTTGATCCATTTACGGCATCTGGAATTTCTTTTCCGTCTAGTGTCCATAATTTAATTGCTCCGTTATATCCAACTTCTCGTATTTTGTACAGTCCAACCCATTAAATTTTAAATTTTCTCGGCCTTATTTCATTTCGTCCATTATACTTCAGTACTAACTGACCGGGGTGAAAGTTGTTCAATTTCAGGTGCTTGTCATGCCACGCCTTCCTCCTTGTTTGTGTAACTTCGATGGCCCACGTTGCATAATTCTTATTCCTTCGGTACGGCCACTTCCGTACGGGTACCGCATCTTCGATTAATGGTATCCGATGGACACATAGTTCTGGTGGTACTTCTTTTAAGTCTTTAAACGTCCAAGCTGCTGCCTTCAATACTGGGTTCCAATCATCTCCTACACGAATGTTCTTCGGATTTTCCTCATCACCTAAGTTCGTTTTTTTCACTGTCGGCTCTTCATACTTTATTGGTTTATCTTTACTGAACATATAGGCAGGGGTTTCATCCACCTGCGCTTCTCCCTCCTTCAATTCACTGTACTCCTTCGGAAACTCATGGCCTTCTTTTCCCTCCTCGACACTCAAAATATTGCAGCTCGGAAAGACCTCATAGTCTTCCATTTGCCAATGCAACAGTCCATTCACGGAGTCTAAGTCGTCATCAGTTGAGCCTCCTTCTAGTTTCAATACCCCTTCATCATCTAGTTCCATCCTTCTTTTCCCTTCGTCGTCACTCTCACCATCGCCTGCTAAGTCCGACGACGCGGCTTCTTCTCCTACCATCTGTGTATGCAAATCGATTATAAATCTCCTACCTCCCTTCTCCATTGACAGGGTGTTCCTTTTCCAATCATGCTTTACCTTAGCCTGCACCAACCACCCTCGTCCTAGGATGGCGTCATACCCTCTTCTCTTTAATGGAATGACTACAAAATCCACCAAAAATGGTTGTGTCCCAATTGTTACCGGTTGCGCCATCAAAGTGCCCAAGGGTTTTATTCCATGTTGATCTACTGTAACTGAAAGGTGGGTGGCCATAGTGTTGGTTGTCCTAGTTTTTTCCAGATATCTTCCGGCATCACATTCACTTCCGATCCTCCATCTACTATTGTATCTGTTAACACTGTACCCAGAATGCCCATCTCTACTACTGTTGGGTGTTTGCCTGTTGTCAGTGCTAATAACATCGGATCTATTGCTGCTGCTGTGGTTGTTGCCGTACTATCCTTTGCTTCCTCCATTACTTTCGGGGACAGTGTCATATTTATAATAGCCGTACGTAACTGTGGCATGGTGAGAAGATCATTTAATTTAATTGGCACTTCCGTTTGCATTATCTGTTTCACCATGTCTTGTTCCGCCAAGTTTCTTTTCGGAGTTTCATTAGTGTCTTTTATTTGTGACTTCTCTGCTCTCATCTGCTTCTCTATCTCTGTTCGGGTTTTTTGTAACCTCTCCTTCTCTTCTTCCGCATTCAGATATTTTTCCTTCCTCGCCTGCTCCCGCATGATTGCCAACACGTTCTCATTGCTTGTTCCAATACTTAATAAATTTACGCTTTTCTTTAGACACTTTGAATCTTCATGGTCCCCTAGACCACACCATCTACACAGTAGTTGCGGTGCCTCCTTCGTAGTACAGTCCCTCGCAAAGTATCATATTGTATTCTACTTCGACCTCCATTGTTGTTGTTATTGCTTCCACCCCTTCCGCCTCTATTATTATATCGATATCCACCTGAAGTTGCATCATTGCTCGCGTTATTGCTATTGATCGACGCTTCCTGCGTGAGTAACACCTGTTGGTGTCCTTTTGCTTTCAAGTTAAACGGGCACTCTTTCAGTGAATGCCCCGCCACCTGGCAGATGTCACAAAACTGCTTCTTCGGGCATGAACCCTTCGTATGTCCGTCCTCCTTGCAATCTGTACAACACAATTATCCTTTTACTGTATCTGAATTCTTTTTCAAATTTTTGAATTCTTTCATCATCCGTAGCATATCTTTCTATAGCTCTTTCACCTTCTTGTTTGATTCCTCATCACCACTACTACTCTCCGAGGATGAATCATCTGAATCAGAGGACTTATGCTTTTTCTTCTTACTCGTCTTCTGTTCACTTTCCAAATCCATAGCGCGAGTATACGCATTGGTGTACGATGCCGGTGGTACAATCTTCATTTTCTTTTTAAGAGTCGGTCGTAGCCCCTCCACGAACCACCGTTTTTTCAACCCATCCGCTGGTTGACTCTCCATCTTTCCGATCAATTCCTTCAGTCGCTTGGCATAGGTTCGGACTGTCTCATTCTTTCCTTGTTTGGTACTGTAGATTTCTGCCACTATTTCATTATCATCTCGAAGTAATCTAAATTCGGCTATAAATTCTTTTTTAATATTATCCCATGTATTAAGTTTCTGAGGACTAGTGTCAGAAAACCAGTCTATCGCCACACCCCGTAGGGTCGCTGGAAATTGTCTTACCCAATCATCCTCATCCGTCACACCATTTGCCGTCCATATGGTTTCACACATTTTACAATGTCTGATAGGGTCTGCTGAACCATCACCGTGAAACTTGGGTAACTTTTCTTTAGGGCTAGCCATCGTTACTTGTCTTGGATTCTGAGGTACTTGTGTACCCGCGCTGTTCTGTGTTCCCGCGCTGTTCTGTACCCTCGCGCTATTCTGGACAACAGTCTTGTTCCCAACAACCGCATTATCTGGTGACAAGTCTTCAAGTGATGTTCTATTCTCCGCCTATATCCGTTCGTCCGGTGTATCAGGAACGAAGAGATCCCTCCACGCTCGTGCTCCCTCGACACTCCGAGCCGTGCGAGTTGCTTTCCTTCCGTTCGGACACTCTCCCCTCGGCGTATACAGGTTAAGAAATTCTTCTCTTGTTTCCTCCACCAAATTCAAGCGTTGTCGAGTTTCTTCCAGTAATTCCTCGGCACTCAGCCTACTAGGTGAGTGCACTCCCTCCGTCTGTGCCTCTTCACCCCTTCGGCGCCCCTCGGCAATCTGCTGAAGTCTCTGTCTGCGTTCTGCTTGCTGTGTTAAAATTAAAATTTCTTTTGTTGTACTTAGTTCATTCTTATCTTTCACCTTATTCCGATCTTTGTTTGGCGAATTCGGCATCAATCTTCATATCATTCCTTCGTTCTAGGTTCGTCTGGCAACGGCGCCAAATGTTTACTGCGTAGGGTAAGAAGTTCAACACAAGTATAACACGATTCAATTCCGAACAGGTACTTTATTCATGTATGCACTTGCAGATTACAATAACTACAATGATTTCCGATTACAATCCTAATTCCAAAGTCCATCCGGACATGTACATATACCTTTCCGAAGGGGTGACTCAAGCGTCACGCGCCCGTTCGGATACTACTCTACCCGTCGGCTACATTATACATTTTACCGACAACATTTACTTTCTTTTTGCGATTTTGGTCTAATTGGCAATTTAAAAAAGTAAGTTTCATCTTGACAAAGTTAATATTTGGCTAAGCATTTAATTGGGGGCCAATTTTGGTGTTCTAATTAATATTTTCTTCCTCCCAAGGTCCCAGTCGGCCAGCTAGGAAGGAGAGGCAAGTTGGGTATAAGGGGAAGCTCTTTCCTTTTTGCTCCTCACTTCTCACTCTTCCTCTTCATGGTGTCAGCCATTTTTTGACTTGGAGCAGATTTCTTCTCCTTTAGGCAATTTTGAAAGGGCAGATTGGCATCTTCTTTGGGTGATTTTTCCAGCTAGGGCAGATTGGCATTATTGTTGGCAAATTTCTTCATGGTAGAGATCTGTATGTTTGGCGATTTTCCATGATTGAGGGCAGATCTGCACTCTTCTTGCTTGGTGAATTTTGTGGGAGCCAAATTTTGTGGGAGACAAAATTCTGATTTTTTTTTAAGGGCTGCGATTGTTCTCCTAGAGATCGGACGATTTTATTTGGAGGAGGTTATTGTGATCTGATTTCTTGGGGTAAATTGTGGACAATTCCGAGAGCACTAAATTCTGATTTTTCCAGCTAGAGCCTCAAGATTTGCAAGGGATTTGAAATTCTCAAGTCTGATCCTAAGGGCCCGTTTGGTGAGCGGAATAGGAATACGTATTCTGGAATACGTATTCCAAAAATTGTGAATTCCTTGTTTGGATGCTCCAAAACGGGATTGGAATACGAAGCAAAAATGGAATACTTATTCCATTTTTGGCCCAAAAATGGGGTTTTGCAATTCCACCAAAATAGGTGGTATTGGAATACGTATTCCTATTCCATTTTTTTTTATTTTAGAAAACATAAATTTTCGGGTCCGCAAATTCCCATTAAATATTGGCTGAACCAAACGAAGAACAAGAATACGTTCTATTCCAAAATACGTATTCCGGAATATTTATTCCGGAATACGTATTCCTATTCCGCTCATCAAACGGGCCCTAAATTCCAAAAAGGAGATCCGGTTATTGGTAAAGGTAACTTTAAATAATTTAGAGTTGAAAGGGGTCCTTAAGCTGATTTCCTTCTTTCGTTTTTGTCTAGATATTGTCTCCCTTGGTTCTTCTTGCATTCATTATCCACCACTCAACCATCCTATCATAGGTTGACAAGATGGTAGATGTTAGTGCAAGCAAGAATCCTAAGGGAACAAACACTAAGAAAGACAAAGAGGATATGATGCCCAAACAACTTTCTTCTCAAAAATGAGGCGAATAACCGATACCAATGTCGGTACAATAAACATGATACAGATGAAGGACAAACTAAAGGAAGGGCAATCCCCCTTGGCAAACAGCTATTGGTAAAAGTAATTTCAAATCATTTAGAGTTGAAAGGGGTCCTTAAGCGGATTTCTCTCTTTCGTTCTTGTCTAGACATTGTCTCCCTTGGTTCTTCTCGCCTTCATCATCCACCACTTCACCATCCCATCATAGGTTAACAAGATGGTAGATGTTAATGCAAGCAAGAATCCTACAGGAACAAACATTAAGAAAAACAAAGAGGATATGATGCCCAAAACAAATTTCTTCTCGAGAATAAGGCGAATAACCGATACCAATGTTGGTACATTAAACATGATACAGGTAAAGGACAGACTAAAGGAAGGACAATCCCCCTTGGTGAAGAAGAGATACAGAAGGCGGTTGCACATCACAGCCCAGGCGTCAACACTTCCATTACAACCATGATGAGCGACATCAGAGCAGCACTTGATTTTGAAGATATCAGAGAAGACATCAATGAAACAAAGCTTGGATCAAGACTGGATGAGCTAGGAAAGGCTACTATCAAGAAAAAACATTTGGGCACCCTTTCCTCCCTAAATGTTTTTATTGGATTCACAAAAGAATATGAGGAGGATCATGAGAAGACACTACAGGGAGCAAGCAGCATGATGAAATCGGCTGAGCTCAAGATGAAGCATACACCTTGTCCTCCCATGGAAGAAGTCAATGAAAGGCTAGCTAGGTTCCTTGCCTTTGCTAAAAGAATGAAAGAAAAAGGGAGATTTATATTAGAAGATCATTTGATGTAAGCCCAAGTGGCAATTTCTCTTTCTTCCAGGATAGGACAATTGTCTAATTCTGATTGGCCACCATTTTGGTGCCTTCTCATTGGTTGCCACTTTTCCACTTTTTTCATTGGTCCATCGATGAGGTGGCATCTTCTCATTGGTTGATGGGGTGGCAACCCTAATTAGGGTTTCTAGGATCCAATTTGGATCGTTGACTTTGCTTTTGATCTCTATCGTCGGTTGTAATTTTGGCCTCTATATAAGGTCATTTTGCTCTCATTTGTGAGGGAGTTATGTTGGAGAATTGTTGCAAAGATACTATCAAAATTGTTCTCTATTCATTGTTGTGGCTTGCATGGTGGATATACATAATCATTTTGGTGTATTGCATGGTTCTTCTCATCTCTCAAATTAAAGTAGGATTTCATTTCATGTTGTTAGAGTAGAAGTAGATGGCTAATTATATGGTGCTGTTAGTGAATGTTTGATAGGGATCTACAACTAGGCCACTAGCATCTTAGTCGCTGGTTAGGGAGCCTTGTGTGGTAAACTAGTTCTCTTTTCCTTTGAATCAATGCATCTATGGAGGTGAGCCGCTGGTTAGTTTTCATTAGATTCGATCCCCATCCATTTGCTAATCTTTCCATTCATAGGAGTAGGAGTAGAATAGCGAGTAGTTGAGTAGTTGAATTTCACTCTAAGAAAGTTAGGAAGGTAGAAGTCATTAGAAGCATTATTGCCTCCTTGTGCAATCAACATTATCTGGCGCTACATCCTCCACCATCACTGTCACCATCAACATCACCTGGCACTCATACAAAATCATCACCATCTCACCAAAAACCCAAGTCATCCTCGAATGAATAGCGTAAGGCCACCTACGTGATTACCAGCAAATCACATCGATATATTGAGTTAGTATCCACAAGTGTAAAGAACATTGGAGTTATTCTCATGTCCCATGAGTATTAACTTTTCAAGAGAGGAATTGTGCGTTTGATACTCCGTATCAGCTATTCAATTGCTAATATGTTATGTGGTCTAAAAACTGACATCAACACCAATCAAGTTACATTATTGAGATATGGCACGGTGGATACTATGAGATGTAGTATCATTGAAAACACCATGTGCAGATATTTTATTTAGTAGGCATCATGATACTTGATGCCAATGCAAATACCAAAGAAAATATAAGTATGGTGAATATCTTATGAATGATATTATTGGACATACCATACTTTGATGATACCATAAAGTAGAAATGATAGATTTATGTCATTATCCTTCACCACACCATTTTCTAAAATATCATATTAAGATGATATTTCTCTCTCATTGCTCGAGAGTCCAACATGTTGACCTTACAAACAATCTTCCCTACCTAAGAGGGAGTGTTAATGTTGTAGCTTCAGTCAGATTGATTTGATCAAGAGAATAAAAAAGCGTTAATCAGTCATTATGATTACTAGTTAATCATTATTATCTCTGACTAATAATCATTAGATAATTCACACACACACATATAATTATTGATATTATCCAATGATTATTAATCAGTAAATAATTATTGATCAAATCTGATTGGATTGAAATCTGTGTCTAACTGTAATCATATTACAATTACCGATTAATAAACACATCGTATTATTGACAACAATGATCATTATCTGAAGGCAGATCATATTATATTCTATCAGCACTATTGATGTGTATTAGTATTAACTGACGGCATCAACAGCGATCATTATCTTAAGGCAGATAGTATTATATTGTATCATCAGTATTGGTGTGAATTAGAATGAGCTGATGGCAGTAAAACCATCGAACATGCCCCATGTAGGATCATATTCCTACGTGGCTTACGCCATGTAGAGACATGCCCCTACATGAGCCATGTCTTTTATCCCAATATAGATATTAACTGCTCGCTGCAAATTGAAACATACAGAAATTAAAAACAGTACTACAATTTGCAGCAATCACTAATATAAACATTGTAGTTTATACTAAAAGCAATGTCAAAGACATAATTACAGGTTGGGAGTCAAGTTATATGAACTAATCTGTAAAAGAATTTGATTAATTACATCAACAAGGGGATGCAAGTTAGAGTGCATCCATCATATATATATATATAATTAAAATTAAAGGTATTATATCTGATCCTATTTTCCTTGACAGTTAGCACTCATATCTAACCTTATTACTATTCTAGCTCCAAGATGGAAGGAGTAGGTGCCAACTGCAATGGGATCCATCAAAGTTTACATATCCAAGCCCTTTAGCCTTTCTTAGGACTATGTTCGCAAGGCACTCGGGGTCCTTGATCCCTACCCTATCTTGGGACAGATAGTCATTGCTTGGATTTATACAAACCCCTCCATGGAAACATGACAACCTTCCCATTTTAGCCAAATATTAATAGCTTTTGAGTATATATATATATATACAAGGCATATATATCTATATATATGAATTCCCCATCCCTAACAGAATTCTGATATAATAATATTATGTCAATCATTATTTATCTGTTAGACACATAATGGTATAAATAGTAGTATTATGTGGGCCATAGGTACGTAATAGTAGAGTTTTATATCACTTAATGCTTCCAGCATTGCAAATGTTTACTTCCTTACTCTTCCTTGAAGAACATGAAATATATTTATAATTTCCCATCATCCATCTGATCGGCAATCAACATATATATTTTATAGTGTATGATCTGATTCCTTATTGATCCTCTAATGTAATCAGTATAACATGCAATATTTTGATCCCTAATCTTTCCATCCTTTGATATAGTTCAGCAGTCTATATTTTATAATATATTATTTTCTTCTACCTTTCCATATTGAACAACAATTGAATGCTGATAATATTTGTTCTGTGATCCCTAAATATCTACTCTTCTCACTGAGTGTCATGTCACTTCAATCATTATGTCTTTTCCAGACTGCAGACATTGCATACTCACCATTTCAATTTTTATATCGAATGCTTATTTCCTCTGTTCTTTGCCTTTCTGTATTTCATTTCAAATTGTAATCTATCGCTGCTGTGGTAGAATCACCTTTAGTTGCTGTTATTGTTGGCGCCGATTGTATATTCTCATACATTGCTTTTCCTTGTTTGATGCCAATTCTTCCTACCCTTCTTCCCTCTGGTTCAATGAGATCACTTCCTTCTATATATTCTTATCCCCACGTGAGAGAGGGAGGCATCGCTTCATCAGACATGGAAACTGCGAGAGCCCATTTGTTGACCTCCTTTTGCTGAAGTGGCTCATTCAATCCAGGGTGTCAACAGTTCATAGTCGGTTATGACTTCCTTCCAGTACTGATGGTTGATACTCATCAAACAATAAGCTTATTTAATAATGTTAATATTATTGATATGATTTGATTATTAATAATCATTGATTAATGAGTTTGTCTAGTAAATATTAATAGTACTGTTTACTCTATACTGATTAATGAATTATTGATCAATTATCTTGATTAACTATTAATAAATTATGATATTAATTGTGTATCATATATTGATCAATTAATAACAAAGTTACTGGTTTGAGTTCAAGTTTGGGTTTGAAGAACCGGTTCGTGGTACATCAAAATCTTGAAATGGGGTTTGGGTTCATTAGTACAAAAACATGTTTTTTTTTTTTTTGTGTGTGTGTGGCTTCGAAAAATGAATTAAGATTAGAATGCCACATAGTATCATAAAAGCAACATAAACACTATAAACTTGTAATCTTAGCATCATATCTATTAGCAACACCAAAATATTAAAATAATATTGAGTTCAACTATCATTTTTTAGACTTTTAACAATTACAATTGTTGTCGGTAAAATCTATATTGTATAGCCAATGGCTAGATTAGAACCGAAAGGTTGTGTGACGGTTGAGTCACCCCTTCAGACAGATATATGTACTTGAACAAAAAGCAAACATTTGGCGTCGTTGCCTATAAGGACTGGGTGCTATGAATGCCGAACACATTGAATAAAGATAGAAATAAGAATCCAGAAAATGAAATAAGAATCCAGAAGATGACAAAATAAGTGTGGCACAGGAAATATTAAACCGCACACAGCAAAGTGATTGGAGGCACAAACTCCAACAACTCGCCGAAGGGTACAGCAGTGGTGGCATAGGAGGTGACTACAGTACCATGGGAGCACTGACAAACGGAGTGCAGTCACCAAGTCGATCAAGGGAAAGGTTGATAGAAGAAGCCCAAGAAAGGCGAAGGGTGATCGAAGGAACAAAGGAAGAATTGGCAAACTAGTGTATGCCAAGGGGGAATCTAGACAGGAAGGAAAGGACCAGCACAGCTCGGAGTGTAAGAGGAACACGAGCGTGACGTGAACTCTTCATCCCTAATACACCTGATGAGCAAATACAGTTTGGCCAAAACAACCAAGTCCTTGAGGAAGCCTTCACACCAGTCGAGAACGTAGGTGTCCGTAACGCGGGTGTTCAAAGCGGTACAGGAGTACAAAACAATGCAGGTACCAACAACAGTGCACGACAAAAGAAAGAAAGGGTATTGATGGTTGGTCCAAAGGAAAAGTTACCAAAGTTCAACAAGGATGGCACAACTGACCCAATCAGACACTGCAAAACATGCAAAATGATTTGCAGCGAATGGAGAAAACGACCATGACGAATGGACAAAGCAATTTCCAGCCACCTTACGAGGTGTAGCAATCGATTGGTTTTCAAACACCGATCCAACAAAGCTATCCACATGGGAAAACATAAAGAAGGAATTTATTATAGAGTTTCAACTGCTACGAGATGACAACAAGATAGTAGCAAAAATCTACACCACAAATCAAGGAAGAAATGAAACAATTCGTGTATATGCTAGAAAACTAAAAAAAATAGTAAATAAAATGAAAAGTAAGCCAGCAGACGGGCTGAAAAAGAGATGGTTAATAGAAGGATTACGCCCGGAGTTAAAAAAAAAAAAAATGAAGATTGTACTGCCATCGTCATACACTGAAGCATACAATTGAGCGATGGACCTAGAGAGTGAACAGAAAACAAAGAAAAGCAGATCATTTGACTCGGATGAATCATCTTCTGAGGATAGCAGTAGTGATGAAAAGGGCAGTAAGAAGGTCTGAGCCCTCTAGAAGGATATGATTAGGATGATGAAAGAGTTTAAGAATATGCAGAAAGGGAATAACCAGACCAAAAAAAACGAGCTATGGTGCACAAAATGCAAGACAAAAGGTCACACTAAGGGATCCTGTCTGAAGAATCAATTCTGTGATATCTGCCAAATTGCGAAACATTCGACAAAGGAATGTCCGTTCAATATGAAAACAAGAGGGCATCAACAAGTGCTCCTCATACAGGAGGTATCCACGTCAGGAGGGAACAGAAACACAAACAATGACGATGCCACCTTGGGTGGGTACAAAAACAACAGAAGGGGCCAAAACAACAACACCAACAACAACAATAATAACAATAATAATGGTGGACGTAGTCGGATTCAGTATGATGAAAATGGCCGACCGATGGTTCAATGTTGGGCATGCAACTTGTGGGGCCACTTTGCACAAAATTGTACAACGACAAACACACCTTAGTTGTTATGCAAATGATGTAGTCCTGGAGACCATAAAGATGCCAAGTGCCCAAAATCGAAATCAGGAGTGAATTTGATCAACATCAAATCGGGATCGGATGAAGAGGAAGTCCTGACAATTACACATAAACAAGCAAAGTTGTACCCAGACCCAACGGAAGAAAAGAAGAGATTGGAAGAAGCACGGGCAGAAATTGAGAAGAGGATGCAGACAGAGTAAACACAAACGGAGAAGAGGGACACTGCGAGTACCTCAAAGAGGAACTACGCAAAATAGAACATCATAAGACAGATATTACAAACTAAAGTGCTAGTAAAATTAAATGATCTAATCCTCACAATGCCCCAACTACGAATGACACTCACAAACATGGCTCCGACTGCTAAACTACCAGAAGAACCTAGGAAGGAGAACGAAAGCAGAACAAGCATAGCAGACCCAATGCTACTAGCCCTCACATCAGAAAGGCATCCAGCGGTCGTAGAAATGGGTATATTGGGAACAATCCTCTCAGACACAATCGTGGACAGAGGTTCAGGGGTAAATGTCCTACTAGAAGATACCTGGAAGAAGTTGGGACAACCGACAATGTGGCCACCCACGTTCCAATTGCTAACTACAGAAGAACATCACATTAAGCCTCTAAGGATCCTGATGGCACAACCAGTAACGATTGGAACACAGTCGTTCCTGCTTGGACTTTGTAGTCATCCCACTAAAAAGTGTTTACCGTACTGGTAAAGAAATCAACGCATACAGACAATGGAATAGAATAGCAGAATTATATTCGCATATGCCAGACATACATTATGCTTCATAATATCCGTAATAGTAGATGATTGATGATTTACAATGATCCCAGGCGGGATATAGATACTACCGCCGAACCTTCCCGAAGGAGTCCGTCGGCCACAACATTACATCCGCTACAAACTATTTACCCGTCGGCTACAAAATACAAAACACCGACGACAACCAATCCGTCGGCTACAGAAACACCGCCGGAACCATCCAGTCAGCTAACACCATCCCCCCCAAAAAAAAACAGTCATCTCCTAACGACTAACAAAATTAGGAGACAACTTACAGACAATAGAAGAAATACTAAAGAGAAGGGGTCGTCCCAGAAGGGTGCTGCTGGCGACGTAACTCATACACCTGCTCTGTCCTGATGCGGAGATCTATCTGAATCTGAGAATTAACTTCGACGACCTCCTTTAGAATAAGCATCGCATCCATAGCCTGCCTCCTAGCTAACTGCATCTCTTGCTCAGCCGCATCCTTATCTCGGACCGCCGCCTTTGTACCTTGCCTCGCCACGTCCCTCTCCTGCACCACTGCTGCCATATTTGCCAATAGTGTTGCCCGCTCAACGGCCCATGCTGCCTGCTGGTTAGCCAAGTCAGCGGCTAGCTTCTATCTAGCCTCACTCTCAGCTGCCAATGATCTCTCTATTGCAACCCTGTCCACCTCCGCACGCCGACGACCATAGTAAACATCCTTGTATAGTCCCACAATCTCATGTGCTAGCTTCATCATAGGGGTGTCACTGGGTCCCAACTCAGGCTCAGTAGCCCAATCTGCCAACATCTCAGCTATCTCCACCGCCGGCCAGCCCCTGTCTACAAAACAAGTCTGAAATCGTCGAGGACAAATCCCACGGATATATGCTCTGATCAAATGCCACTCCCTCCGCCGAGTTAGGGCCTGAATTGCCACATCGTGTCCCTTCTTCAACACCGACTTCATAGTGCTGAGGTAATCCCAGCACTTGTCCTCATCCGACCCGTAATCCTCCTTGGCGAAGTCCTCCAATGACCATTCTGCATCACTATTTGCCTACTCATCAGCGGGAGCCATGCCCAGACGAAGGTACAATAAGAATCGTGAGTCTTAACGGACATGAAATGAAAGAGACTTCCGAGCGAATGTTGTGAGTTGATATGGCGGAGTAAGGCTCGCAGATTAATGTTCAGTAAATGGGATTATGTAGAGAAACACCTAACGGAATGAGAGGAATTGCATCTGAAGTTAATAGGCTTCGAGAATGATACAACCACTTGTTACAATACAAGTTATTTTAAAATTTTAAATATTGATTAGTTTTTGGATGAAAAGGTGCAAGTATAACTGACACCTTTTCATGCTCTATAAATATATGTTGAGAGAAATCGAACATGATACCATTCATATTGCTTTGAAAAGAAGCTCTGCATATTCAAAAAAAATATATTGTTAAATTTCTTCAAAAGGGGGAGTCTGAAGTTTGAACTAAGCAGGTGGAAATTCAGATTTTTTGAGCATAAACTTTGACATTGTATGGGATCAAAGTTGTGTTAAATAGAGCATTGATAATCAGAGTATCTTCAATACCAACTCTCCTACAATATAATTAGTAAGATCTTTGTTTGTTCTAGAGATAAAATATATATGATTCGTCGTTTGTGATCATTTTACTCTTTATTTGTTTATAATTCATTATTACAATAGGTGGATCGAATTGTTCATTATTATTTAGATATGATAAATACAAATATTGTAAAATATTATTATTTTCTTTATCTGTATCTATTTTGTCCACATAAGGGTTAAAACATCATAGACTAATCTAAATACGTGAAAAAGCATAACAATTTGAGGCATTGTAATAACTGAATCATTTACAAATATAATAACCAATATCATAAAGTTGTATGAGAGAAGTATACATTTGACTCTATTACCCAATTAAACTTTGGCACTGATCATTAATTTGCTCATAATTTTCAATCCATATGCTGGCAATAATTTAGCCTCTTTCCTTTAAGAGTTTGATACTTATTTGTTTTAGTAATTCATTTTAAAAAAATTCTTTTAGCAATTCACAACTTTACTAAAGTAACCAAAATTCAAAGATTATTCAATATTCGTAATTCAGAAGTTTTTTCTTAGAATCTTGCCATTTAAAGAGATTGCCTTTGCATTATAATCTATTCACTATAAAACATCTTGGATCCAAGTTCTACTGTCCAGGATCAAGTGTACAAGCCTTGGTTTAGCAGAGCCAAAAGTGTGGAGGATTTAAGTCAATTTGATTGATCCTATCAGGTTGATCAAAATTGATTAGATATCCTAACATCGAGTAAGCAAGGCTCATAGGTTTCTAATCAACGATTTTGATAACCAATAGACCGTACGGCCATGAAGGGACCCGTACGAACAGAAAGGAGGCATCACACATAGGAGATAAACACCATACAACATAAAACCAAGGCAGGAGAAGCAGGTAAGTCGTATGGCTAGCAAAGGAAAAGGTACGACCATCAACTGAAGGATTGAAGTCACTGTACGGACATACGGACATGATGAAGCAATAAAATGTGTCGTACAGCCTTGAGGAAGGCACACATCTAACAGCCACACCGTACAGTACGGTCGGGCAAGAAGTGAGAAGCAAACTAGGCTGTACGGTTGTACCAAAGAAGGAAGATGAAACACTGTACAGTGTACGGCCTATACAAAAAAGAAAAGGAGGAATGCACTTAAACGGCAAGGTGGGAGCACTAATGTACAGCCCGTGAACATAGAGAGAGAAACGTTGCAGAGGAAATTGTACAAAGAATATACTAGAATACACCGTACGGCTGGAAATTTGCAAGAAGAGACTTGGAGGTGTACTGTACGGCTAGGGAGTTACAGGAACTAGAGGTGTACCATATGGTCGTACGGTCAAATTGAAGAAGAAACCGTACAGCAAACTTACACGACATTGATGTCGGAGAACTAAGTTGTACGGTCCATACAAAATCAATAACTAGAGTAGGTGTTTACCGTACAAGGTAAAAAACTTAACACATGTAGTATATCACGATTCAACAGAGAACAGATACTTTATTCATATATGCATTTACTGATTACAATCCGAATACAATGACTACAATGATCACAATGATGATTCCAAAGTCCATCTCGGACGTGTACATATACCTTTCCGAAGGGGTGACTCAAGCGTCATGCGCCCATTCGGATACTATTCTACCTATCGGCTACACTATACATTTTACCAACATCATCCCCCCCAAAAGGAAAAGTCATCTTGGACGACAATATAACAAAACTCAAGGCAAACAAAATACATCAAAAATACTAAACAAAGGGATGCGTCCCAATTGTTACCGGCTGTGCCATCAAAGTTCCCAACGACTTTATCCTATGTTGATCTACTGTAACTAGAAAGTAGGTGGCCATAGTGTGGATTGTCCAAGCTTTTTCCAAATATCTTTCGGCAGCATGTTCACCCCCGGTCCTTTGTCTACAATTGTATCCGTCAGCACAATACCCAAAATGCCCATCTCCACGACTATCAGGTGTCTCCCTATTGTAAGTATCAATAGCATCGGGTCTATTGCCGTTGTTCCCTTACTATCCCTTACTTCCTTTGTCACTCTCGAGGACGGTGTCATATTCATAATAGTTGTACACAACTGTAGCATTGTGAGAAGGTCATTTAGTTTAATAGGCACTTCTGTTTGCATTATCTGCCTCATCATGTTCTGTTCCGCCAAGTTCCTTTTCAAAGTTTCGGCAGTGTCTTTGACTTGTGACTTCTCTGCTTTTATCTACTTTTCTATCTCTACTCGTGCTTTTTTTAACCTCTCCTTCTCTTCTTCTACATCCGTATATTTCGCTTTCCTCGCCTGCTCCCGTGTAACTGCCAGTACTTTCTCATCACACGTTTTAATGCTTAATAGATTTACCCCTTGTTTTGGACACTTTGCATCTTCATGGTCCCCTGGACCACACCATCTGCAAAGTAGTTGCGACGTCTCCTTCGTAGGACAATCCCTAGCGAAGTGACTCCAAAGATTGCATGCTCAGCACTATATCATCGGTCGTCCACTCGCACCATACTGTATTCAACTCCAACCTCCATTGTTATTGTTGTTGTTTCCACCCTGTTGCCCCACTTTTCATCCTGTACCCATTATGCAAAGTGGAAAATGGTCTTGTGTCTCAATTAGGTTTAGGTATGTCTGAGTCTATTTCTTTTCCCCAAGTGCAAAGTCTCTCCATCGGCTTTTCATCTTCCTTCTCCCGCATTACATAACCAAGTGGGTTTCCCTTGTTGTCGTGAGCTTTGTGGATAGTATAGGATCCTTCCAATGGAGATTCTTGGGTCATATCACGATCTTCACAAAGTCATTTCCAAGGATGAGCTTGCTCGCGACTTATTATAGTTTGCACATAAAGAAAATGAAGTCTGCGGAAAACCTAGCATTGGCTTCTCCTTGGTGGAAATTCGAACTGTGAAGGTGATTTTCCGTACAGGTCAACAAACGAGGTATACAAGCTAAAGCAAGGAAGAAATGAGTTGTTTATGGATAGATTGTTCCTACATTGCAGTATTCTACCTCGGGAGTTACTCAAAATTCATCATAATGATCAAAATAGCATCTAGCGGAAAATTCTGAAGTAGCTTCTCCACGATGGGTTTTCGACCTAGGAACTCAGTTTTCCGACAAAGGCATTTGTAAGGCAGAAAAGCAAGTAAGTGGGTTCCTTTTTCATTTTCCCAGCCCTTTTTAGATTCTCCGAAGCTTAGAGACACATTGACTTGAAGGGCTAAGTGAAAATAAGAACAAAGGCGGAAAAACAGAAGTTGCCTTCTCCTCGACGGGTTTTCAACCCTTTGAAGCGATTTTCCGCATCCATTGAAAAATCACTTCTACAAGCATGTCGGGCTCATAGATTAATCGCAAGATGCTTAAAAAGGGTAATGGAAGCCAATTGATCGCATTTGGGAAGGTATCTTGATCAAAATCTGATTGGGCGCATTTTTCCCCACGAAGTACTCTATTCTTAATTTTTTGCAACTTGGTGAAAAATGGCAAAGTAAGTCTGTAATAAAGGAAAGTAACCGTTGGGCCAATGGGAATAGTGAAATGACATGTAAAAATTTGTTAGAAACCCTCGCATTTACTAATCTAATGGATTTATCCTTTAATTCACTCGTGTGGCGCCGATCTTGAAGATTAACGGGTGAATTGGGATTTCTATATAGAGATGAACATAACAGATTTTCAAACTACCGCTTTCTTATTGGAACTGTTCTGTTGTTGAATTGAATAGTGATTTCAGAATCCTCACAGCTACAAAGCTCTACTCTCTGTACTATTTTCAATTTTAAGATTTACAATTCATCTCTATCTCAGTTAAGATGGCAACAAGATTCGTTGGTTTCGATGAACTGAATGGGATTAAGTCGACATTGCAAAATGTTACAAATACCTCACTCCGCTTCTTCGACATGCAAGATTTCCAAAGAAGGTTGAAGACAGAGCCAATCCACCCAATAATAAAGAAACTCCAAGGAAGCGGGCTAGTGGATGTAGCAGGGTTTCCAGTAGCAATTCAAGCCCCCAAGCTGATCGTTGAATGCATTAACCATTACAATCCGGATACTAAACAAATTATGTTGTCGGATCATACAGTTTTGATCTCAATTGACCGGCAAACTGTAGTCAATTGCCTCCGGATTCTAGAGTGGGAAGAATTTTCTGAATTGACCATGGGAGGAGCCATGTCCGAGTTCTCTTTGAAGAAGATGGTGTGGTGGAAGGAAATCATGAGGTCCTAGTTCCAAAAGCCACGGGGAGCTAAGAGTAAGGTTCCTAAGACTCTTTTTGGCACCGATCTCAAGTCCTAAATCATGGACATTCTGGTTCTTTTGCATTGGTTGAAAGGTGAGGTAGAAGCACTTAATTTCGTAGAACAATATTTCTTTTTAGTGCAAATCATCTGCTTAGACACACATTATGTGGATTGGGCGTATGAGGTAAGTGAACATCTGTCCAGAGCTCTCAGTGCTGCAAAGTTCTATAATACCTTTTACATTTCTTCTTTCCTTATTTATATGCTGGCTTCTCTACAATTGTGGTCGGTGTCGTCCGAAGAAATTGTGTATCAGCCGACGGGTCCCTTCGAGAAGGAAATTGTGTATCGGCCGACGGGTCCCTTCGGTAAAAGTCTTGTTATGTAGCCGACAGGTAAATAGTTTGTAGCGGGCATAATGTATCTGGCCGACGGACTCCTTCGGGAAAGTTCTTCGGAAAGTATTTATAACCCCTTCGGAAAGCATTGTAATCAGATCTTATCATCATATCTTATCATTAAAGCATAATGTACTGTTGGTATATGCGAATAATAATAAGAGTTCTGCTATTTGCTGTTCGGTGTTCGTGTCTATTTCCTGTGTGCGTTGCTTAATTAATCCATACGGTAAACATTTGGCGCCGTTGCCCGATGGATCTAGCACGCAAGCAAGCAGATATGAATTAAATGCCGAATCAGTTGAACA
Source organism: Cupressus sempervirens (assembly GCA_028749045.1). NCBI lineage: Eukaryota > Viridiplantae > Streptophyta > Pinopsida > Cupressales > Cupressaceae > Cupressus > Cupressus sempervirens. The sequence goes on along the minus strand of CM053784.1, from coordinate 147,856,319 downwards.
AAGATAAGAGTAAGCTGAAGGAAAAAGATGACATACGCGTTGCGCAGGAAAATTTAATTTTGGCTCAGCAGCTAGAGCGTCGAAGGAGGTTTCAGAAGATTTTCAACGGAAACAAGAGTGCGAAAGGATTGTTCAAGGAGACTCAACAACGGCTTGATTTGGTGGAAGAAGCGAGGGAGGAGTTTCTGAACCTACATACGCCACGGGAAGAGAATCCTGACGGAAGCAGATCGACTCGCACGGCTCGGAGTGCGGAAGGAGCACGAGCGTGGAGTGACCTCTTCGTCAGAGATATACTTCCGGAACGGACAGCTACGGTTGACAAACCCTCTTCTTCACCAAACAGTGCGGAAGTCCAAAACAGCGCGGGTGTTGAAAACAGCGCGGAAGCAGAAAACAGCGCGGATGTTGAAAACAGCGCGGAAGCAAAAAACAGCGCGGGTGTGCAAAACAATGCGGGTGTCCAGAACAACACGGGTGTACAGAATAGCGCGAGTGTCCAGAACAGCATGGGTGTGCAGAACAGCGTGGGAGCTCAGAACAACAGTGCAGGAGTGCAAAACAGCGCAGGTACACAACAAATGGCAGGTCCGAAAGAAAAATTGCCTAAATTTGATGGTGATGAAGCAGCTGATCCCATTCGAAATTGTAAAACATGTGAAACGATCTGGAGGGCAAATGGTATAACAGATACGAATGGATCCGACAATTTCCTGCTACCCTACGGGGTGTTGCCATTGATTGGTTTACTGATGCCGATCCACAGAAATTAAATAGTTGGGATAACATTAAGAAGGAGTTCATCACAGAATTTCAACTTTTGCGTGATGATAATGAAATTGTCGCAGAGATATTCAATACCAAGCAAAAGAAGAATGAAACTGTACGGGTCTTTGCCAGGAGGTTGAAGGCCTTAATCAATAAAATGGAGAACAAACCGGCAGATGGGCTCCAGAAAAGATGGTTCATTGAAGGCCTTCACCCGAAGCTGCGGAAAAAGATGAAGATCGTGCCACCATCCACATACAATGAAGCGTACAATCGGGCAATGAACCTCGAAAGTGACCAGAAGACAAAGAAGAAGAAGAAGACCAGCTCGTCCGATTCAGATGACGATGCATCCTCAGGAGATGATGGCAGCGATGACGAAGGAAGCAACAAGAAGGTCCGTGCCCTCCAGAAGGACATGATGCGGATGATGAAGGAATTCAAAAACATGAACAAGGAGACTAAGGGCAATGACCTATGGTGCACAGAGTGTAAGAAAGAAGGCCATACAAAGCGATCCTGCCCCAAAGATCAATTTTGTGAAATCTATCAGATCTTGGGACACTCAGTAAAGGAATGCCCTTTCAATTTAAAAACAAGGACACCACAGCAAGTGTTCCTATCACAGGAGGCATCCCCGTCAAGAGGAAACGGGAACACCAGTACGGAAGGTGCCACATCAGGCGGATATAGAAACAACCGGCGTGGTCCAAACAACAACAGCAATAACAACAATGGTGGCAACAACAATGGAGGAAGGAGTCGAATTCAGTATGATGCGAATGGTCGGCCAATTGTTCAATGCCGCGCATGCAATTTGTGGGGTCACTTCGCTCGAGTGTACAACGGCGAACACACCGAAGTTGTTATGCAGATGGTGTAGACCTGGTGATCATGAAGATGCTAGGTGTCCGAAGTCGGGAGTAAACTTGATCACCGTCAGGACGGACGAAGAAGAGGTTTTGGCCATCACACGGAAGCAAGCGAAAGTGTACCCCGAACCGGCGGAAGAAAAGAAAAGACTGGAAGAAGCACGGGTAGAGATCCAGAAAGCAACACAGGCAGAAACGGCACACCTGAAGGACATGTCGAGTACTTCCGTACGGAACTGCGCAGAACAGAACATTGTCCGGCAAATTTTGCAAGCCGAGATACCTGTCAAGATAAGTGATCAGTTGCTCACTATGCCTCAGCTCCGATCAGCACTCACAAACATTGTTCCCGCTGCTCAACTACCAGGAGAACATGGAAGGAAGCAGGAAAGTGGAGCAAGTACAGTGGACAAAAAGGAGAAGGAAAGTGGTGCAAGTGCAGAAGATCCGATGTTGTTAGCCCTCTCATCCGAACGCCATCCAGCAGTCGTCGAAATGGGAATTCTCGGGACTGTATTGACGGAAACAATTGTGGACGGAGGGTCTGGTGTCAATGTGTTGCCTGAAAACACTTGGAAAAAGTTGGGACAACCGACATTATGGCCGCCTACATTCCAGCTGCTAACGGCCGATCAACATGGAATCAAGCCATTGGGAGTCCTGACAGCACAACTAGTGACAATCGGAACACAACCATTCCTGTTGGACTTCGTTGTGATTCCTCTGAAACGGAGGGGATATGATGCCATTCTGGGCCGGGGGTGGTTGATACAAGCCAAAGCAAAGCACGATTGGAAGAAAAATACTTTATCACTCGAAAGCAAAGGCCATAAGTATGTCATCGATCTGCACACTCAGATGGTCGGGGAAGAAGCCCTATCGTCAGATTCTGAGGGAGAAGAGGATGAGAGGAGCCAGATTATGGAACCCGATCAGGAGGGAGTCCTCCAATTGGAAGGAGATGACGATCTGGATTCAGTAAATGGTCTTTACCACCGGCAGATAGAGGATTACGAGCTCTTTCCAAGTTGTAATATGCGAAGGATCGACGAAGGTAAGAAAGAAGGAAATGAATGTCCAAAGGAACACAGAGAAGCCGATGGAGGAAATGAATGTCTGAAGGAACATGGAGAAGCCGAAGGAGGAAATGAATGTTCGAAGCAACACAGAAAAGCCGAAGAAAGAAACGCGAATATGACTGAAGCTGAAGGACAGAACATACAGTACGAACCCAAAAGAAGGAAAGATTCTACTGTACGACTACGCAAGAAGAAAGTATTACGTCGAACCAAAAATATAGCAGAAAGGTACTGGCAGCAAGGAAGGCACACGATACGGTCTGCACAGGAAACAAAGCGGAAGGGTCTAATAAAAGTTGTAGCAGTACGGAGTATTGGCGGCCAGAAGGGGCAACTGATGGAGTCCATGCTACGGAGCTTCGGAAACAAATTGGGCGGTATGGAGATGACACAGAACAGGCGTAGCAGGTTTCAACTCAGACAGTGGGTGTTGAAGTACGACGATCAGAATGAGATCAACCCAGGCAAGTTCAAGGTTAAGTGGGTCAGGCCGTATCAAATTCGGGAAGTGGGTGATAATGGAGCAGTAAAACAATGGATGCTAGACGGAAAAGAAGTTGCCGACACAGTGAATAGGTCGAAGTTGAAGGTTTGCCATGAAAGAAGTAACACACCTCCATGGACGAACAACTGAGAGAAGAAGACTGTAAGTACTGTACATATGTAAATACTGTACATAGTTGTTCAAAAAAAAAAAAAAAGTGAAGTAAAGCACCGTACGGTTTCTGGAAAGCACCGTACGGTTTCTAGGAAGCACCGTACTGTTTCTGGGAAGTACCGTACAGGTTCTGGAAGGTACCGTACGGTTTCGTATTTGCAGGAGACAGCACCGTACGAGGTTTTTGTCTAAAGGGAAAAGGAAGTAAGTACGGCTTTTTTATATCTGAAGGAGGGCGTACGATTTTCCAGACAATTCAAATTGTAGTACAGTTTTTTAAGAATGTACGGGTTTCATGTTTGGAGTACGGATTTCATTTGCCACCGTACGGATTTCACTGCCAGAGTACAGATTTTGTTGCCACCGTACGAATTTCATTGCTACCGTACGGATTTCATAGTAAAGGGGCACTGTACGGTTTCCACAAACACCGTACGGATTTCACAGTAAAAGGATTGCCATACGGTTTTCAATGTCTGAAGGATGGTGTACGGCTTCCCAGATAAATTAATTGTACGGGTTCTCAAGAGGCTGCTGTATGGATTTTTGGAGGAAGATACCGTACGGCTTGTTATAAGCTTGTGTTTCGTACGGATTTTAAAGCAAATATATTAAGCATACGGATTTTAGAGCCATTTTTCTGTACGAATTTTTAAAGGAAAGCGGCGTACGGAAATTGCAGTTGGGAATGCGAGGCGATTGTACGGATTTTTCAAGCATATCATGTGTACGGATTTGGATTGCAAGATTACAAATTCTGAAGAGTGGGGTTTTTGCGTACAGATTTCATCATAGAAGGGGGACAGGAGGTTTTCTAACAAAAAAAAAAAAAAAAAACTACAGAATCAAGTTGCTCAGAATGAGTATCAGATGAAACCATAGGGAAGGGGAAGCATCAGCGATTGCCAGAAAGAGTGTAGAATCAGCAGAAAATGACAGAAATGGTGTGTTCCGTGCAGTTTTGTGTGGGTTTCAGAGTGCTAATTTGGTCTTGGCGGCACCCGGGGCGCTGCCCCAGGACCCCGCAAGGGCGCTGCCCCTCGACCCCGTCGGGGGCGTTGCCCCCTAGACCCCCAGTCGTTGCAGATATCGGTCGTGGGAGTCTGACCAGTTAAGAAGAGTTGAAGTTGCTACAGGCATGGAGTGTCTGTCTACCAGAGGCAGTGGGAGCAGGTGTTGGCTGTGAGGCTGTCTTGGTGGATGCATAGAGAGCTCGGGAGGAGCTGATCATCCAATTGGAGGCAGTGCAGCAACACTTGGCTCAGGGTACCGAGGAGTTGGAAGCAGAGAAAGCAGCACAGGTGGCTATCAAGGTCAGCTTGAGGAGTCAGTATTGTGTTAACCAAGGCTATAGATGCAACGGGATGAATGTGAAAGTGATGTGGCAAATCAATATTGTTGTATTTGTTGTTTGAGTTTTGTTTTGTTGTCGTCAAGAGACGACTTTTCTTTTTGGGGGGGATGATGTCGTCGGAAGAAATTGTGTATCAGCCGACGGGTCCCTTCGGGAAGGAAATTGTGTATCGGCCGACAGGTCCCTTCGGTAAAAATCTTGTTATGTAGCCGACGGGTAAATAGTTTGTAGCGGGCATAATGTATCTGGCCGACAGACTCCTTCGGGAAAGTTCTTCGGAAAGTATTTATAACCCCTTCGGAAAGCATTGTAATCAGATCTTATCATCATATCTTATCATCAAAGCATAATGTACTGTTGGTATATGCGAATAATAATAAGAGTTCTGCTATTTGCTGTTCGGTGTTCGTGTCTATTTCCTGTGTGCGTTGCTTAATTAATCCATACGGTAAACAGTCGGGCCTTCCCAGAATAGAGGATTTTCTTGATGATGTAAAAAGTTATGAATTTTATCCATGCTTGCAGTTACGAAATAGTTATGCAGAGTATGTCAGGGTTAATGACTCTTTTACAATGAGGATTTGCAGGGAGCTACAAGGATGCCTGGAGAGGAGGTTTAGCCCAGAAGCGATGGCGGCCATCAATCAGTTTGGTAGCTACTTCATTCAATTCTCATCCTTCTCATATTTGCATCTTGCAACTTTCGACGAATTTCCTCTGAAATTGCCCAAATACCCGAGTGACATGATCGTGCTCGTAGAGATCGTGAGACAAGCTATCCAAGTGAATGTGCTGAGCACCAATCTAAGGAAGAAGGGATATGAGTTCCCCATGAAGGTCGGGGCTTACAGTTGTGATTCTCGGTCTGATGCCAAAAACATGCTCAAGGCATTCAAGAATAAGTACAAATTGGAAGAATATGAGGTTGTGAGGCCCATGTTCGACCCAAATGGATATGCAAGAGAGATGCTTCAAATCGGGAGTGTGATCAAGCATGTCACCACTCTAGAGGATTATTGGGCAGATTGCAGGGATGAGTTGGAGAGCCGAGATCGTGCTTTCACAAGGCTCACGGTGGAACAAATAAAGACATGGCATTGATCTCAATGTAGAAGGATTGGAGTATGATGGTCAAAATATGTATAGCAATACATATTTGACTAAATTAAGGCGAATTCCTATCAGTTCCGAGCCATATGTGGATGTGGAAGAGAATCTCCATATCATGATGGCTAGGATAATCAAGAGAACCGGGAAATGGGTCGAGTGGACAACCAGAAAGAGCCAAAGTAAGGGTCCAGCCACTCAAGCTTCTCCAACAACTACAACGCCTACTGCATCTCAGAGTGCTACAGTGGGTGTGACCATAGCTTCCACCCAAGGACCAGCTCAACCTGCAGGCGGAGGTGATCAACCCCCAGATAAGAATGTTCCTATAGCCCCAACATGTCATGATGGTTCCTTGCCAGTTATAGGAACCCAGACTAGTACTGAAGAGAAGAAAGCAAAAGAACCAAAGGACAATGCTCCTACTCCAATACCTTCCCCACATACTACTCCCATTCCATCTCCTCACACTACCCCTGTTCCTTCTCCAGATACCACTCCAATCACATCCCCTCATCATAGCCCCGTGCCATCAACAAGTGCTTCACTTTTGAGACCAGGTGGCTCCCCCATACAGATAGTAGACTTAGGTGATGGAAAAAGTAGCAGCAGCGAGTAAACTAATCAGATGAAGAGATGAAGAAGACTCCAGAGATAGAGAAGGGCCAAGCTTCCTCCAGATTCATCTCAAAGGATTCAAAGAATCCTTTCTCTTCATCTGCTATAGCCACAACTCCAGTAAAGAAGAAAATGTTCAGCATTGAATCACTCGAAACAGCTTCCAAAGTGATAGGAACCGATTCTTGGCTAGAAGATACTTTGGAAAGGAAAAGAAGGAGAAAGGATGAGAGTGTTTCTAAAATAGACACAGTATCCCTCGCGGTTCGTTCTAGGACTGCATTGGCAAAGGTCAAGAAGCAAAAGACTTTGTCCATACTTGGGCAAGATCCAGAAACAAGGCACTTGACAATGGAAATAACTAAGCCAAACAAAGGGGGAAGAATTGAAGATATGACGCCTGATGATTTTACTCTGCATTCGATTGATCTTGGAGAAGCCAGACATGACACAAAGGTTGGCTTGTGGACGAGGTAATAGAAAGACAATTGGAGAGTCTCAAATTGTCAAAAATCAAGAAGGCAGAAATAGAAGAATTGAATAAATTCATCAAGCAGCTAGTTACTCCACTAGCAACTATTTCTGGTATGTTTGTGACTCAGACTCCTAGTGCAGCTGAAGTTAGAGCTCTCATCTCCCAGCCCCAGGAAGATAGGCATTATGGTCAAATCGGTAGAGAATGGATTGAGAGACTCAAATCAGAAGGGGTCTCTCTCATAGATCAAATTGGAAATGTTATCCTCAGACTGGAAACAGAAAAGGATAACATATTGTCTAACAGTAACACTCTGGCCGGAGAAAGAGTCAGATGTGATGAATGCATCTCTCTTTTAAATATGATCATCCAGATGAAAGCAAAAGAGGCAATCAAAGCAAAGATCCTAAAGAAAGGTAATGAACCTTTGTTTGAATGGCTCCAAAGTATGCAGTTCAAGCTGGAAATGATTCAAGAAGCTAAGAAGGGACTCAAGGAGATAGAGAGTAAAATAAAGAAAACTCAAGATAGAGGATTTGAGCTGATGAGAGGGCTACACACTCACTCTGAAACCAGTGGTCAAGGAAAGGACCTCATTAGAGTGGAAGTGATGAAAAGTAACTTCTCTATTTTTTTGGATAATTGTCCTCCACAGTGGCTTCCAATAGTCAGAACAGAACTGCAGAACTCCAAGCGCTCAGTGGATGGATACATGTGGCCGTGGAGGAGTTGCTAGATCAGTTTGATGGGGACACAACCCAAGAACAGAATGGACACAACAGAAAAGGGAAATTGTATTAACTGAAAAATAAGCTAGTACATTCAGTACAGAGAAAATAAATTTCAAAACATGCCCTAAGGGCTTACAATAGCATAAATGTGGAGATAATTTCTCCTTTCAGTACCTCCTCTCAAACTCCACTCCGAATTGCCTTTTACAATGCCAGAAATCTCCTTAAATAGACCCCGGAGGGTTAAGGACTAGGAGTACATTCTAGAAAGTGCTAATAGGCATCCACCAACCAAATAGAAGGTTCCAAAAGCTGCGTTAGAAGTCGACGCAAATCTAGAAGAATCCAGAAACGGTAATCGAACTTCCGGGAGGCATAACTTTTGAACCGTAGCTCTGATTGACGAACCGTTTACATTTCCGGAAAGCTCTCGAAGCGCTCTATAGCCCTATGGACAGCTTCGCTCGTCCCCCATTTTTTAGCCCTTTTCGAGGTCATTTAATGCCCCTAACTTGACTTTGAAGCATTCTTAGGAGGTCTCCAAAACTCGAAAAACTACAATAACTTTCAAACCGTGTGGCTTTTTGACCGGATTCTTTTTCTGGAATGTTCTAAATCACAATTACATTCATCTGGCCAATTCACACCTTCTAGTTTACCAAAATGATGGCTCAATTACATACTCCTATTTTTTCGAGATTTACACGAACACTGATAGTGGAACTGTGAGAGTTGGAACCTTTATTTGACCCAAATGGGTATCCAAAAATGAAAACACATGAAACAGAAACTAAGTCTAAGTATATTTTTTTGGGTGACACAGGATTGCCCTTATACCTCTGGATGCTCCTGCATCAGACACCCAGGGTAGATTGAAAAGTGACCCTGTCACTTTATGAATGGTAGAGGAAATCCCAAATGGGAAACCTCAGCTGCTGAAATCCAAGTTGAGTCCTCGATCGATCGTCCTTTCCATTTGACCAAATACTCTTCATACTGCCTGTTTCTGGTACTCCTACCCACACGATGATCTAGAATGTCTTCTATCTCCTCCTTCTTAGAAGCAGGAATTGGACATGGCTCTAACACCAGCTCCTCATCTGCACCATCATCATGATACTCTGTTGAATCTACAATGTTGAAAATGGGAGAAATGTGAATACCACCTGGCAGCTCCACTTCATATGCATTTTCTGAGTCATGTTTCTTCAAAATTTTGCAGGGGCCAAATTTCTTCATTTTCAGCTTGTTGTAAGTACCGGCTGGAAATCTTTCTTTTCGTAAGTGCACCATGACTAGATCCCATACTTGGAATTCTTTATGTCTTCTCCTTTGATCAGCCCTAGCTTTATACTCTTGATTCATCTTGGCAATGTGTGCTTGAACCTCCTCATGTAGACGCTTGATATGTTCAGCAAATTCTTCCGCTTCAACACTTGTCCTCTCCCCTTGCTCTATCTTCCTCAATTTTGGTCCAGTCCTTGGGCTATTCCCATATACAATTTGGAATGGTGATTTTCCAGTACTCCTATTTATAGAGTTATTGTAAGCAAACTCTACTTGTGATAGAATCAAATCCCATCCCTTGGGCTTATCCCCAACTAAACATCTCAACAAATTGCCCAAACTTCTATTTACCACTTCTGTTTGGCCGTCAGTCTGCGGGTGATGCGTGGAACTGAATTTTAGGTATGTTCTCAACTTCTTCCACAATGTCCTCCAGAAATACCCCACAAATTTAGTATCTTTGTCAGAAACTATACTCCTTGGAAGACCATGTAGTCTTACCACCTCTTTGAAAAACAAGTCTGCAATATGGACAGCATCATGAGTTTTGTGGCATGGAATGAAATGTGCCATTTTGGAGAACCTATCAACCACCACGAATACTGAGTCATTACCCCTTTGTGTCCTTGGCAATCCAAGAACAAAATCCATACTTATGTCCTCCCATGGCCTTGATGGAACAAGCAATGGCTGATATAGGCCAGTATTGTGACTAAACCCCTTGGCAACTTGACAAACCTGGCAACTTTGTACAAACTTCTTCACATCCTGTGAAATTTGAGGCCAAAAATAATGTTCTCTAAGAATGGCAATGGTCTTATCTCGACCAAAATGTCCTGCCATTTCTCCACTGTGTTTCTCCTTAATCAGATTTTCCTCATGGAACTCCTTGGAATGCACAATTGACTACCCTTGAACAACATGCCATCCTAAATCAAATAGTCTAACCACTTGGTTCTATCTACAGCAACACGTTCTTTACAAGCTTTCCATGCTTCAACAAAATCAGGATCCTCGGGGTACAATTTCTTGAGTTCATCAAACCCAACTACTTCAACCTGCATTACTGTAAGCAACAACTGTCTCCTACTTAGTGCATCTGCAACCTTGTTAGATTTTCCACTTCTATGCTTCAACACAAATGTATAACTCTGCAAGAATTCTACCCACTTCATATGCCTCTGATTCAATTTACCTTGGCTATTTAGGTACTCTAATGCCTGATGATCAGTATACAAAACAAATTCCTTTGGCAATAAATAATGCCTCCATTTCTTTAAGGCCTGAACTATTGCATAGAACTCTTGATCATAAACAGAATACTTCTTCTTTGCATCATTCAATTTTTCACTAAAATATGCAATAGGCTTACCTTCTTGGCTTAATACAGCCCCAATAGCGCTGCCACTGGCATCACAATCCACCTAGAAAACCTTTCTAAAATCTGGAAGTGCCAACACAGGCTGTTCTGTCACCTTCTTCTTCAGCAATTCAAAACTTCTCGCAGCTGCTGCAGTCCATTTGAACTCTTTTCTATCCCCTCTTATTGTATCAGTTAGGGGTGCACATATGCCACTGAAATTCTTAATAAACTTCCTGTAAAAACTAACCAGACCATGAAATGATCTTACCTCAGTAGCAGACCTTGGAGTAGGCCATTCCAAGATGGCTTTTACCTTCTCTGGATCCATTTTGAGACCTTCAAGTGATATAACAAACCCCAAATAGACTAACTCCCTTTTTGCAAAGATACACTTCTTCAAATTAATTAACAGTTTCTCTTCCCTTAGCCTTTCAAGGACACTACGAATATGCAATAAATGTTCTTCCAAAGTCTTGCTGAAAATTAAAATATCATCCAAATAAACAATAACAAATTTTCCCAAGAACTTCTTAAGTACCTCATTCATGAGCCGCATGAAGGTGCTTGGGGCATTCGTCAATCCAAAGGGCATGACTAACCACTCATAAAAACCCTCCTTGGTCTTGAAGGCTGTTTTCCACTCATCTCCTTCTCGAATCCGTATCTGGTGATAACCACTCTTGAGATCTATCTTTGTGAAGTACTGAGCTCCACTCAAACAGTCCATAAGATCATCCATCCTTGGCAAAGGAAACCGGTACTTGATGGTTATCCTATTTATAGCTCGAGAATCTGTACACATCCTCCACTCTCCATCCTTCTTTGGTGCGAGTACTGCAAGTACTGCACATGGACTCAGGCTCTCTCGAATCAAGCCCTTCCTCAACAGCTCCTGAACCTATCTATTTAGCTCCTTTGTTTCAACAGGAGTCATCCTGTGAGCAGCCTTGTTAGGCAAACTAGCTCCTGGAATCAGATCTATCTGATGACTGATTTGCCTTACTGGTGGCAATCCATCTGGAACATTATTAGAGATAATATCTCAAAATTCCCCTAATAAATCTGAAACTTCAAGTGGTATTTCACTACTACCTTCTTTATCTTTCCTAGGAATCAAAGCATAGCACATATGCTGATGTTTCATGCCATCTAAAAACTTCCTTCTATCAACAAGACAAATCCTAGCACTGCTACATACCTTTTCACCTTCCTTTTTCATGGGCTTCAATTTGTGGCGAACTCCATCCTTTGTCAGAGAGTATGTGTTTGCATGCCCATCATGTACTGCATGTCTATCAAACTGCCATGGTCTACCCAACAATAGATGGCAAACATCCATCGGAATAACATCACAGAGAACTTCATCATGGTAACTCCCAATTTTGAATTTCACTAAACATTGTTCACTTACCAGGACCTTATGATCATCTTTTACCCAAGCAATCTGATAGGGCTAGGGATGTTTCTCCCTCTTGAGCTTCAGCTTAGAGACCATCTCTTCTGATACCAAGTTATCAATGCTACCACCATCAATGATCAAATCACAATATTTATCCTCACACTTGCATCTGGTACGGAACAAACTCCTCCGTTGTCCTGGTTCAATCTCACCACTTAGTAGGACTCTTTCATTTACCAAGGTCTCTCCTCTTTTTGCATCCTCTGAATGTGATGATTGTGCATCCTCATCCACATGAGCAACCCTAGCTTGGCCCTCAGCTCTCCTATATGTCCTTCCTTGTCGTTGAGGGCATTCAAAGGCACGATGACCTTCTTCATTGCAATGGAAACAGGTACCACGGAAGCCGCCTCTTCCTTGTCCACGTCCTCTACCTCTTCCTCTCTGATTTCCAAAGTCTTGATCATGGGAGCGATTGAAACCCTCATTCCTCTGGTTCCTGCTAGTACCCACATCTTCATTTTTCTTTTGGGTTTCATTGCGACCTCCAGATGATCTACCGCTTCCCCTTCCTCCTTGACTGCGCCCTCTTTGTCTTCCTTCAAACCTTTTATTCAGCTTCTCTTCAACTCGTAGGGCAAACTGGTATGCCTCTTCAACGCTGGTCATTCTTACCAGACTTAATTCCTCCTGAATGCTAGGTCGCAACCCACTGATATAACGAGCAACCTTCTCCTTATTTGCTTCTGCATGCCCCGCTCTAATCAAGAGTCAGTCAAATTCCTCTGTATATTCTTAGACTGATCTTCCTGCTTGCTTTAACCCATGCATCTTCTTAAACAAATCAAGCTCGTAGTCCACAGGAATGAACTGCTTCTTCAATTTGTCCACCATGCGATCCCATCTTGTGATCTTCTCCTTTCCTCTTCTGTTTCTTTCCAATTGAACCTCTTGCCACCAGATTTTGGCATGGCCTTTCAGTTTGGCCTTTGCAAACTTAACCCTATCTGGGTCCCTGATATCCTCATACTCAAAGTATTCTTCCAATTCATTGATCCAATCGATCAACTCATCTGGTTTCAGATTTCCTGAAAATACACCCACTTCAATTGTAGGTCTTTTCCCAAACTTAGTAATGGCCCTAAAAAGCCTTTCCTCTGCATGATTCAGAACTTCCCCGTCGAATTCCCCTTCTGGTCCAACTTCATCTTCTTCGTTGTCATCTTCACTTTCATCACTTGCAGCCACAGTTGCTCCTCTATGGAGCTCCTCCTGCAATGTTTGTACCTGCCTTTGGAGGGCTCTAACCTCCTCAGGATTAATAGCTCTGACCCTTCCGCCACGCTCTCTTCGTGGAGGCATCTTTTTAACTCAAACCCACAACCACACAGTCCTGGTGCAAACTGCCTCACGGTCGGCGCTCTATCTACACACTCAGGAAAACCAGCTCTGATACCACTTGATGGGGACACAACTCAAGAACAGAATGGACACAACAGAAAAGGGAAATTGTATTAACTGAAAAATAAGCTAGTACATTCAATACAGAGAAAATAAATTTCAAAACATGCCCTAAGGGCTTACAATAGCATAAATGTGGAGATAATTTATCCTTTCAGTACCTCCTCTCAAACTCCACTCCGAACTGCCTTTTACAATGCCAAAAATCTCCTTAAATAGACCCCGGAGGGTTAAGGACTAGGAGTACATTCTAGAAAGTGCTAGTAGGCATCCACCGACCAAATAGAAGGTTCCAGAAGCTGCGTTAGAAGTCGACACAAATCTAGAAGAATCCAAAAACGGTAACCGAACTTCCGGGAGGCATAACTTTTGAACCGTAGCTCCGATTGACGAACTGTTTACATTTCCGGAAAGCTCTCGAAGCGCTCTATAGCCCTATGGACAGCTTCGCTCGTCCCCCATTTTTTAGCCCTTTTCGAAGTCATTTAATGCCCCTAACTTGACTTTGAAGCATTCTTAGGAGGTCTCCAAAACTCGAAAAACTACAATAACTTTCAAACCGTGTGGCTTTTTGACCGGATTCTTTTTCTGGAATGTTCTAAATCACAATTACATTCATCTGGCCAATTCACACCTTCTAGTTTACCAAAATGATGGCTCAATTACATACTCCTATTTTTTCGAGATTTACACGAACACTGATAGTGGAACTGTGAGAGTTGGAACCTTTATTTGACCCAAATGGGTATCCAAAAATGAAAACACATGAAACAGAAACTAAGTCTAAGTATTTTTTTTGGGTGACAGGATTGCCCTTATACCTCTGGATGCTCCTGCATCACAGTTGAATGCCATAAAAGAGTTGGCAAGGGAACATGCAAAATGGCTTTTAAGATTCACTAATATACACATGCCCAACCATGAAGAACTAATCCCAATAATGGTTGTTGCTAAGGCATATAGGGTGAAAACTAAAAAGGGGAAGAAGTCTAGGTGACTCATATTATGCTCCCTTTTTGTTTTCTTTCGTAATTTTGTAATTTGACAAATTGGCACCTTGCCATTTGTCACACTCAGAAGATGAACCAATTAAACTTCCATTGTAACGGTCATCTCAAAAAAACTCTATATGTATGAATTGAAAAGATTAATGAAAGGGTCGGCAAATTTTTGGTGTGAAGTACTTTTTGTTGCAGAGACAATTGAATGGCATTTTATGCCAATTATTTTCTGTTCCAGTTAGTATTGTATTTAGTTCATGTTTTCTCTTTCGTTTGAATTGGAACAAGGGAAGAACAGAGTTTTACCTCCCCTATTTTGAGGCAATGGATGAATGTGATTAGTATTGTTATAGTTCATTCGAAGAGGAGATTCTTCTAGTATTTCCAATTTATTAGTCATAGTTTAGATTTGAATTAGCTTAGTTCAGCATCAGTTAGCTATGTGGATGGAATTTATGGATTCATAAGATGTGTGGATGCATAAATCTGTTTCAGTGTTGAGAAGTTTTTATCTGCCTGAGTTGGATTTTATTTAGGTCTAGCTCAGTTATCCCTCTACTGTTCTCAGGTTAAGAACATACCCCAAGGTAGTTTAGGAAGAAAACAAAATTCATTGCAAATCTACTTCAAGGAGCTGTACCTACCAATTCAGAGGAAAGCTAAAATATCCATAAAGAGCTTTCCAACTGTTTGTGATCAGATATTATTCCGAATTGGGCATTAAAGAGTAATAATCTGAAAGAACAAATCTGTTTACCAACACGCCCCTTCCGCGTCTGTTATTATTGCGATATCCACCCGAAGTTGCATCATTGCTTGTGTTATTGTTATTGCTATTGGACGCTTCCTCCATTAGTAACACCTGCTGGTGTCCTTTTGCTTTCATGTTAAACGAGCACTCTTTCAAGGAATGTCCCGCCACTTGGCAGATTTCACAAAACTATTTCTTCAGGTATGAGCCCTTCGTATGGCCATCCTCTTTACAATCTATGCACCACAGTTCTCCCTTCACTGTGTTTGGATTCTTTTTCAAATTCTTAAATTCTTTTAGCATACGAAGCATATCTTTCTGTAATGCTCGCACCTTCTTATTCGACTCTTCATCACTACTGCTACTTCTAGAGCATTTATGCTTTTTCTTCTTACTCATCTTTTATTCACTTTCTAAATCCATTGCATGAGTATACGCGTCAGTGTACGATGCCGATGGTACAATCTTCATCTTCTTTTTCAGAGCCGGCCGTAGCCCCTCTACAAACCATCATTTTTTCGAACCGTCTACCAGTTGACTTTCCATCTTCCCGACTAGTTCTTTCAGTCACCTGGCATAGGCCCATACTATTTCATTCTTCCCTTGCTTAGTACTATATATCTCGACTACTATTTCATTATCATCCCGAAGCAATCTGAATTCTACTATAAATTATTTTTTAACATTCACCCATGTAGTTAATTTTTTGAGGGTCAGTGTCGGAAAACCAGTCAATAGCCACACCCCGCAGAGTTGTTGGGAACTGTCTGATCCAATCGTCCCCATCCATCACGTCATTTGCCACCCATATGGTTTTACACATTTTACAATGTCGGATAGGATCTATTGTACCATCAACGTTAAACTTGGGTAATTTTTCTTTAGGCCCTGCCATCACTACTTTCCTTTGATTCTGAGGTACTTGTTGAGCACCCGTATTATTCAGAGCACCCGCATTGTTTAGAGCACCCGTGTTGTTTTGCGCACCCGCATTGTTCTGTACACCCGCACTACTCTGGATAGCAGCCTTGTTTCCGACAACCGCATTGCCTAGTGAAAAGTCTTCTTCAAGTGAGGTCGTTCTATTCTCCGCCTGTATCCGTTTGTCCAGCCTATCGAAAACAAAGAGTTCACGCTTGTGCTCCCTCGGCACTCTGAGTCGTACGAATTGCTTCCCTTCCATTCGAACACTCCCCCCTCGACGTATACAGGTTAAGAAACTCCTCCTTTGTTTCTTCCACCAAATTTAATCGCTATCGAGTCTCCTCTAGCAATTCCTCGGCACTCCTCAGTCTGCTAGGTGAGTGCACTCCCTCCGTCTATGCCTCTTGACCCCTTCGATGCCCCTCGACAATCTACCTGCGCTCTGCCTATTGTGCTAGAATTAAAACTTCTTGTGCTGTACGTATTTCATCTTTGTCTTTTACCTTATTCCTATCCTTGTTAAGCAAATTCAGCATTAATCTCCATACCATTCCTTCGTTCCAGGTACATCTAGCAACGGCACCAAATGTTTACCGTACAAGGTAATAAACTTAACAGATGTAGTATATTACGATTCAACACAGAACAAATACTTTATTCAAATATGCATTTATTGATTACAATCCGAATACAATGACGACAATGATCACAATGATGATTCCAAAGTCCATCTCGGATGCGTACATATACCTTTCCGAAGGGGTGACTCAAGCGTCACACGCCCGTTCGGATACATTCTACCCATCGGCTACACTATACATTTTACCGACAATAGTAGGAAGCCCATACAGTATCAGGAGGGCCATATGGAAGCAAGGAAATATATACATTGGCAAATTACGAAAGAACTCAAAGCCATTTTGTACAATAGGAACTGGAGAAAGAACTGCATGACATAGGCATAGTTAGCTATAAAACACAAAAGTCTGAGATCACTGTATAAACTCACTTGAAGGGAAGCAGATTGCAGTACACCAGTAAACACAGAAGAAGGGTGATTGGAGGTTCTTTATTAAAAAAAAAACGATGACAAATTAAAATAGTTGAGAATGGAAAACGTATAGTATCGGAGGGACAAACATAAACAGGTAATGGAGAAAACATAAGCGGTTGGCAAAAAGAATGTGGGATTGGAAGAAAATCACAAAAATGGTGTGTTCCATGGACTTTTGTGTGGGTTTGAGAGTGTTAATTTGGTCTTGGTGGCGGGGGCATTGCCACCTAGACTCTTCTTTTAGGGGGGATGATGTTGTCGGTAAAATCTATATTGTATAGCCGACGGGTAGATTAGAACCGAAAAGTTGCATGACGGTTGAGTCACCCCTTCGAACAGATATATGTACTTGAACAAAAAGAAAACAACTTTATGCTGAGTTTCAATCATCTAATGGATTATCTAAATCTTCATCTTCTTTGTCTTCTTCATAGGCATTAGTTGGTTCACAAACATTGTCAATGTTACTGGGATCAGTTGCACTAATAACATTCCTGCTTTCCGAGTTGTCCAACGCTAATTACTTTTTTATTGTACAAAGAACTTGTTTGTTTGTAATTAACATCCTACTTGAAAAATACTATATAAGTAGCTTGCAACTCCCTTCATTTATTGAAGATGTTGTTTGATGTTTCAAAAATGATTTAACGTTATACATAGCTTCCAATTACTCAGACAAGGGCCATTATCAACAATTGGCTATAAAAATTTCACTAAAAGAAATCTTGAGGGCTGGTTTAACTTGATAATAAATATTCGAACTTAAGAAAAATTTGTTTGTAATGCTATTAATCTTTATGCATCTTCTGTAATAATTGTTTTCTGCACTAAATTATAGAATGTTACCAATGGAACTATCCCTGGTTCACACTCAGTCTACCTAGGTCTGCCCTAATTCGAACCAAGTTTGACCTGAAGGAACCAACCCACTTGGGTTCAAACCCAAGTGGAGCTCAAAAGGGAACCAGAACAAAGACCAAGAACCAGTTTGAAATTCGCCTAGTTCAAAGGGCCAAGGGGAGAAATGGGTAACTAAGATTAATAATACAATTGGTATTTGATTTGATTATTAATTTGATTCATATTATTATTTATTATGAGTTAACAAAAATATTATTAATGTTTATTATTTAAATAGAGACTTGGCATTATAACCAAGCCAATATGTACAAAAGAATCAATTATGGTTCATGACAAAGCCTCTTACCTTCAAGACAGAGGATCAATGTGAATAATTGGCAAAACAAAATCTATCTAACGTCTCATGTCAGAGCTCATGTGTGCCTTACAAAACTATAATAATGTCTTCTAGAATCATGATAAAAGATTTGTCTAGGCTTCTACAATATCCAGAGATTCTAGATCCTTTGTTTTCAAAGAAGAGGCAAACATTTATTCAAGCAACAATAGAGGTTCTGGATCTTATGGAGCAGCTCCTTGCATGAGCATAATGATAGTGTTGATGTCAATGTAAGTGCAGAGGATGTTTTTACCATCAGCTTTAGTGTTAACACTCAAGATGGGAGTGTCAATTATGAGGGTTTCCTGAAAAATATGAGCTCTAACAATTCTGATTTTCAAGACAGCAGAGAGTTGAGTTTGCTTTAGCATGATATTAAAGAGAGTTCACATGTGGATGATGTTAGTACTCAAGTTTTGGGTAATAATGATGTGGATTATGAGCTAGATTCAAGCTGTAATGGGTTTGATATTTCATATCAGACCTTAGAGAATGAATCTCAAAGTTCATTTATTGGTCATAGGTCCCAGGATCCAATTTTCAATGCGCATGGAGATAGATTGGGAGCAAAAAGGTGTGAAGATATTTACATATCAGCAGCTTCTACCTTATTTGATGAGTCATTTTTTAGGGCGCTTAGCAGCGACACTTTGTTTGTTGATGTGTGCAATGATGATGGCACACATGATGTTGATCATGAGGTGAATGTTGCAGATACAACTTCGTTTCATAGCACAAATTTTGATTCTGCGGCTTGCACGAGTGCCATGAATTTCATTGGCATCAATTTGTCAGGCAATTAGAAGTGAATGACAATTGAATTGCCATAGCCATTGAGCATTTTGACATTGCTCACCAGATGTTAGCCACCAATGGTTGGAGCACTCTTGTGATTGATGCGCACCATGATGGCAATCTTTCCCTTACAATTTTGCACTCCAAGAAACCATTATAATAATTACCAAAACTATTTACAATTATTGGCTAACAGAGATTACCTTCTCGAGTGGGGTTGCATTTGCTATGATTCATTGAGGGGAAAGAAAGAATGGGCGGATGAGATCCCTCATGAGTTGGGAGTGACTAGGGATTCATTGGAGAGAGCACAACTATTCTTTCATGATTATTGTGAGGTACAGTCAGGCATAGTCTTCACCACCTACAGGCAAAGTGCAGAAAGTTGTAGTAGCAGTTGGCGATGACCTTGTATCCATAGATTATAGTGATGGACATGTTGAGGATGTGGCTACATCCATCACATGTTTGGGTGCAGCTTTCTCAGTTGAGATGGGTATATTGAGTGGAAGGAATAAAAGAGCCATTTGGTGCATCAAGTTTTTCCGAGGCCAGACTTATGTCAGATGATAGGATGTCATCTAGTTGGGAGTATGGCTCTCAATTGATTTGTTTCCCTCTCCCGGAAGCAAATTTGTTACCTCATCTTATGCGATTGAGAGTGGTATATAGCTGCTTGTCCCCTAATTCACAATGATTGGTTGAGGGTTGCTAAAGAACAGATTGATCCTACCTTATACTCTTTTTACTGCACAAATTCATTTATTGAGTACCTTCTTGAGAGTACGTGTAATGTCCCCATTTTTGGCAATGCTTCTGTAGATGATTGAGTTGGCTCATTTTGGCAACCCTCATGAATTGACAAAGCGATTAGGGAGTCTCAGTTGCAGACTTACTTTTTTTAGTAAGTCTATTTTTGGTAGTGCAGTGGGTGGCTCTAGCAGTTGGTTGTTACCTGCAGAGGATGTGGTTATTTATTGCACGAGCTCATATTTATTAATTAATTATTAAAGTCACATTATTATGATGGTATTTTATTATAATAATTGTTAAGTTTATAACAGTGATAACATAATGGTCTGAGAGTGCAGACCGCACCATAGTCTTCTTCCCTCTAATACCATTTAAGGCATTATATATATCTTACACTTCATGAAAGGATGGGCGGCGATTTTTGGGATATGTTAATGTTAACACTAACTTAACAAGTTATGTTAGTTTATGTTTATGTTTAATCATCTCCATTAGTTGCCGATTTTTGGGAGAGGAGTATGAGCCGACCTAGAGAGGGTCATGTCCCTTTGAGGGGCATGCCATTTGGTCATGGTATTAAAGGTAGGTATTATTGTAGTTTGAGGACACACAATAATCACAAGTCTGCTCCCTCAAGCAATAATACCTATTCGAATATATTGCAGATATAAATAACATTCAGATCAGAGAAAAGGTAATAACTCCTCCTTACTTCAGAATATTAAGAAGATCATATTCAGCAATAAAAGGATATTATACAAGTCTGAGTTTTTTAGTACAGAATTTGCAGAAACTTTACAATAATGTCATTAAAAGATATTAATTAAAAAGAGTTGTCTTGGTAAAGTTTATGGAGTTGAGTTCTTTGAGGAAACTTTTGCCAATGAGGGATTATAAATACAAGCTCATTTCATTGGGAAAAGCATCCGATTGATTATCTTATTTGCTTTTGTTGTCTTGGTGACATTTTTGAGGTTTGGATTTTTTATGCGCTCACTAAGGTATAAGGGTTTGGAGTTTGGAGTTTTAAGTTGTGTATTGATTCCTCAGATGAAGTATTATGGATCAAATTTTGAGATTGCATCTTGGAAATTGTGCTAGGGTAAACAATATGCCATTTTCTCTTATTGTTTCATACTATACCTAAGGAGAAATTATTGTTGATTGACTAGATTTGTCAGGGAACTGAAGACATTATTGATCCCGGCGTTCAAAAACAGAGGGTCAATTTGGAATTACACAGGCTGTCATCCCTCTTGTTGCAGGGAGTTCCCATTACTAAAACTTTCCAGTCTACATTGTGACTTTATGTAATTTTCCTCAAGGTTGGCGTCTTGCTCTCAAAGCCCATGATCATTCCTAGGCATTTGCAATTCATTGTTGGGGTAGGAAAATACAATAATCAAGCTTGCAATTTTCTTAACGATCCACGCGGCTAACATTCAGGCTTTGCATTTTGATTTTTCCAGATTGCAGCTGCCCAGATTTGACCTGCAATCACAAACCAGGTCTGCAAAATTACTTTGTGTGCCTTGTGAACAGGAAAATAAGGCTGCGTCTGATCTTCAGGATACCTGCAACCACATTTGTTGGCGTTGCACATTACCTTTGGGTTGTGATTCTTGCTTGAGGGCCTGCATTCGATTTGTATGTCTTGCAATTTAACTTTGGACCAGCGTCAGGTGCTAAGAAGGTGTATTAGTATCATCTTTGGCTGTGATCTGTTCACAAGAGGCTGGCATTTATACTATTGGTTGCTACAGCTAATCACCAAGTTCTAGTTTATATAAAATTCAATTAATGTATTTTGTATTTCAGCCTGTAGCCAATCAAATAGATTACATTTTATCCCTGTTAAGAGCCTGTAAGCAAATTCAGGAGGCTGGACTAACAAACTGCAAGTTGGTGTTTAGTAAGTTGAATTGTTTTTATCATTTCAGTATTTAGGCTTAACCATTGTAGCTGGACTTTTTTTTAAGCTATGTTAAAGGAAGAAAACAAATCCAGGTATTGAAAAATTGACCTGAATAGAAGAACAAATTCTTACAGAATCGTTTACTAACTTGCCTACAACCAAGTTGTGTATGTGAAGTTTGAAATTGAATTGTTCGGAGAATAGGCATTGCATTTATGTGAATATTTATGAATTTCCAGGCTAGCATCCTGAGCAAAAAACTATCACTCAGCATTCTGATGTCTAATTAAGCTATAGCCAGTTCAGGGTTATTACAGTGGTATCATAGTGGTTCCCTGCCAGTCTACACAAATTGGCTTAGTTATTATTTTGATCAATGCTTAATTATGAGATTGTCAGCATTTGATTCAGTGATTGGTATTCGGTATCATGGGAGATGATAGGAGATTTGCATCGGGCATGCACTATAACCGTAGAGGTCATACCACTCCACCTAGGGAAGGTGAGCTTGAAATACAGTTTACGTATGTTGGTAGCCCGAGTGGTTCAGTTGGTAGAGGATTCAAAGATGTTGACACAAGGATTAACAAAGGGGCTATACAAACATTCAGGAACTTTACAGCCAGACACCAACAAATGACAGGTGTACAACAACAGCTTTCTGACACTTTGTAGTGGATAGCACTCCCTCAGGAATGGAGTAGGGAGAGGGCTTGAGATGTTTTTGTTGGTTCTTATAGATCTCAAGTCGATGACAGAACCCAAGATGGTAATAGATATAGAGATGGAGACCGAGTTTGAGTTGGGGATCGAGGTAGGTTAGTTGACAGACATACTGGCACTTATGATAGGTCGCAAAGTGAGACCCAAGGTGGATGCGGTCAATGTTGAGTCTAAGGCCGCTCCTTTTGCTGATGGTGTGGCGGCACACTTTACGGAGTGGGATGCTTTACCACAAGCAATTAAAGAGCATCTAAATTTTGATAGGTTCTTAACTTAGAAGGAGGAGCAGTCCAAGGCGAGGCCAACACCTAAGACAGAGGCTTCGACAGACAAAGTTAGAGCGAGTTGCCAATAAGATGATATTGGAACACTTTGGTGGCAATGGGAGAGTTACAGCTTGAGCTTCGATCCATAAGCTCAACACTTATTTGGCTTTGCATCCTATGTCTGAGGTGGATACTATTAGGTTCAGAGTATTACACTTGGACGGAGCTACCCATGAATGGTGGTACCATGGGTTAGTTTCCTTGCAGTGTGATCAGAACACTTCCTATCAGGAGTTCATAGATCGTTTGATTGAGAGATTTGATAGGAATGGTCTTGAGCTTTACTTCCACGAGTTAGCTCAATTGAAGCGATCTAGTGAATTAGAGAGTTACATCAATGAGTTCCAAAGGCTCTTAGTTATGGTCAATGCTATCTCAGAACGCAAATGAGTGATGTTATTAATGGAGGGATTCACTGAACCACTATGTGGATGGGTGAAGTCATTGGACCCGTCTCCTTTACAGGCGGTGACGAGGAAAGCACAGGACTTGGAGGCATCTTCTCGAGGCAAGGTTGCTTCAAAACCTTTTGTTCCTCCACTTATTCATGAGAAGTCCCCACCAATTGTTGAGGACAAGGGTAAGTCAATGGGGAAGTCTGATGGTACTTCTAGAGAGTATTTGAGGAGGCCACAACTCTATTATTGGTGCAAGGGTCCTTTCTCTAAAGTTCATACTTGTGCGTTGAGGCGGAAGAGCGCAACGAACCATGGTATGTGGATCTATATTGATGACGTTGAGGATGAGTCATCACAACAAGAGGATGACGATGGGGATGATCATAGTGGCAGTAAGGTTTATACTGTAATAAGCATATACAATCTTGTATTTGACTCACATGTTCAGAATTTGCATTGGGTGTAGAGTTGGTCTATGCCTAAGCTAGATTGCCTTTAGGATGATTGGGTAGATACAGTGAAGGATAGTGTGTTGAGATCTCCTATGGCCTTGCCTTCTAGTGATGCCCTAACTTCTACATCATCAGCACAAGTGTTGGGTCTTATGTTGCAGGTTATGTTATTGGCTCTTATAATGTTGTTGGTTCAGTGGTGACAGGGACATTACATGTTTCTTATGGGATCCTAGTGGAGGTTTCAGTATGATGTTGAATTGCTTGAGGACGAGTAATCTCCAGGAGGGAGGATTGTAATGTCCCCATTTTCAGCAAGCTTCAGCTGATGATTGAGTCAGTCCATTTTGGCGACCTTTGTGAGCCGACAAGGTGATTAGGGGTTCTCAATTGCGGATTTACTATTTTTAGTCAATCTTTTTTGGCAGTGCAGTGGGTGGCTTTGGCAATTGGTTGTCACCTACAAAGGATGTGGTTATTTATTGCACAAGCTTGTAAAGTGTAATGATCCCATCTTTTGGCCTTCACGTTCTCCAAAGTCTAAGTGGAGGATAAGAAGAAATTAAATTAATTTCTTATAAAGTCCTTCAATTAAAAATTAAAAGGTAACTTTGTATTTAATTAATTTAATTATTAATTACAAGGGAGTAGCTTCTAGGGTATGTATTAATTATTGGAAGGACGGAAGCCTCTAGTGATTTAATTAATTATTGCCAGGGAGGAATTTCTAGGGTATGCATTAATTATTGAAGAAAAGGATAAATAGGGCTGAAAGTCATATTGCTGATCATCGAATTATTGTATCGGATGATTATAACTTGCATTTGATAAGAGCTTGGATGTGTGAATCACACTCCCTTCTTTTGGCAATAGAGGACGTTCATTCTCTGTTGTAACATTCTAGACGTCATTCCCTTAGGGTTTGGCCTTTGGAATACAACTCTTTGTAATTGATTACAGCATTCTCAGCATTAATATAATTTCAGCCTTGGTTCAACTTTTGGGCATTCCTGGGTGTCCATTACAGAAAGTTTCTACTAAATCCTTTTCTCTTAATCAGACTTTTAATCCAATCTTATATGCTAAGAATGATCTTCTAAGTAGTATGAATATTGACGAAATTAGTGCTTATCATAATGCAGATACACTACTGAATATTTAACCTTTTATTGTGATAGAGAGTCTCAGATATAAATTGCAGGATATAAAATGCTTATAAGAGCAGATTGTTGTAACTGTGTGTCCTATAATCTGCATTTACAACCTACCTATATATCCTTTCTAAAGGGTATGTCCCTCAAGGGACATAACCCTTACTAACTTCACAATTATAGGATATATATATATATCATTAAATGCCAACATAAGAGATATATTACGATTAAGAGGAAGCATGGTTTGTACTGATAGACCTGTAGGTTTATCTTGGTTAATATTTTTAACACTCCCTCTTAACCTGATAATCCTACAGAGAGATATTATATCTAGCAACACCAATACAGATGAATAAGCAAGAATTAATACTCTATATCTATCTATCTCTTCTTAGTATGTGGTATCATAGAACACATGATACAAAGTTATATTACTAAACCTGTGATATGACAAATCACTGCCACTAGTGATATTATATAGGATAAATCTGAAGAGTAATCTCTTCATTTATCCAAGTTATGATTTCATAAAAACTAGTATTTCCATATCACAACATGATCCTAAGTTTTAAGATCTACCAGAATATTGGATAAACCCGGAGAATACTAAGATTCTTCCTTTATCCAATTTGTGACCCATGAACATAGCAATGTCAACATCACAATATGATCTTGAACTCATCTAGATCTTACAGTAAAACTCTATTGTTTAGCACATTATCTAAGAGATTGTCACCTCTCATAATGTTTTATACAAGTGTTCATTATTTTCAAAGATCGTCACCTCTTAAAATAATGAATAAAAATTAATACAGATGGTGGAGCCCATAACAATCAATAGCTTGACAAAATAAAATTATTTTATTAATAATCAAGAGAGTACAAATGGATTACAACTCAACCATACCAAGTCTCCTCCTGAAGTGTTCTATCTTCACTCTAAATAGATGTTTGGTGAGTATGTTTATTGTTTGATCCACAATGCAAATGTATTCCAATTTTACAGAATTCCTATCTACCATATCTCTTACATAATGGTAAGGAATTTCAATATGCTTGGACCTGTCATGGAAAACTAGATTCACTGAGAGCTTGATGGAACTCTGATTATCACAATGAATAAGCATGGGATTCATAGCTTGCCCAAATAATCCCACAAGTAACTTCCTCAGCCATACTGCTTCTCGGGAGGCCATTGTTGCTGCAACGTATTCGGCTTCTGTGGAACTCTGTGCTACTGAAGACTGCTTTCTACATATCCAAGATATCATTGCTGATCTCAAACTGAAACAGCATCCTGAAGTACTTTTCCTGTCTTTAACACTTCCACCCCAATCTGAATCAGTGAATCCATGTAAGTCTAAAGCAACTTTCTCATATTTGAGTCCAAGTGTAATGATCCCATCTTTTAGCTCTCACGTTCTCCAAAGTCTAAGTGGAGGATAAGAAGAAATTAAATTAATTTCTTATAAAGTCATTCAATTAAAAATTATAGGTGACTTTGTATTTAATTAATTTAAAGGGAGTAGCTTCTAGAGCATGTATTAATTATTGGAAGGATGAAAGCCTCTTGTGATTTAATTAATTATTGCCAGGGAGGAATTTCTAGGGTATGCATTAATTATTGGAAGGAGAAGCTTCTAGCTCTTGCAATTAATTAATGTTTAATTCCTTCCAGATGGATGAAGAAAAGAATAAATAAAGCTGAAAGTTTCATTGCTGATCATCGGATGACTATGACTTGCATTTGATAAGAGCTTGGATGTGTGAATGTAATGACCCTTACTATAAAGGCCACTGAATCCCTCAAACTGGACTTAGGAATTTTGTCAAACAGTTGGCATGTAACTGAATAAAGTTGCAATATTATTAATTGTTGTACAACGAAACCTCAATATATGATGCCAATAATGTATGAACAACAATTCCAGATTATAACACTACCAATCTAAGAGATAGATGACAATATGAAACTCAAATATGAAGTCCAATGCAATTCTGATTTTTATGACAACAAATAGAACTGATTACAATGAGAGACTGTCACAACTATGCACTTCTAATACATCAAGCTCTTGACAATGCAATGTTATGACATGAACAATAACCCAGTTCAGATTTGGAATGCAAACGACGAAACTTTTACAACAGGTATTAATGACTGGAAATAACTATTTATGCAATGACATGCAATATTTTGGCAATCAAAACTTCAGTTTGTGCACCTGGAATAGCTCCAATTTTGCCGGATATGAATGCTGAATTAATGCCACACGAAGACCTCACAATCTGCCCCAAACCGACTCACAAAATCGCTGCTGCTGCCCAATTGACAGGGCCGTACAGGTACGGCCTGGTACGGCTGCTAGATAAAAATATTGCAGCATTTTTTTGTCACTCCAAAAGCAATAAATCTGGGCGCCTAGGGTTGCTGAATAACCCCCTAAAATATGAAATTCATCCGTCAAGCCAATTAGGAGTTATGAGCAAAAATGTGGGTCCAAACCTTGGACTGGCAGTCTGAAAATAATGCACAACTGTGTCTTCAAACCCTGTTAATCAATCCACAAATGCTAGGGCACAACTGAAACCCTTATTCCAACCCAAGTAAACCCTTATAACTGAATCTCAATGAAGTCCAAATGAGATGGCTGAATTACCAACTCCTCAAATGCAACAATTCAGGTGATATTTCACACCCTCAAAGTCGCCAATCCAAGGGAGTGATTCGTTCCCAAAGATCAAATAATAATTTGCAAACCCAAGAGACTACAAATTTGCTCCACAATGGAAGAAGTAGAAGAAATTTCAAATCCAAGCATGTCCAAAATGAGAGGCCCAGCCCTCTATTTATTCACTTTTCTAAGAAGTTGCTAGAACTTCTAGAAACATCCTTTATAAAATCTCATTATAATGCACTTTTTGTAATAAAGTAATTTTATAAAATAAAAAGTGCAACTCAACTTAAAATTATAACATGTAGGCCCCAATAACACATAATAATAAAATATAACCTCTTAACACTTCTTCAAGAGCAAGGTATGACCATCTGATCCGCAGAATTGACTCTCTCTCTCCACACCATTTGCCTACGAGAGTCTGGAATAGACAAAATCCATGATCAATGTCATGTCGAACTAAAGAGGGGACATTACAGTCCACCCCTCCTGAAATTGCTTGGCCTCAAGCAATCTCAACGCTGGGTGCTGCAAAATAGCTTCCCCCTCCCAAGTAGCATCCTCAACAGGTAGATCTTTCCACTTAACCAAGTATTCTCTGATCACTCTTCTGCGAAGCTGCTTTTCTCTGCTCTCCAGGATGGATTCTGGCACTAAAATCAATTTTCCCTCATCGTCTTAAGGAGGTAATACTGCGGAAGGCACCACATTCTGACCCAACGCCTTCTTGAGGCGGGACACATGAAACACATTGTGCACCCTGCTGTCTGCCGGAAGCTCCAACTCATAAGCCACCTCACCAATTCGCCTGATCACCCTGAATGGTCCGTAATAGCGTGGCTTGAGTTTCTCTGCACCACTCTTCTTAAGAGTAGATTGCCTGTATGGCTGCAACATGAGGTAAACCATATCATCCACCTCAAAACTACGCTCAGTCCTCTTCTGGTCTGCATACTGCTTCTGTTGGTTCTGAGCTCTCGCAATATTATCTTTGAGAGTAGCAACTATATCCTTACTCTCCTGTAATAATTCTCCTGCACTGGGTACCCGGCTGTCGCCCAACAACAAATCCAAGAAACTAGGTGCTTCATAACCGTAAAGTGCCATGAAGGGTGTCATCTGTATAGTGATGTGATATGTAGTATTGTAACAATACTTGCAGAGATATATCCATCTGACCCAAGCTCGCTGCTGAGCTGCCACATAATTCCTTAAATACCCTTCCACCCATTTGTTCACAATCTCCGTCTGACCATCGGTTTGTGGGTGATAGCTAGTGCTAGGTGTAAGCTCCGTGCCACATAACCGGAATACCTCCTACCAAAAATGACTCATGAAACGGCTATCCATGTCACTCACAATGTTCCGAGGCAATCCGTGCAATCTGAAAACCTCCCGAACGAAACCCTCTGCCACCTGAGCTGCTGAGTGGGTAGTAGTGATAGGAAAGAAACGAGCATATTTTGTTAATCTATCTACCACCACATAAATACAATCCCGTCCTTGTACCTTGGGCAAACCTGTGATAAAATCCATGGAGATGCACTCCCACTTCCTGTCAGGGATCGGAAGTGGTTGTAGGAACCCTGCCGGATAGGTGTGTTCTTGTTTGTTTTGCTGGCAAACAAGACACTCTCGAACGTACTGCAAAACATCAGCTTTCAGCCCCTTCCAAGTGAACCGCTCTCGAACTGACCTGTAAGTCTTGAAGTACCCGGGATGGCCTGCTGTCGGTGAGTCGTGAAATGCTCTCAAAATCAGTTGCTTAACCTTCGATCCTGGGACTAGGTAAATGCTGTTCTTGTAAATGATTAAATCATCTACAAGTGTGTATCTGGTATCAATCACTGTTCCCTCCACTATATCGGAGGCCCATGTATCCCTGGCATACTCTGCTATAATCAAGTGTCGCCAATCCTCTGATATCTGAACCATAAGAGTGAGGTGTGGCCTTCGAGAAAGAGCATCTGCAACAACATTCTGAGTTCCCTTGACATATGAGATGTCAAAATCATATGCCTGCAACTTACTTACCCACTTTTGCTGGCGATCATTCAGGTCCCGCTGTCCCAAGAAATGCCTCAAACTGTTATGATCAGTTTTAATACAAAACTTGCTACCCACAAGATATTGTCTGAATTTGGCCAAAGCATGCATGATGGCCAACATCTCCTTATCATATATACTGAATGAACGCTCGGGGCCTCTGAGCTTCCTGCTCTCATAAGCTATGGGGTGCTTATTCTACATAAGTACAACACCTACTCCCTCTCCAGATGCATCACATTGAAGCTCAAATGGCTTCGTGAAATCAGGTAATGCTAGAACTGGGCACGTAGTCATTATCTCCTTAAATCTCATAAAACAGTCCTGTGCCTTCTGAGTCCACACAAATTCCCCTTTTTTCAGTAGATCTGTCATGGGAGCTGCATGTCGTGAGTAGCCACTTACAAACCTGCGATAGAAACCACATAAACCAAGAAACCCCCTCAACTGTGTAAGGTTCTCTGGTGGAGGCCAATCAACAATAGCGCGAATCTTTTCAGGATCCATCCGCACTCCATCTGCACTAATAATGTGTCCCAAATATAATAGCTCGGTCATCCCTAAGTCACATTTGGACTCTTTTGCATACAAGGACTCCTTCTGTAAAATGCTCAACACTGTCTCCAAATGCTCTAGATGCTCCTGCCATGATCGGCTATAGATCAAAATGTCATCAAAAAACACCAGCACGAATTTCCTCAACTGATGGTGGAAAACTCTGTTCATAGTGGACTGGAAAGTGGCAGGTGCATTGGTCAGACCGAAAGGCATGACTACAAACTCAAAGTGCCCACAATGACATCTGAAAGCAGTTTTCTCAATATCCTATTCACGGACTCTGATCTGGTGATATCCTGTTCTCAAATCAATTTTCGTGAAATAACAAGCCCCATGCAATTCATCTATCAACTCATCAATGCGAGGAATGGGATACCTGTTCTTAATGGTTCTCTTATTTAATTCCATGTAATCAACACACATCCGAAGAGTTCCATCCTTCTTTTTTACCAAAACAACAGAAGATGCAAAAGGTGACTTACTTGGTCGGATGTGCCCCATAGCTAGCAACTCCTCGATGGTCCTTTCGATCTCATCCTTGAGTCGCTTTGGGTGTCGATATGGTGTGATCATGATAGGCTTAGCACCTTCCTCCAGCTCAATAACATGCTCAATGCCTCTGTCCGGTGGCCTGCCTGGTGGAATCTCACTGAATACCTTTTCGTACTTAATCCTCAATTTCTGAATATCAGGATGATATTCCGTCTTATGTTGCTCCTCCTGTGTAGGTGTCAAAGTACAAACTGCTGCCCACTCTATATCATTATGCCTAGTTAATCTCTCCAGCCGCCTAAATGAGATAGTCCTGATGTCTCCATTACAGATAGCCTTAAGCACATGAGTTCTACCATTCACTTCGAATTGTATCTCCATATCCTCTAGTCTCAGGGTAACCACCTTCAATGAATGTAGCCACTGCATTCCAAGTACTATATCCATGTCACCCATGTTGACCACATGATAGTCCGCCTTAAACTCATAGTTGTTCAAGCGCAAAGGTAGGTCTCGTACCATCCTGTCACAACGAAGAGTGTATCCATCAGCTACCTTGACTCTTAGTCCCACGAACTCCTCAGTAATGAGTCCACGCTTCTCCACTAATCGTGCATCAATGAAATTATGTGTGGCACCTGTGTCCAATAATGTAATAACCTTCTGCCCAACCAAAACTACCCAAAGTCTGAAAGATCCCTCTCTCTGGATACTAGACAGTCGTGCTTCCTGTAAATGTAGCTTTGTTCCCTGTTGTTGCCCTACACTGTCTATCTCCTGCTCTCCCTCTGCTTCATCAGGATCCTCATCATGATGTTCTGAACTATCTGAATCTGAACCTTCGTAATAAGCCCACATTGCTCGGTTGGTCTTCCCTTTTGGCCTCATAGGACAGTCATGGCCATACTCATACGGGCCTTTGCAATAGAAGCATAGCTTCTTCCTACGCAAGTCATCAAGTGTCTCCTTGTCCAACCTCTTACTTTCCTCCTTAGGTAGTTGTGTCTCTCTATGAAAGGGTTTCATGTCCCTATCTTTTCCTGAAGGGAAACTCTTTGCTTGGAATTTATTTTTAGAAGCTGAAGAGGAATCCATGTCACGAGCTTTCTTAATGGCTTCCTGCAAAGTGGGAGGGTTGAGAGCTTTAATCCACCCTCTCAACGGATCAACTAGCCCATCCATAAATAAAACCAATAGCCTCCGTTCAGATACATCTGTTACTAACACTGCAAGTTTCTGAAACTCTGAAATGTATGTTTCCAATGATCCCCATTGTTTAAGCTGAGCTAACTCCTTGAAATGGAGTTCTGGATCCTTCTTATCAAAACGTTCAATCAGTCTCTCCGTAAACTCCACATATGAGGTAATGTGTGCATGACCCATAGTGATCATACCATGATGCCACCACTCGTGTGCTAACCCATCCAGGTGAATTGCTGCATACTTAATAGCTTCTTCCTCAAACATAGGGTTCAATCGAAAGTATGTGTCAAGTTTTTGAACCCAAGCTCTTGCTGTAGACTTCCCCGAGCCATCATAATATGGTAACTGAAGTTTCCCTACTTTCTTTCGTAGCTCATAGCTCTGAGTCCTGTCATGTCCACGGGGCATATGCTTCATCCGCACATCCATATACTCTCTAAAGGTGATTGCAGCTGTAAAATCTGGACCTCCTGCTTCCCAATCTCTCCTCAGCTGATCCTGTATGTCAGTGATCTGGGGTTCTGGTATTGGCTGCTCTGGAGCTCTAGGAAGGAACGTGGGAATCATAGGTCTCAAACTCACTGTCCTAGCTTGCTGGGGTGCATGACCGAAATTGTTCCCAATTTGTTCGCCTCCATTATGTATCCCATCCTGATTATTCCCATTCTGATTGTTACCATTCTGATTATTTCCTCCACCTATGTTAGCGTTCAACCCCATTTGACGAGCCATCATCTGCATCATAAGCTCCATTCTCTGATTCTGTTCCTGTGCTCTTTGTTCGGCTAATCGCTGTCCCTGTGCCAAGGTGTCTAATAACTGTAAAAATCTTTCCTCTCGCTGATCTGGACCGGCATTCCCGCCTCTATCCATATTGTAGTCGTAGTCTTGATCAAAGAATACCTCCCCTGTGTCTATATGACTGGATTCTATGTCCACCTGTACAGATGAGCTAGACTGTTCGCTCTGCAGGTCTGAAATCCTATCTTGTCTTGCTTTGGTATTGCGGAAATTATAAAGCCTTTGTCGCATGCTCAAACATAAATGTTCTGATTTTAGTGTTTTGACATTTCGTCAAACACTTTTCCTTCTATCCAGCTGTTCCAAATTCCCTATAAGACCTCCACAGGATGGCAGGACTTATAGCTCTGATACCACTGTAATGACCCTTACTATAAAGGCCACTGAATCCCTCAAACTGGACTTAGGAATTTTGTCAAACAGTTGGCATGTAACTGAATAAGGTTGCAATATTATTAATTGTTGTACAACGAAACCTCAATATATGATGCCAATAATGTATGAACAACAATTCCAGATTATAACACTACCAATCTAAGAGATAGATGACAATATGAAACTCAAATATGAAGTCCAATGCAATTCTGATTTTTATGACAGCAAATAGAACTGATTACAATGAGAGACTGTCACAACTATGCACTTCTAATACATCAAGCTCTTGACAATGCAATGTTATGACATGAACAATAACCCAGTTCAGATTTGGAATGCAAACGACGAAACTTTTACAACAGGTATTAATGACTGGAAATAACTATTTATGCAATGACATGCAATATTTTGGCAATCAAAACTTCAGTTTGTGCACCTGGAATAGCTCCAATTTTGCTGGATATGAATGCTGAATTAATGCCACACGAAGACCTCACAATCTGCCCCAAACCGACTCACAAAATCGCTGCTGCTGCCCAACTGACAGGGCCGTACAAGCACGGCCTGGTACGGCTGCTAGATAAAAATATTGTAGCATTTTTTTGTCACTCCAAAAGCAATAAATCTGGGCGCCTAGGGTTGCTGAATAACCCCCTAAAATATGAAATTCATCCGTCAAGCCAATTAGGAGTTATGAGCAAAAACGTGGGTCCAAACCTTGGACTGGCAGTCTGAAAATAATGCACAACTGTGTCTTCAAACCCTGTTAATCAATCCACAAATGCTAGGGCACAACTGAAACCCTTATTCCAACCCAAGTAAACCCTTATAACTGAATCTCAATGAAGTCCAAATGAGATGGCTGAATTACCAACTCCTCAAATGCAACAATTCAGGGGATATTTCACACCCTCAAAGTCGTCAATCCAAGGGAGTGATTCGTTCCCAAAGATCAAATAATAATTTGCAGACCCAAGAGACTACAAATTTGCTCCACAATAGAAGAAGTAGAAGAAATCTCAAATCCAAGCATGTCCAAAATGAGAGGCCCAGCCCTCTATTTATTCACTTTTCTAAGAAGTTGCTAGAACTTCTAGAAACATCCTTTATAAAATCTCATTACAATGCACTTTTTGTAATAAAGTAATTTTATAAAATAAAAAGTGCAACTCAACTTAAAATTATAACATGTAGGCCCTAATAACACATAATAATAAAATATAACCTCTTAACACTTCTTCAAGAGCAAGGTATGACCATCTGATCCGCAGAATTGACTCTCTCTCCACACCATTTGCCTACGAGAGTCTGGAATAGACAAAATCCATGATCAATGTCATGTCGAACTAAAGAGGGGACATTACAGTGAATCACACTCCCTTCTTTTGGAAATAGAAGACGTTCATTCTCTGTTGTAACATTCTAGACGTCATTCCCTTAGGGTTTGGCCTTTGGAATACAACTCTTTGTAATTGATTACAGCATTCTCAGCATTAATATAATTTCAGCCTTGGTTCAGCTTTTGGGCATTTCTGGGTGTCCATTACAGTGGTATCAGAGCCATAAGTCCTGCCATCCTGTGGAGATCTTATAGATAGTCGGATAGAGGGAAAAGTGTTTGACAAAATGTATATCAGTCCAGATCAAGAAAATGTAATATTCAGATTACTAGGTACATTAGAGGAGGGGCAGCGGATGCATCAGGAGCAGAATATGATGCAACGGGAGCAAAATAGGCGAATGGATATGATGCAACAGGAGCAGAATAGACAAATGGATATGATGTTGCAACTTATGGCTAGAAAGATGGGCATCAACATTGACGATTTGTATGTTGCTCCAGAGCAGAAGGTAGTTGATTCCTCGGGTGGGATCAAGACATGTATAGAGCCAGCCAGCTATAATGTTGGTGATGCGGGCATTTCAGCAGAGTCAATAGAGACATGTGTGCAAAGTCAAGAGACCACATATGAAGCTTTGTCGAGAGATGGTGCTGCAGTAATAGTGGAATTAGGAGAACATGAGGATACTATCATATCAACAGCCACTTATGTGTCAGTTGAACCATCCAATAAGGAGTTTAATGGTATAAATGCAGTGGTTGATGTATTTTCTAATGAAGCCACACATGTTGATGATTATGAGTTTTCATCAACTACAAATTCGGTTCAGTTTTCTGTTGCAGCAGTTAATGTTGTTCCAATGTCCATATATTTCGATGCGGCAACACCTATTGTTGATACAGTTAGCATGAGTACATATGGTTCACCTGCAGCTACATCTTTTCCAATGCATGATAGTGATAATATGCATTCCAATCCAATATATATTATGTGGATGGATACAGGGAAGAAGACGTTTCATAGATCTTCTATGGAGTTGCCTTATGGTGACACTCTGACTTCATCAGCACAAGTTTTGAATGCTAGGCTATAGGGGTTGGTCCTGATGATGCAGGTTTGCAGCTGATTTAACTTCCATATGGATATCACATATTACTTCAATTGGGATCAAGGTGGAGGTTGGAGTTCATTATGTTACTTAATTGCTTGAGGACAAGCAATTTCAAGGAGGGCGGATTTGTAATGATCCCATCTTTTAGCTCTCACGTTCTCCAAAGTCTAAGTGGAGGATAAGAAGAAATTAAATTAATTTCTTATAAAGTCATTCAATTAAAAATTATAGGTGACTTTGTATTTAATTAATTTAAAGGGAGTAGCTTCTAGAGCATGTATTAATTATTCGAAGGATGAAAGCCTCTTGTGATTTAATTAATTATTGCCAAGGAGGAATTTCTGGGGTATGCATTAATTATTAGAAGGAGAAGCTTCTAGCTCTTGCAATTAATTAATGTTTAGTTCCTTCCAGATGGATGAAGAAAAGAATAAATAGGGCTGAAAGTTTCATTGCTGATCATCGGATGATTATGACTTGCATTTGATAAGAGCTTGGATGTGTGAATCACACTCCCTTCTTTTGGCAATAGAGGACGTTCATTCTCTGTTGTAACATTCTAGACGTCATTCCCTTAAGGTTTGGCCTTTGGAATACAACTCTTTGTAATTGATTACAGCATTCTCAGCATTAATATAATTTCAGCCTTGGTTCAGCTTTTGGACATTTCTGGGTGTCCATTACACCGAGATTAAGAGTGCCTTGTAAGTATCTCATAATGCGTTTAACTGCGACTAGGTGAATCTCCTTCGGTTCACACATAAGCTAACTTAAGGCATTAACTGCATAGCAAATATCTAGTCTTGTATTTACTAAGTACATAAGAGACCCAATCATCTATCTATAGAGAATAGAATCTATGGATGGCGATTCTGCAGTTGCTTCCTTAAGTTTATGTAGATTAGTCTCCATTGGAGATGACAAAGGTTTGCAATTCCACCTTCCAAATTTCTTTAAAATATCTGATGTATACTTCCCTTGATTTAGTATGATACTGTCAGAATTCTGCTGTACTTCCAATCCTAGGAAGTAATGAAGGAGTCCCAGATCTTTCATCTCAAATTCTCTAGTTAGATCTTTCTTGCACTGATCTATGAGATGATCGTCACCTGTTATTAGTAGATCATCAACATACAGTATCAGAATTATCATATCATCTTTATCTCTTTTATAATATAAATTTGGATCAGCTTCATTCTTGAAGAATCCTAAGCTGGTGAGATATTTATCAACTCTTTCGTACCAGGCCCTAAGAGCCTATTTAAGCCCATAGAGAGCTTTCTTGAGCCTGCAAACAAAAGCGTTAGGATCATGAGTTTCAAATCCTTCAGGTTGCTCCAAATATACTTCTTCTAAAATCTTTCCATTTAGGAATGTTTTTTTCACATCCATCTGATGTACCTTCCATCCCTTTGATGTGGCAATTGCTAAGACTGCTCTTATGGAGGTATATCTGGCAACAGGAGCAAAAAAAATTTCATAATCAATCCCTTCTTTTTGAGAAAATCCTCTTGCTACAAATCTGGCTTTATACTTCTCAATACTACCATCAGCAGCATGCTTTATTTTAAATATCCACTTGGAAGAAACAACAGATTTTCCTTTAGGTCTTGGAACAATTTCCCAAACATCATTTTTCATGATAGATTGGTATTCTTCTGTCATAGCTTCTTTCCAAGCTGTATGTTTAATAGCACAGAGGGATTGGTTGGCTCTATTTTGAATAAATCACTTAGGTTAGTTGTATAACTAGAGAATCTTTTAGGTCTTTTGCTTTCTCTGACTGTTCCGGAAGATGCAGCAAAGTCTTGAGCTGCTTCAACTATTTTAATGGCCCAAAGTGGTCTTTTATTTGAATTTTCTTCAAGGTTCATATTTTGAATTTCATCTTCGATTTCTTCTAAAGTCTCCCTCTAGGACCCAGATTCACTATTTCTTTCAAAACTAGATAAAGGAGAAGGTTCATCAGAACTTATGGCTCTTTTGAATGCAAGATCTTCTTTAAAGATTACATCTCTGCTAAGTTCAATAGTTTTCTGTCCAGGTATGAAAATCCTATATGCTTTAGAAGTTTCACTATACCCCACAAAAATACCTTTCCTCCTAGAGGGTTCTAACTTGGTTCTCTTTTCTTTTGGAACATGGATATATACAGGACATCCAAAAATTCTAAGATGACTTATATTGGGTTTTACTTTAGTAAATACTTCTTCAGGTGTTTTATCTTTAAGATAGGAGTGAGGACTTCTGTTTTGAATATATACAGCAGTACAAGAGGCTTCTACCCAAAGATAATATTCTAGGTTTTGGTCAAAAATCATAGCCCTAGCAGCTTTTATGATTGTCCTATTCTTTTTTCTACTACCCCGTTTTGCTCTAAGTTATAAGGAACAGTGTACTCCCTCTTAATCCCTGATTCTTTACAAACCCCTTTAAACAAGTCTGAGGTATATTCTCCTCCATTATCAGTTCTAAGGGCTTTAATTTTATGTACTGAAAAATTTTTAGTTAATGCTTTGAATTCTTTAAATCTTTGTAGGATTTCTTTTGATTCCTTGCATTTTAAAAAGTAAATCCATGTTTTCCTAGAGAAGTCATCTATGAACAAGATATAATACCAAAATCCTCCAAGAGAAGGAACAAACATAGGTCCACATAAATCTGAATTAATTAATTCTAGTGCATTATTTGTTTTCCTAGTACTATCATGAAAGGGAGTTCTGGTGCTTTTACCTAGAGCACACCCTTTGCAAATACAATACTAGGGTGGTCTTTATTTAATTTGAGTAATCCAATAACCATCTTTTCCATAGTTGATAAAATTTTAAAATTTAGATGCCCTAATCTTTTGTGCCATATTTCATTTGAATCTTCAACTTCGTGGACTAGGGCTTAAATGGATCGACTAGATTCTATATTCAATTCATACAAATATCCCTTTCTTTGACCAATTAACTTTGCTTTCTTGATGGAAGAGTTCTTGGCCACGAATGCAACATTGTGTCCATCATCTTCAAGTGTTGTAATTGAGATTAGGTTTCTTTTAATCCCTAGTACATAGAATACACCTTTAAGAAGAAGAGTATTTCCTGATTTTAGTTTCAAAGTACAATTTCCAATTCCTTCAACGGAGTGTGCTGAGTTATCACCAATGGTAACTTCACCATTAACCTTCTCTGATAAAGAATCTAGAGTTTCTTTGTATCCCGTTATATGTCTAGAAGATCCACTATCAATTACCCATGCTTTATTTGAAATTTCATTTGATAGAGAGGAATACAAAACACGGTTCTCAGGATCATAAGTATCTTCTTCTCTGATGATATTTGTATAATTTGCATGTTGTTTGGAATTTTCAGGACAATTAGATCTATAGTGTCCAAATTTTTCACATTTGAAACACTTTATTTTAGATAGATCTTTCTTGGGCTTTCCATTCTTTTGATTTCCCTTTTTCTTCTTGAAATGCTTCTTCTTGCCTTTATAGGAGTTTGTATTAAGAACGTGAAGTTCTTCATCTTATACTTTTGGTTTCCCTCCTTTCTTTAGTTTTCTAGATTCCTCTTGAAGACAATCATTCTTGAGTTTGTTAATGTTCAGGAGCTGATCTCTGGCACTTCTTCCTTGTGCAAATGTCTCCCATGAATCTGGCAATCCATCTATAGCCATAAGTGTTAATTTTGTGTCACTAATAAAGGTTCCTATGTTTGATAGTTCATATCTAATGCCGACAACTCTTAAGAAGTAAGAACTTATCGATTCTCCTTTCTTTATCTGAATATGATTTAGTTGTCTTTTTAGTGCAAGAACCCTGGTTACATTGTTTACTTCATAGGCATTTCGTAATGCATTCATTATATCAAAGGCAGTTTGATGTTTTGTAAGCATAGGTACAATATCATTTTTAACTCCATCTAAGATGATTTGAATAGCTTTTCTATTTCCTCTACTCCAGATAGATTTGTGAGGTTTCAACTAGGGGTTGTTTGGATGCTCCATCAATGAAATGTTTTACATTGTTCTCTTCAAGAATCATCATGATTCTAAACTTCCAGGCTTCAAAGTGCTCTTTCCTATCAAACCTGTCCTCAAGTCTGATTGTGTAAGCCATGGAAGATAGAAGATTGTTGCTTGATGTGTACAAAGTCTGATTACTGAAATTTAGCAGAGCCTAAGTTCGATTACCAGAGCTCTGATACCATGTAAAGTTTCTGCTAAATCCTTATCTCTTAATCAGACTTTTAATCCAATCTTATATGCTGAGAATGATCTTTTAAGTAGTATGAATATTGACGAAATTAGTGCTTATCATAATGCAGATACAATACTGAATATTTAACCTTCTATTGTGATAGAGAATCTCAGATATAAATTGCAGGATATAAAATGCTTATAGGAGCAGACTGCTGTAACTGTGTGTCCTATAATCTGCATTTACAACCTACTTATATATCCTTTCTAAAGGGTATGTCCCTCAAGGGACATAACCCTTTCTAACTAGGCACCTATAGGAGAGATATATATATCATTAAATGCCAACACTAGAGATATATCACTATTACGAGGAAGTACGATTTGTACTGTCAGACCTGTAGGTTTATCTTGGTTAATATTCTTAACAGAGCTCATATTTATTAATTAATTATTAAAGTCACATTATTATAATGAAATTTTATTATAATAATGTCATTAAAAGATATTAATTAGAAAGAGTTGTCTTGGTAAAGTTTTTGGAATTGAGTTCTTTTGGGAAACTTTTGTCAATGAGGGATTATAAATACGAGCTCATTTCATTGGAAAAAGCATTGGATTGATTATCTTATTTGCTTTTGTTGTCTTGGTGACATTTCTGAGATTCTGATTTTTTATGCCCTTACTGAGGTATAAAGGTTTGGAGTTTTGAGTCCTGCACTAATTCCACAGCTGAAGTATTGTGGATCAATTTCTAAAATTGCATCTTACAAATTGTGCTGAGGTAAACAATTTGCTAATTTCTCCTACTGTTCCATATTGTGCCTAAGGAGATTTTATTGCTGAAGTTGATTGACTGCATTTGTGAGGGAACTGGAGACATTATTGATACCTGCATTCAATGACAGAAGGATGGTTTGGAATTACACAGGCTGTTGTCCGTCTAATTGCAGTGATTTCCCATTATTAAAACGTTCCAGTCTATATTGTGACCCGCGTGATGGCTAGCGTCTTGCTCTCAAAGCCTGCGATTATTCCCAGGTATTTGCATTCATTGTTGGGGTTGGAAAATACAATAATCAGGCCTGCAATTTTCTTCTGGATCCATGCGGCTGACATTCAGGCTTTGCAGTTTGATTTAATTCAGACTGTAGCTGCCCAGATTTGACCTGCAATCACAAACCAGGTCAGCCCAATTACTTTATGTGCCCTGCGAACTGGAAAATAAGGCTGTGTCTGATCTCCATA
Source organism: Cupressus sempervirens (assembly GCA_028749045.1). Classification (NCBI taxonomy): domain Eukaryota; kingdom Viridiplantae; phylum Streptophyta; class Pinopsida; order Cupressales; family Cupressaceae; genus Cupressus; species Cupressus sempervirens. Next base: position 147,815,615 of record CM053784.1, on the reverse strand, counting down.
ATACTTGCAATCACACTTGCTGGAGCACCTTTGGGTTGTGATTCTTGCCTGAGGGCCTGCACTTGATTTGTATGTCTTGCAATTTAATTTTGGAGACCAGCGTTGGGTGGCAAGAAGGCCTCTTAGTGTCATCTTTGGGCGAAGTCTGTTCACAAGAGGCCGGCATTTATATTATTGGTTGTCACAGCTAATCACCAGGTCCAGTTTATATAAAATTGAATTAATGTATTTTGTATTTCAGCCTGTAGCCAATTAAATAGATTACATTTTATCTCTATTAAGAGCCTGTAAGCAAATTCAGGAGACTGGAATAATAAACTGCAAGTTGGTGTTTAGTAAGTTGAATTGTTTTAATCATTTCAATTTTTAGGCTTCACCTAGCTCTATCTCTGCATCATTCCTGTCCCATATGGGTCCCTAGGCCAGGTTCAGTGTGTAGTATCTATCGGCGAGGTCAGTGCGCATGATGGTGCAGAAAAAGCATAGGCCTGCGCCTTAGTCTGCATGCACAGGCATTGAGAAAGAGAGCCTTTTCCTTTCCTCATCCCGTAATAAGAATCAGGAATGCTGTTGATACGTATGTGATGATAATAGACGTGAGCTCCATGTCCTATTCGGGTTTAAAAACAAACACCCACTCCGTGCAATCCCTGTGAACTGCGCGAGAATCCAAATGATCCCTACGGGGAATCAATTGATTTGAAAGTAATACTCGTCAAGCTGCCCTACCCCTACTATTATAAGGTAAGGCATCTTGATGGATGGAGAATTGCATAATTCTGGTGTTCCACCCAGTTCCAATTTGGAGGGCATAGGGATCTTGAGGGCATAGGGATCTTGACGTCCTTCTTTATGTGAGACAGAGATATTGACACGGACAATAGTAGCTCTCTGCATTTCTCTGTATCCTCTGGTCGCCCCTTTAGAATAGTAGGGAGCCCCTTTAGAATAGTAGGGCTGCTGCACTTGGTTCGCAGCTGCAAATATATGAGGCAGGCTGATTGTCCAGCCTGTCCCTACTATTCTAATGGCCTCCCTGCTTATGTTGCCTAACTGAAAGTAGCAATCGCGCCAGCAAAGATAGAGACAACGAAGGAAAAGACAGCTATAGAGGTGCCAGGGGCCCCTACTCTATCTATGGCAAGGGTGGCAAAGGCAGAGCCAGGTGTTCCATATTGCCGACCGCTGTAGCAAAGCATGGGCATAGGTGGTTGAACAAGGTGGTTGACCGAGTATATGTTCTTTACCTAGCAGCAGTTGAAGCAGATACAGATCGACAATCCATATAAAGATCAAGACCCAGATAAAGATCCATATCGAGAGGCATCAAAGGTAGCAGCATAACCAGGGTAGCATAACGAACCCGCCATGCACCCTACAATTTTATGGGCGCACGGTCATAGGTAGAGCTTGTAGCCGGGGTTCGGAACCTGTTGATTCACCCTACTATCTATAGGCGAACCAATAGAACAATTTGAGTTATAGTTGTAGCGGGAGAAGCAGAGGTAGCCTACTATTTATAAGGCACACTACAGCAGAGGGAGCAAGGGCAGAATTGGAAAAGGGCCCCTACCATTAGAATTGGCACACACTTTATGCTTGGCCCTTTAGGCCTATAATCCATTTAAGCCCTACTATTCGCCAGGGGGTGAGTGGGAGGCCCTTAAAATAGTAGGGGGCAGGGTGTTCATGGGGAATCAGCCTTCAACATGGCATCAGCCTGCGGCTAACCCTAAGGTTCCGACATTTTTCACCCTGCTTCCGTAATGGCAGTGGATATAGTTGCTGCCGGCAATAAATAATAGGCCGCTGTTCTTGACCATGTCACGTGTAGAGTGGTAATTGACTCCCTACAATTTCTATAGGTACAGTAATATGATGCATCCATCCGATGAGTTCAATTTATCTATAGGGGGGGAAGGGCAATCCGATACCGATACAATAGGCAATGAATGATAGATAGGGGCCCAACTAAACTATATCCATAGCTGCCCCACCCCCAAATAGATTCTCCATCTATTGGAGACCTCGGGAGAGGCCATAGAATTGTAGGGGGTGCTTAGTAGGTCAGATTGCCTACCATTTTAAGGGAGACAGGAATGAGCAGTTATTGAGCCTTAATGATAATAATACACAACAACCCATTCTTTCTTTTACCCGGTAAGGGTAGTCCCAAGATCTTCCGGTTCGGGCACCAATAATATAGAAGGGGCTTCGGCCGAAAGGGAAGGTACGATTATTGAAATATAGGAAGCCATAAAATTATAGGCAACCCCATTATTCTTTTAGCCAGGCCTCCCCCCTAATATCTATAGGGCGGTTCGGGCCTCGGTGCCCTTACCATCAGGGGCGGGGAAAGGACTATTATTTACAGTAAGGAATGTTCCAGCTTCCCTACCAGTTTTCCTTGGGCAATTCGGCGGTTCCCTCACCTTCATTCATTCAGTCAGCTCTTAGGCTTGGGAGCCTTATAGATAGTAGTCAGGTTTTCCGCAATTGCTCCCACCAAATGTTGAATATTGTGACAACCTCGAATGAGAGTAGCCTTCGCAACTCCTAAAGATCCCTCCTCAAATTCTGAACTGTAATAACCCTGAACTGGCTATAGCTTAATTAGACATCAGAATGCTGACTGATAGTTTTTTCTCAGTATGTTTAGCTTGGAAATTCATAAATATTCAGATCAATGCGATGCTATTTTCCAACTAATTCAATTTCAAACTTCACACACACAACTCGGTTTTAGGCAAGCTAGTAAACGATTCTGTGAGAATCTGTTCTTCTGTTCAAATCAATCTTTCAATACATGGATTTGTTTTCTTCTTTTAATATAGCTAAAAAAAAGTCCGATGGTGAAGCCTAAAAATTGAAATGATTAAAAAAATTCAACTTACTAAACACCAACTTGCAGTTTATTATTCCAGTCTCCTGAATTTGCTTACAGGCTCTTAATAGAGATAAAATGTAATCTATTTAATTGGCTACAGGCTGAAATACAAAATACATGAATTCAATTTTATATAAACTGGACCTGGTGATTAGCTGTGGCAACCAATAATATAAATGCCAGCCTCTTGTGAACAGACTTCGCCCAAAGATTACTATATCCACTCTTAAGCCTAGTGTGTCCCTACTATTCTATGGGCACTGATCCCACCCAACCCCTACCATTTTATAGGCATTCTCCAGTAGTTGGTGACCAATAATAGTACACCCAACAAGATGGTTCCAATATCCCACATTACTACTTATCGGTGGGCAGCTATAACATGCTGCTCTAACCGTGGGTGAGGACTACCTGGGATAATGAGGACTACCTAATCTGCTAGAACTAGTGATGCACCGTGGGATAATGCCACTACAATTATACCACCCACTGCTTTCTGCCTTACCGATAGAACATACTGGCTCTACCTCTAACTAGTTAGTGCGGGGAAGATAACGTGTCATGTAAGCATCTTTTGGGGGCCATAGAAATCCCCGTAGCTCATTCTGAAATGCAATCTGCCCCTCTGCCCCACCCCATAGAGTTGTAGGGCCAATGTCCACTAACTGCACCAGGATCCCTTTGGGTATAGCCGGATACCCCCCGAGGGGGAAGCAGAGGCCTGCATAAAGATTGTCTTGCCCGTTCCAGCAATCAACAATATACTACCTTTACTTCCCACCAGCCTTAAGACGTGGGTCCCTCCCTTTAGAATAGTAGGGCGCCCGTAGGGGCCCTTTAAGGTTCTGGGGCCATGCAGAGTTGTTCTAAGCGAGAAACGATACCCGGATCCTCCATTTATGCTCTATCCCTAGGAGGATGCGCTGCTGCTTATGCAGAAAGGCTGGCATGTAACTATCCTCGTGTGGATGCCCACTGTTTCTATAGGCACTCCAATATTGTGTTTTATTTGTCCAAGATCTATTATGATTGAACCCAAATAATAAATTAGATTTGTTATGACAGATAATTATGAATATATGTTCTTTAACCCTAGTAATGGTTGATCTTATGAACTTGATCTTCAATATTTGTCTAACATGATTGTAGGATCTCAAAAAGGATTTATCTTTGCTTTACATCCTTTCAGGTAAAGTTATATCTCTAACATTACTATGTTCCCTATTTTATTGAAATTGTAATTATAGGGAAAAATATAGAGCAATCCAGAAAGGGAACATTATACAATTTATATGACTTCATCCTATATTATAATTCCTATGGTAAAACAAAAATGCCAAAAATCCATGGGAGATCTCAACTGCCATCAAACTTCAAACTTACCATGGTCAGTTGATTATAGAAACTAACCAGTTTCATCACATAGAAGCAAATTTAGACTCATCCACAAAGACATTTATTTGATTAAAAAAGAGCTAGGCGGAAGTTTAAAAATTTGTATTTAACATGATTTACACAGAAACACCTATAGGCTACTATAGTAGGATTAAAAAGCTACCTATGGGAGCGTGCACGACTGTTATATTCTTCAAGTTTCTTTCTTACCTGCAAATCCAAGCATCATCACATTAAAAAGAGGTATATTAATTGTAGATTCACACAATAAAATACTTTTGGCATTATTAAAGACAGCTTACACCACTATTCAATCTAAGACCAATAAAGACATATATTAATTCTTACATGACATCACCTTGGGGTCTTGCATCGCCAATTTGGTTCTCTCCCTTATTCGGGCAATAGTTTCTGCATCGGAGCAAAATCCATTCCAGAAATATACCATGCAAAATGGAGATATTTTCGTACACCAACACAATTCAAAAGACAGACCAAAATGACTCATTTCAGTCACTGATAGATTCTCACAATGGAACTAAGAAGAATCCTCGACAAAGAAAAAAAGAAACCAATTTCATGATGCAGCTCTTCAATACTTAGAGCCAAAGTTATCCAAGCTATGCACTCAATCTACAAAATCATGAAACAAATATAATTTACATTGGAAATTACCTGGACTGTGCTTTTTCCCTTTGTTCCATGCTACCCTTCCTTCATTTGACCTAGTTTTCATTTTTGTTTCATTAAGCCTAGAATCTCTTTCTTTTAGATCATCTATAGAAACCTGCTCCAGTGAGCTCTGCAATTCATTGGTATAATTCATCTTCTCTTCTTGTAAATCAGGTAGGGTCTTATCCAGTTCCAAACTTGTAGCAACACACTTCACGACAAAAGGTCTTTGAATTATTGTATACCCAGATTTGGAGGCTCTCAGGCCTGCTAGTTGCAATCCAGTATTCCATCTCGAAGAAAGTTTGTCATTCCTTAGGCGCACAAACTTTGGTAACTTTCTGCCATTATACACAGGACACAAGAACTTCACAACCTCACAATTCTGGAAGGATGATTGCAAGGTGACAGCATCTGTCCAGTAAATTTCACAAATATGGTTAGCCAAACTGCACAAAGAGTTTTCTAATTGAATTTATGTATGTGTGTGTGTGTGTCTATATGTAAGTATATATGTGTGGGTGACCAAATATATGTATGTGTGTGTGTGTGTGTGTCTGTATGTACATCTCAGTGTATTTCTGTCAGTATGTATGTATGTATGTCCTTGTATGTGGGTATGTATGTATATACGAGTGTGTTTCTGTATGTATGTCAGTATATGTGTATCTATAAAGAATTACAATTTCATTAAAAATAATAAGTTAATAACAATATAATAGAACACCTGAAAGGTTGTGAATAGGTTATATATAACCAAACAATGTATACTCCACTCAGACTAGACTAGACAGAATATAGGAAAGATTATGGATAGGGTGAACTAGTATTAGACTATATATTACATTTAAGGCATTATATTGTATTATTCTCAGATATATAGAATAGAGTTGTGAATAAAGTGAAGTGGTGATGAAATATACAAAGAATTAAATATCCATAAAAAGACAATATTTAGAATAATTTGAATAAGATTTTCTATAGACAGTAAGTTGCACCAGAATGTTTAAGAGATTAAAGAAAACACAAAAAATAGGACACACAGTGAATGCATGACAGTTTATAATATATATGTATGATGAAGTGACAATTAAAGATACAAAACAAGTGATTAAGGAACATGTGCAGAGTAGGCTATATAAGGAGGGTCAGAAAAAATACAAGAAGCAATATTCCAACACTCACACACGAAAGCTCTTTGACCTGTATACTCCAAAGCTGTAATGTAAACTTCACTTGAACATGAACTGTTATTCTTGTTGTGGATTTCATTTTGATTTTGTTTTGTCCGTTTGCTTTTTGCATCAGCATTCCAGATCACATTCTGTGATCCATCATCAGGATGATTAGAGAGCTTAAGGTGTAAAAAGTGTGATCCAAAACGTTGATGCAAAAAATATATACACAACCAAATCCAGAAACAGCAACAAGATAAATTTAATGAACTGTTATTGTTCTACTGGTATAATACAAATGGAAGCTCTTAGGAGGAACGAATATCACTTAACACAGAGAAATTACAGTGCTGAAAATTAAAGGAGAAAAAACATGAAAACTCAGAAAAACAAATCCCCTAGGGATAATACTCAGTTTGATAGCAGAAAATGCTTCACAATAACTAGTCACTTTAGAACTTTACAAATAATCTCTGTTTTTCCTATTTCAAATTGCCTGACACTTTGGGCTTATGTCCCTCTTGCACCCCTCATGAAGAAGCCTTTGTGACCTTGGCACACTTTCCCTACATGAAGAGCAGTCTTTCTTTGAGATGTATATCTTCTTCACTTTTAGCACTCCTTGAGCTTGTAAACTCTTTGAACTTCTCTCCACAATCTGCATCTTGAACACATTCCTCTACATAAGCCTCTTGAAGAAAACACAAAAGGGGGTCAACCAAAATAATATAAAATTATTTTACAGTTCTTAAACATCTTGGGAAGGGTGCCAAAATTTGAAGGGGGTCAGCATATTAAAATAAATTTTGTTTATTTTGATATTTAATCAACTTGAATGATGTAATCTGACGTTGCATAAAATCTGCTCTTTTGACATCAACAACAATTAATCTAACAATCTCCCCCTTTGTAATTGATGGCAGCCTCATACTCTTTAGATTGCAACTCTCTGAGTAAGTGCTCCCCCTTACTGAAAAGCCCCCCCTAACTTGACTTCTCCCCTTTTGATATCAATGGCAAAGAGTATCTAGGGCTAATTGAATAAGATAGTGAATAGATCCCTCAGAACTAAAGCTTCTTGTGAAAAACTTAGCAAATGGATGAGAGTGACACAACTCTCAATATGTCTCTTAGGTACTCAAAGGTCTCTTTTGAAAGAGGCTTTGTAGAAATGTCGGTGATCAGCTCCTTTCTACCAACATATTCCAACTTAACTTGTTGCTCAAGTACTTGCTCTTTAAGTAATATACTTGATAAGAATGTGCATTGTCCTAGAGTGCATAAGTGGTTTCTTTAAAAATTTCATGGCACTTGTATTTGTTGCAGAGTATGGGAATAGGGTGCTCATACTCAACTTTAATATCATTAATATCATTTTCGTCCATAAAACTCGTGTAGAATATGTTGCTGCTGCTATTATTCTGCCTCTTGTAGATAGTGAGACTAATGCTTGTTTCATGCCATTCCAGATCAATGAGGCCCTGCAGCAGGTTCACTCAACAGCGTTACTTAGAGATGGCCCAAGGATCGCAGTCGCTCTAGTCCATATCCTTCAGTGCTGCACTTCTTCATGCCTAGGAAGGACCCTTAGTCCTTGCCTTGGTAGTTCTTCCTCTTTTGCTTTCTTATTTTCTTTTCCCCAAACACCATTTGGTGCTCCTGATGTTGGTTTTTGCCTTGTCTGTATTCTTTCATTCCTTTAGACCCTTTTGTTGGTCTCTTGTTGGACATTAATAAATTCATCTTATCTTATCTTGTTAAGCCAGGATATAAGACAACTGCCAAGGAAGAATACGTCTCCACAGGTGCTTTTTCTATCATCAATATTGCAAGCCCAATCGACATCCATGTATGATGTAAAACTGAAATTATTACTTGTATATGACAATTCAAAATCCATAGCCCCCTCCAAATATTTCAATATTCTCTTGACTAGATTAACATGGCTTGCCTTTGAAACTGTCTGAAATCATACTACTAAAGAAACTCCTTGCATAATGGTGGGATTCTAACTTTTAGCTATGGAAGACTTTTAATCATGGATCTATACAAGGTTTGATTTGCAGTGGGAGATTCATCATCTTTGCTCAAGTTGCAACCAGCAACCATGGGAGTACTCATCGAATTACACTTAACTTCTTCAACGTTTCTATAACAAATTTGGTTTCAGAAATGAAGATTCCTTTATCTAAGGGGGGAATTTACAAATCATCAAACAAAGATAGCTCACCTAGCATTGAAATCTCAAATTCCTTTTGAATGATTGAAGCAAAATCTTGGCACATTGCATCACTTTTACCTCCAAAAATGATGTCATCGACATATGCTACAACAATCGATTATGTATCTCCTTCACTCTTGATATACAGATAACTACCTGTCATTCCTCTTCTTAAACATTGTCCGTGAAAATATTTGTCTAACCTTGAGTACCAAGCCCTTAGAGCTCGCTTTAGTCCATATAGATCTTTCTTAAGTCTACACACATAATCCTCAATCTCTGATAGAACAAATCCTTCAGGTCATTCAATATACACTTCTTCAATATTTCCATTTAGAAAAGTTGATTTGATGTCCATCTAATACACTTTGAAATTCTTGAAACTTTCAAGAGCTAGGAACATTCTAATGGTTTATAATCTTGCAACATGAGTAGATGTTTCCTCAAAGTCGATTCATTCAAATTATGCAATTCCTTTGTGCGCAAGCCTTGATTTATTCCTTGCAACTTCTCAATCTTCATTTTGCTTGTTACAAAACACCCACTTGATCCCAATAATATTCTCATCCTTAGACCTTGGGAAAAGCTCCCAAGTCTCATTCTTCTTGATTTGATCCAATTCTTCCTCCATAGACTTGATCCAATGTTTGCCTTCACTTACTTTTGAAAAGTAATTTGGCTCAATTTTCAAAAGCAAACATAAATTTGCATTTTAAGCCCTATTTGCAAATCTTTGTCTCATTTGAATCAATGTCTTTGCCACTGATAATCAAGTCCTCAAGAGAGTTATTTTAAACAAAGTGGGATAGTGTTTTGGGTTGTGCCTTTGATGAAGTTATTGCATTACCTTGTTCCTCTTCTTCAATTCTGCATCTAGTTTTTGTCTCTTGCAAGAACACCTACTGGTTCCAACTCTGGCAAACACCAAATTGCTTTATTTTTCAGATGTTTGACATTTTGTCAAACACGTTGCATGAAACCTTTTTCTCATTGTCATTTATTTTTAGATTGCTGTTGCTTGCTTGAAATGGTTTTGAATGTGGTTTAGATGCTTGCGAATGATTATTAAAAAATCCAGGCAAAGAACTAGAATGCCAAAGCAAATCCTTTTTATTTTTTTGAATGCAAACATATGGTTTCTACATGTAAAATGTACATCTACAGCCAAAGGGCATTTTCACAAACACTTGGCGTGTCAACTCCAAACTTTCTTTAATTGAAAGAGATACAAGCAATAACAATGTAAATACTTTCATATATGAAGAATGGAAACCTGGAATGAACTGCAGGTCTGAAAACTATTATGACAAACAAAATTGGAACTGCAAACCGGCAATTAAAGTCCCATAAATATTCTCCAACAAGTATGTAATCTGCACTTGACAAACTTTAACCATTGCTTGATATAAACCCCACGTGTCAAGAGGAAATTACTGTAGCAGCTACTATTTGAAATACTGTAGCATCACTATTTATGGGTACTGCAGCAGCTATTGAATAGTTAAATCTGATATAGAACAGCTGCCAAGAATGAATCTCTAGGTCTAGTGTAGATATACCTTCCAATCCTTCAAACCCTAGATGAAAGAATTCACTTTTAAGCACGAAAAGAATTCCTCGATGGAGCTCACTTGAAGGCCAAATTTGCTGGATATTTCAGCAACTCAAATGGCTGCAGAAACATGGAAGAATTCTCAATTCTTCAAGCAAATGCTGAAACCCTTGGAAACTCCAAGTCTTCACAAAAACACAAGAAAAATTCATCTATTGCAATATGAAATCATTTCCATGAAGAGCCTTTATATGTTTTCTCCCACTTGGTTCTATTTGCTTCACGTGCACTTCAAATCATTTAAAATGACATGAAGTCTTTTTTTCCAACTTTATTGAATGCTTTAATAAATGGACCCTCAAAAGTAATGTTTTCAATAATCATTTAAAACATACTTTATATTTTCTTGTTGACAATATAAAGTACATTAATAAATGGGCTACAAATATTAAAATCATTAATTGCACTTAAAGTCACTTAAATGAAGGGTCATGGCTCAACTGAATATAAAGTGCCCATGAAACTTCATATTATGCATTTAAAGATTAATAATTAATAATTTAATAAAGTGTTACTTTATTAATAATTAGAATACCATAACTCCATAAATACTCATTATTTCTCAATTTTATCTAAACCAAGGAGTCAACCACTACATCCTCTATCAGTATGACTGTCTTACTAAAAATAGAAAGGACCCTTCTCAATCAACCCAGGTGTACTATAAATAGTAAGAGCCAAACGAAGACCAAATTGGAACATATGGAATCTTAGAGAAGATAAGAACCTCCATTTAAAAAACCTCTACCTCAAAAATCCCTCTATCCAAAATAATTAGACTACGAGGGACACAATAATAGGCTAATCCTTAAAACTCCAATGCTCATGAAAATGGGGACATTGCATCTCTTCTTTGCATGTTTCTTCCTTCTAATAATCAGTCTCTTTTATTATCTCCTTATGATGCCTTTCTTCATCAACTCTCGTAGTTGCACTTTCAACAACTATGTAATCTCTCGTTATAGCATTTATATGCTTTGATTCTTGTGGAATGTCCAAGGAAAATATCTTCATCATATCTGAACTAAGATTTACCCAGAACTTCTTTATCCCTCCTTAAATAGCATTAACTTCCGAAAACCTTGAAATACTTTACTGATGCAAGACTTTCCTTCAAAAGTTCATCCGAAATCTTATTTTTACTTTGATTTGAGCTTGATTGGAAATGTATACAGCTGTATGAACCGCTTCTTTCCAAAACATGTCCACTAGTTTGAATTGAGCATGGTTCTTGCCAAAGCTTATATGGTTTTACTCTTTCTCTACACTACTCCATTTGGTCATGAAGTTCATGCAATTGAATATCATCTCCATATGCCATGCCTTTCATAGTGTTCTTCAAACACATTTGATGTAAATTCTCCTCGTTTATCGAACCTAAGGCACTTGAGCTTCAGCTCAGCTCAAGTTTCAATCTCTACTAAGTCTTTGAATACCTTAAACCTTCTATAATGCGTTTTTTTTTAAGAGATGCTACCAATGTCATCCTAGAATAATCATCAATTAACAACATGAAATGGCACTCACCTCGTAAGATTTTGGCCCTTGTGGGCCCACAGAAATTAGTGTCACTAAGTTCCAAAGGATTTGATGTAGAAAATTCATTCGATTTTAAAATTGCTATTGTTCCTTTGCCATATTGACACTATTTGCAAATAGTATTTGATGGCTTCGTTATATTTGGCATGTCTCTTGCAGCTTGATTTTTGCTATTCTTTGTAATATTTTCAAAATTTAGGAGTAAAAATCTCTTGTGCCACAGCCAACTCTCACTTTCTTGCCCCATGTCACAATCTTCACTTTTGATTTCATTGAGAATGTAGAGCTTTCCATATGTTATGTAGGCATTGGCTATCAGTTTTCTATCATTCATAATTTTGCATCCTCTAGAATGAAATGTAAAGAGTGCTCTTTCTCGCACATTTGACTCACATTCATTAGATTATGCTTTAGTCCTTCAACATATAAAACATCTTTTGTTTTGGTTCTTCCATTGTCCAAACTAAATGTACCTTTGCCTATTATGTTTGTTGTAGCATTGTCTCTGAGTTTTAGCATTCCTTCATTCACCTTCAAAGAGAGGCATTTGATGCTGTCGTCAATCATGTGAATTGACCATTTGTTGTCAACATATCATTGGTTTCTCTCATCTTGAGCATGTAAACGGCTTGTACAAGCATATATCTCCCCTTTGTCTCCTACTCCTTCTTCCAAACCTTGTTTGGTTCATTCTTTGTGTCATGAACATCAGCTTTCTTATTTTGTTTTGACAGTATAAAAAAGGTACATGTATAGGACTTAGCTATGTGCCCAAAGTTGTTACACTTATAACATATGATGTTCTGATACATTGAGAGGCAAATGAATTGAAGTTCCTCTCTGCAAATCTATAATCATTTCTAATATGCACTCTAAATTATAATGCTTTGACACCATACTGATTACATGAAAAACAATAGCTACAAAAGGAGTAATTAAAACTAGTAGCGTGTGGCTTTCTTTACGGAATGTCCATTTGGGGTCGTCCTCCTTGGCTATTTGAGATTGCGGAGCTTAATCCTCCTTGTTTTCTTCTTCCTTTACTTCCTTACTTCTCCGTTAGACTTTTTGAGGGCCACAACACAATTTTAGTAAACAATCATCATAGAGTTGGGAGAGATCACAATAGGGGGCTTTACAGTCCAAGAGCAAACACTCGCCCTCTTCGCCCTAGTAGCAGGCACATTGGACATCCACTCGAGTTGGCCTACTTAGATTGTGGTCTTATAGCTGCTATACTTCCTACACCTCCTTCCCTTTCCTTCCCTATAAGATTGCTTGTGAGGTTGCACACAGCTTCATGTTCACATATATGGTTTTTAATTTCAATATAAATATAAGAGATTATATCATTAATACTAACTTATAGTGTGTATGCTAAACATATACCACTAAGTTATTAATGCTATTAGCTGTTTGGTATAATAACTCTAGATCCGATCTATTATAGGTCTGATCTTGGTTGTATATGTTGCTCACAATGATATTTTCCCAATCTAGATTTGTATTCTTTTATTACTAGTTGTAGATGCTTAATATGTGGCGATCCCCTCACTTGCGATCTATATTGATTGTTATACTTTCTCAGTGGATGAAGAGGTATGGCCCTTCCTACAAATACCAGTTTCTAAGTGGTTGTCCCTTACCTTCATGTCTTTTGGCCCTAAATTAATCTTTTGAATGAATCACACCTCTTGGAATTAACCACAGGTTAACTAAACTCCACTGATATTTGTTATTTCTTAATCCACTTGATATGGCATTGACAATTTTGCCTTGTTGCTGACATAGATTGCCAGATTGCAACATCGTCTTGGTGTAGAATCACCAATGGACCATCCATAAGCCAAAACCAATTTGGCATGCATGTAGACTAGGGTGATTGCAATATGGCCCACAGGGTCACTGATTTGTAAGATGTAATAAGATGAAGGAATTTGTAATGCCAAACGAGCCCAAAACTATTCATAAGGACTAATTAAGGATATTTGGTCAACTATGATCAATTGGGTCAAAGTAGTAAGACCAAGGGTAAAACTTCATTATTGAGTCAATTTTGGCATATGCATGGAAAATCTAAGCAATTTGAGGTCATAGGATGGCCATAAGGTCAAATGCTAAAAGTTGTAAAAGTTGTCACAATGTTGTTATGACACCTTTGCATTTTGTTAATGCCTAAGAGCAACTTTTTTATCAACAGTCATTTGATTCAAAAAGTAATTGGGGATGGTTCAATTAGTTAAATTGAGTCTATTTAAGCCTCATGGGGTCGAGGCAAGTCAAAATGATGAAATTTGGCCACAGCAATAAAGGAGATTTTGGAGTTTTTCCTGCAATTTCATGTGTATTCTGTAAATTGTACGGCTTGTACAGATTGGGAGAGACAATCAACTTGTAGATCCTGATAGCTCTTTGTTTTAGCAAACTTTTGCAATTGGTTTGAAGTCTTTTTGTTTTGATTTGTGCATTTGGCAAACAATTTGCTACTAAGTGGTTTGTAACCCTCACCAACCTAGGGTTTGGTAGAAGAATGAGTTTTAACCTATCATCGTCCAATTAAACATTTTGAAACCGTGAGGGATGATAGGATACTATATGTGCTTTCAGATTTCCAAAATCTCTGACCAGTCTAAAGTATGGCTAATTTTGTGGTCAAGCCCTAGGCCTGGCATTCATATGTGATAGGCCCAAAATGGTTAAGGGGGTGAAGTTGTGAGACAGTGCAATGTAAGGGGTTTGGATGCCAACCATAGTTGATTTTGATATCATTGCATCTAGGACAAGGTGTTCCAAGTGGAATTTAGACAGGAGCAAGTGTTGGTGATAGGGTTGCCTTGCAATTGGAGGCCTAATTGTGCAATTAAATCTATGAGGACAGTGTGCATTGCCCCATCAGGGAAGTTGTTTGAGGTTTGGTTCTGAAATATGTTATAGTGCTCCCAAAAGGATATCTCAAAAGATTGTGTGTTTGGACAAGAGATTAAGAGATCAAAAGCTAAAGGCTAAATACCCATTAGGTAGGACTACTAGAGTTTTAGGCCTTTTGTGAAGCAAGTATCATTAAACAGTTTGTGGGTTAGGATTTGTTGGTCTAGTCCAAGTTCTTTTGATCCAAATCAAATGGAATCCAAACTGTTTGAAGTCTAGGGTAAGCATAAGCCTATAATGTCATCGAAACCCCATAAACAAGTCTGAATGCATAAGAGCATGTGTAGTCAACATGGTGGATTTGTTGAGATCATTGTAGTGTCAAGTAAGGCACTTGTTAGGAGCCTTGGCTGTCCTAAGAAAGCCCTAAAATGTCATTGTGTTTGGAAGAGACAAGGGGAACCATGGTGAGTCAAGTAGGGTCCCTAACCATTAAATGTGGAGCAAGGAAGAGTCTCTTGTCTCGAAGAAGGTAGTGGTCGTGTATTTTGGTGTTTAGGGTTGTTTATCTTCTCCCTCCTCATCACATCAATGGGAAAATCATGAAGTCTTAGGTTAAGACGATTTTCCCTCATGTTGTGTTTACTCATTTATGATGGGGTGTGGACACACAAAGTTGATTGTTGGAGAAGAAAAAGGTAACGAAGTCAAGAAAGGGATATTTCTAGAGATTTGGAAAGGATAGAAAAGAACTAAATAGAAAGAAGAGGCAAACACAACTCGTTTCTTTGAAAGACTATCTAAAGGTTTTAAATATCTTCTAAAACACGAGTTTAAGATGTATGAGCTAGAATGTCAGGGGTTTACAACTTTATGATAAAAAGGCTATTGTTAGAATGTTTTGAAAAAAAAAATTGTAGCATTATTGTATGCTTTTACAATAATATAATGTCGCCATTTTTGCCAACATCAAAGTTTGAGAGATTAGCCTATTACTATGATCCTCGTAGGCTAATTATGATAGATATAGGGCCTTCTAAGGCAGTGGCTTGGCTTGTGAGTGTAATATACCATTTTACTACGCTGAAAGTAAAGAACATATTCTAAGATTATAATTGAATATCATAATAGAATGACATGAAGTAATTTAGAAACAATACATCATACAGAAATAAAACTATTTCTGAATTATACAAGCTATAAATCCAAATTTAAATAACAACTATATCCATTTCATATGAAAAACAACTAAATTAACTTCCATACTGACTTCTACGATTACATTTCTAAAAGAAAAAAATCAATTTAACCATATTTACGACTATACATTTCAAAGTAATATAAAGGTACGTACAAGTAAAAGATTTAGGATTTCATACATGAACTGAAATAACTGACGGTGTGTTATGCAAGCCTTGGCATTTGGCAAAGAGTAGAAGCATTGACATAGGCTTAACCTCCCAACCACGAACCTTGACATATCCCCACACAATCTCTTATGAGCAAGGCCCTCCCTACCCTGGGTTAGGCTTGGGACACCATAGTCTTGCCATCCTAAGCATATTGGTGTTAAGAGTGTCGGCTAAGCAATAGACAAGGCTGAGGAATTCCTCAGTCAACCTTCCCTCTATCAGCTAGCACTCCTGACCTCTAGTGATCATTTGTCGCAAGCATCCCTCTAGTCTACCTTGGCCAAGGACTTAGGTGGGCATTGGACAACCCGATCACCACTGCTCAACTTGACAACCGATTATATCTTGGACAACCATGAGCTGACTTGGACTTAAGCAAGTTCTTCCTTTAAATGTTCTTATAATTAAGACATTGAATAATAGTTTATTTTCTTGCAGGAATACCTCTCCTCTTCACCCATTTACACTTGGCGATACTGACCTTGGGTGCATCCTAGGAGACTGCTAGTAATCATGAGATTCTTATTAATCAGATTTGCTTGTGAGAACCATTCTAAATTTAACCATAGCTGGTAAATATCAAGTACCAGAGAAATCAGAAGATACTTCAAGCTAAAGATATAGCAGATCTTACCCAACATAAAAAATGCTATGCATTAACATTTGCTGAGCATTCCTTTCTAAAGGAATTATAGCAAGTTTGTCCCTACGGGCATACACCCGATTTACATAGATAGGGCCTTGTCATACATAAAGAAAAGAGAGCAGAGCCGATGCTTCTCAGATACGCAATCGAGCTTATGTTACTACTGCATTTCGAAAATGATGAATATAAAAAATAAAAATAAAAAGTTCTTGCATTGAAAAGGCACAGCTTAAAATGCGAATAACTTGTGAATGATACATAACCTAAGAAAAAAAGGAGACGATGCACTCGTTGATGCGATTCCTTAGCAACCACTTTGCATGCTATGGCTTCCACCCGTGCAGCTCAATATTGTAGAAATTAGTGTGGTATTATACTCCAGATCTACAGATGAAAAGGTGAGAGGATACTTGGTTTATAGAGCAATCACATACAAGAATGAGAAAACATGAGAATACTCCTTCAGCCGCGGGGAAGAGAGATATAGCCTCCCGCTTCTAGTTACAAGAAGGAGCTCGATATCAATTACAAGAACTCCATAAATTCAAATTTAAAAATTGATGCCGATAAGAGGGTGGTAACGCTCATTGTTTTGGAGTCATAATAAAGCATAAAGTTTATATTTTTTCCATGGTTTTAAACAAATATATATATTTATATACGTATATAAATATAAATTATACATATAAATATTATGTCATCAAGCTATTGAATTCTATCTATAATTGTACCTTCATATACATATATCTATACACACATATAATTTTGAGAGAGTACGTATAATTACTTTTTATCATTATATGCTCTCTAAATACGCATATATATATATATATATATATTCATAGATATTATCAGAGCATCATGGTGGCATCATATACATACATACATATCTATGTGTGTGTGTGTAAAGTTTGTAATGTTGATCACATCCATAGTCTCAAATAAAAGAGAGGTAATAGTTATTTTCATGATATTAAATATTTTATATTTCTCTTGTTATGTAAATTGACCAAGTAGCTCATGATTGTCCAAGGTATACTCCGTTACCTAGCCGTTAAATCCTTTGTCAAGGTAGTTAGAGCCCATACTTGATGGTCTGACGATGGACTAAATTGGTGCCCCATTCCTTGAATCTCGTTTAGCAATGCTTTACCCCCCCCCCCCCCCGCTTCGTCTGCTCTTGCAACCAAGAATGCATATTCCACAATAATAACATGTTTCTCCATTTAAATTGAAATATCAAGAGAACGAAATAACTGATAACTGTCACAACAGCTAACACTACTAACCTTTATTTTAAACTATGAGCATTCATTTTTGTCGAAATAACAGTAATTAACTAACAAGTCATTTCCACATGAATCAATTCGGTTAATCATAATTACCATTTCACAAGATCATGATATTCAAGAGTATCTAACTAACCATTACAATGGCTATAATATTATTTTAAAAGATCAAAATTTTGGGATGTAGCAGTGAGGGTCTTGTCTTCTCCACAATTCAGTAAGCTATAGGCTGGTCTTTGTTTGGCTCAAATTGGACTTCATTTGGGCTTACTTTTGTGTACTTACTATTTATGGTAAGTCAGGTTTTGATTGAGATGGACCCTTTCTATTTTTGGAAAGTGCATTTGGTCACATGGAGAAATAATAGGTGTGACTTCTGTTTCAGACAGCATATTTTAAAAATATGTATTTTGGGAGTTATTATTATTTTAGTGGCCAAATTATTATTAAATTATTCAATGGGAGCTTTTTATTCAAAGGTGTATTGATGAAGGCTCTTTAATGAAAAGTGTGTGGAAGAAAGCCAAATTTCTTTACAAAAAAGACTTTATGGAGAAAAAGCGTTCATTCTTTGGCTAATTTTTTTTATTATTTGTGAAGTTGTTGAAAGTTTTCAACAAGGGTTTCTTGAGGACTGATTCCTCTCTGATTCACACTTAGAGCCATTGAAAAACATGGTGAATTGTGCTTTGATTATCTGGTAAATTATTTATGATTATTCTGATCACAATCTTGGTGCTGTTGTATACCAAGATTAGTTCTACATTTGCAACGAATTATTCTACTGAATTGGACGTTTGGAATTCTCAACCTTCAAGACTTGTAAATGTGATTTGAGGGTGAGTTTGGCTGCAAATTGGCATTGATAATCATCTGATTTTTGCATTAGCAGGCATTTCTACTCAGCATTTGGCACTGCGATTGGGTGCCAAAAACCCCAATTGGTTTACTGTTTTTTGGACGCCAAGAGGGATGTTTTTGTGTCTCCTTCCCATGTCATTGGATGTGAGTATTTCCTAATGTCATTTGAGTAAAACAGCTGTCATGGCTTTCCTCCTAGCAGCCACAATTTGTCTAGTGTGGAGTGGTCGTTGGATTGCAAATTGGTGCCTTACCTATCAAGTTTCTTTATTATAATTGCCATGTATTTGAGAACTGTTGTAATAATTTGAGAATTCCATAATTGCAAATCATTCACTTTGCTTGACATTTCAATTTCTAATCAATTGCAATAAATTTTATTATCATTGGAGTCACAAGGAGCTGAATATCAAGAGCTGTCTCGTTGATATTTTGTTTTCATAACAACTGTTTGCATTAATGTCTAGCTGTTGTAGGTGCATATTTGCTTTGTGTGTCACATCTATATGCATTTAAAAGGTCAAAAGAATTGTAATGGCACTATAGCAATTTGCCTAGACGCCTTAGTAAACATTTGGAGGTACTTAAATTGCATTTGGCGTAATTTCAAGTAACCACAATCAATCTGAAAATAAGTACAGCAAGATATGGGTTTCATGCTAAGTGTTTGACAAAATGTCAAACATCCAAAAGTGAAGTAATTTGATGTCTGTTGGAGTTAGAACCCGCTGAGGTTCATAGACACTTTATGCTTTCATTGAGCACAGAAAGAGAGTTGACCTATGGAATTGGATGGTTGACAACCTTATTGGGATTTCTCTAATTGTAATTAGCAAATTCCATTGGGTTAAGAATGAGTAAGATTTGGTGGCATCAAATTTCATTGGGAAGAAAATGAAAGAATGCTTTGGGGAAAAATGAAGGGAACTCTGAATCTTAAGGACCCACTGGAAAACAATAAAGTATGTAGTAAAGGTATATGGAGTAGTGATTCCCTTGCTTGGTGTCAGATTCAAGCTCTTGAGATTGAGCCCTACAAAATGTGGCGGTCATGTAATGTAACATCCCCTTTTCCCAGAGCTTAGCTAACAACTAGCATATCATCAAAATACAGTTACTACCTCACACTCATAAGAAGGCAGTTATAACAGTTATTTTACATGTTCACACGAAAGAGACTAACAGTTACAATCAATTTAACTGAAATATCATAACTAATAATTGAAGGCATAATCAAATGAAAGTAAATTGAGCATTTTAAGTTTGCAATACCCTAAATTCTGAAACCCGCCTAGGGCAACATCTACAAAATATTGGATTAGTCCACATATAGCGCTTAGGGCACAAAAGTTATACCACTACATTGTAATAACCAATACCATTTAGGACAACAAAACCACTGTAAAATCCCTTTTCCCATTGCTAATTATGACAATTAAAAGTAAATAAAAGATACATTTATATTCATATTCACATTAATGAAGGGCAGATATAACAACCAAGAAGTAAGCCTATCTCATACATGCAGTTACATTTCATGATCAATTTGTTTTTGATTAGGTAAAACAGGTTTTACAGGGATCCTGAAACCCAAAGTTTAATAACAAAAAGAGCGAGATGAAATTCATGATCAATTTGTTAAATCAACTGGTTTCACTGATTTCCTAATACATTTAAAAGGAAACTGATTTCTAAGCATTGAAGGGAATAACTAATTAAATGTTATTAATCATCTAACATTTCTTCAACTTGAGATTACAAATATCATAAAAGTAAAATACCCGTTACCAGAAAATATTTAAATGCAGATTGTATCTTGTCTTGAGCAAGCCTTGGCATCTGGTGGAGACATTGCCAAGGGCTTAACCTCCCAACCGTGGATCCTTAAGTATCCCCATACAATCTCTATTGAGAAAGGCCCTCCCTACTCTGGGATTTGGCCTAGGACACCACTGTCCAACCATTGAGCATCATGACATTAGAATGTCAACCCACCGCTCGGCTTGGCAACAAGACCTATACAATAGACTACCATGAGTTGACTTAGTTATTTAGATATGAGTATTGTTATTGATTTGTTGTTTTACTTTTTAATGTAGGGATATTCCCATTTACACCCTTCATCTTGACCATGTTGGTCCTCATGGATGGACTCCTGTGCGGTTCTTAAGTGATATATGGTTTATGGAATATAAACGTTGGCATCTTATCATGCCCAATCTGGCCTATGGCATTACAACGAGATTATGATTCCTTTCAGATTATTTCAATGCCATATAGGTGTAGCTCTCATCTCAAGGGTATATCAGCAATACCTCTGTATGTGTTGGCACTCTTTTACACTGAACATATGCACAATTATACTCAAAATGTCATTATAGACATGACCTTTCATAGTAAGATGACTACTACTAATATCAGTTTAACAGAAAGGATATACACAAGCTGAGATCATTCCATTTCGAGACTCAAGAATTAAAGAAATAATGAAGCCCTCATTAATAGGCAAATCGGGTAATTCAAGAGCATAACTTCTATAAGATAAAGAGATTTCAGATCATAATTGCATGACCTGAGAATGGTATAGCTCAATCTAAGAATGCAATTAAATCGGTGTTGAGTATGCCAACTTTCCCTGACAAGTCCGACCTTGTGTCTACATCCAGTACAGAGATGTTGGATAACTCAATCAATGCTCAGCTTCTCAAAGCAATTACTATATATGACTGCATTCTAGCTTGGAAAGAGTAGAAGCTATGGAAGTAAAATGATTCAAGGTAGAAGCAGAAAATGATACTTGGAAGTGTCGGCCAAAATGGTAAGGGGCAAATATATAAATAAATCCATAGCTGAGGTGAGCATAGACATGCAAAAAGGCCCCCATATGCATGCTTAGCTACGCAAAAAGATTCTAAGGTGGTAAGGCATTCCTCAAGGCCATCAGCTCCAAAATTATGAATAGATTTTGATGAAAATACAAGGTCCGATGTTATAAAAAGAAAATAAGGAAGGTGGTCGTTCAAGGCAAAATAAATAAGCTATCGCCAAGGTCCAAAATAATAAGAGCAGCAACAATAATGTTTTTACTTTCATGCCTTAATATAATGATATTGCCCTTTATATCCATACTTGTGTTAGCAGCCTTTATATATAGATATGCATATGTATATATATGTGTGTGTATGTATACACTTTATTAGAGATTACACGTACATATATATATATATATACACACTTTATTAGAGATTACGCGTACATATATATACATATATATATACACATACATATATACACATATTCTATACCCACACAAGTATTAGTATAGATACGGTATTATTATCTTAAGACATGATAGAATTTGCAAGATATACTAAGATCATTCACATTATGAAGGTAATCTTTCTTTAAGTGAATTTTAATGTTATAATACAACTGGTTAGCTCATGGTTGTCCAAGGTATACTCTTGCTTGCCTAGCCGTTTGCTCTTAGCCAGGTGGTTTAGGACTCATACCTATTTGCCCAATGATATGTGGTGCCCCCGTGCCCAAATCCTTCTTCGGCAATGCTTCCCCCCTTCGCCACGTTACTGCAAGAAGGAATCCTCCACGATAATATCACATTCCTCAAATCATAATTTCTATAACAAGATATTGTTTATGAAGCATCATAACGACTAACTACCATTTCACATCCTGTGAATGAGTAACCAACTTTCCAAGATTTCAAGTTAATAATATAATAACATCATAGCAATTAACCATCTTAATATTTCACATGATCATAACTAATTTTACTTGTTAACTAACTTCACATGAAAACCCAACAGCTATAAGAGAAATTTTAGATTAGGCCAAAAATTGGGATGTGACATACCCTCTCCCTTGTGTTTTATTGTCCTCGATGAACTCTACAATTTTAAACACTAGAAGAATACTTAAAATACAAGATATATACAACATTATGATTTCATCTCATTCCAATTTGAATCAAAATCTAAGCCATGATCAAAATCAAGGTTTATCATTCCTATCTCAATGCTTTCAGAAATATGCTTACATGATATCATAAAATCAAAAGTGAAACACACACTCACCTATGTTTATTTTACCGTGCCTATGCCCACTTGAGCATTACTTTTGACTTGATCATGTTTTAAAGTATTCTATTTCATATTCCTGTCATACTCATGTAGACACTAACAATATTTTTAGTTCAATTCTCATACTAATATCTCATGTAAGAGAATTTTCAATGTTCAATAATTAAGAGTAAGATAATCATTCCAAAATTTGTAATTCCTCAACTAACATTGCTCTAGATCATAACTTGAAAACAGAAATTAAATCACTCATGCATACCATCTAGTATATGGTACTCATTAAACGAGTAGATCATCCTTGTAAACTCATAGATCACCTGAAATGGTTAGTGGATCCGCGTTTCCATTTATGTAACTTGGGCCTTCATGCCCATCTTATCACATTAATATTTCATTAGAATAATCATTTCATGATAGAGATATATTCCATTTCTAAGACAATATAAACAGCTCAGTACGCCTTGATATTTCATTACCATATAACTCAACACCGCATGTGTATTATACATGTATAATAGTGTGTCAAAAGGTAAAATCATAATATACTATGAAAGATCAACATACATCCAAATAAGATCGTAGAGGTTATGATAAACATGGTACCATGCTACCTATATCCCAGTCTCCTAAGCCCTTGGACTACATGCCCACACGCAATTCCTGAGATGGGGGTGTAGCCCAATTGCTTGTATGTTCTATTCACAGCAATCCAATTGTGGCTCGGACCCTGAGTCCGATCTATCCACAAAACTTTTACATTTCCATGGGACTCTACCTATAGAAATCCCCTCACTCATCCATATTCAAGTTCATAATAATATGCTTCTCATAGCATCAACTCACATCATATATCTTGTTGAATATTGTTTGTTCCATATAGGATATTTCAAATCTATGCACCTATGTGAACACTAATTTTGATTGAGACACAATTCAAATATTTAGATGCATATAAAATATTGCAAGCTCTTCGTAATCTATTCAATCAAGTTCCATGCTAAAAATCATTACCTTTTAAGCTGAAATTTCTTAGCTCAACCCATCCTTGGTTCATAAATTGATCATACGTATCTGAACGAATTTATATAGGGTTCTTATCAGCGCTAATCACCCGTAAAGATTTGGGAATCCGCTTTTCCCATTTATGTAACCTAGTCTCTTATGTCCAACTTGTCACCACAATGTTTTCAAAGAAGCATTTAAGTCAATCAATATGTTGTCATAATAAGCATCTTGGTGTTAGTCGGCTAGTCAGTCAATGAGGCTGTAGACACCTTCCATCAACCTATCTTCTAACTCCTAGCACTCTAACCTCTAGTGATCACAACAACAATCTTGCCACTATTCCTACCTTGGCCAGGGATTTCCAATGGACACTGTGTGCGCGATCACCCATCGCTCGACTTGACAATTATGTTAGTTTTCTCAATTCTGATTCATCTTTATGATTTTGCAAATTTATCCATCTGTCTAATTCATATGGTCCACACCATCATCTCAACCCTTCCTGGCTATTATGGATGATCTCTACTGTGATTTTCCAACTTACATTGTAAAATATTTAGTTATACAAATAAGTATTCATCCTGTCTTATTCAACATTATATTTTCATCTTCCCTGAAACAATGTTGGGCCCAAGGTTCAGTGTTGAATCAAGAGCTCTGATACCATATGTAACATCCCCATTTCCCAGGCCTTAGCTAACAACTAGCATATCATTGAAATACAATTACTACTTCACATTCATCAGAAGGTAGTTATAACAGTTATTTTGCATGTTCATACAAAAGAGATTAACGGTTACAATTAGTTTGACTGAAATATCATAACTAATAATTGAAGGTATAATCAAATGAAAATAAATTGAGGATTTTAAAATTGCAATAAACTAAATCTTGAAACTGAAATCTGCATTGGGCAACATCTACAAAACCTTAGTTTAGTCCACATACCGCTTAGGGCACAAAAGTCATACCATAGTATCATAATAACCAATACCATTTAGGGCAACAAAACCACTGTAACATCCCTTTTTCTCATTGCTAATTATGACAGTTAAAAGTAAATAAAAGATACGTTTATATTCATATTCACATGAATGAAGAGCAGTTATAAAAACCATCAAGTAAGCCTATCTCATACAGGCAGTTACATTTCATGACCAATTTGTAAAATCAATTGATTTCACCGATTTCCTAATACATTTAAAGGAAATTGATTTCCAAGCATTGAAGGGAATAACTGATTAAACGATATTAACCATCTAATATTTCTTCAACTTGAGATTACAAATATCATAAGAGTAAAATGCCTGTTACCAAAAGATATTTGAATGCAGATAATATCTCTGTCTTGAGAAAGCCTTGGCATCTGATGGAGAGGAGAAGCATTGTCAAAGGCTTAACCTCCCAACTATGGATCCTTAAGTATCCCCACATAATCTCTACTAAGAAAGGCCCTCCCTACCTTGGGATTTGGCCTAGGACACCACTATTCAGTCATTGAGCTTCTTGGTGTTAGAATGTCAACCCATCACTCGGCTTGGCAACAAGACCTATACAATGGACTACCATGAGCTGACTTAGTTATTTAGATCTGAGTAGTGTTACTAATTTATTGTTTTACTTTTTCATGTAGGGATATTCTCATTTACACCCTTCATCTCGACAATGTTGGTCCTCATGGATGAACTCCTAGGTGGTTCTTAAGTGATATATGTTTATGGAATATAAACATTGCCATCTTATCATGCCCAATCTGGCCTATAGCATTACAATGAGATTATGATTCCTTTCAGGTTATTTCAATATCATATAGGTGCAGCTCTCATCTCAAGGGTATATTAGCAATACATCTATATGTGTTGGCACTCCTTGATAACAAACATATGCACAATTATACTTGAAATGTCACTATAGACATAATCTTTAAGTAGCAAGATGACTAATACTAATATCAGTTTAACAGAAAGGATATATGCAAGCTGAGATAATTCCATTTCGGGAATCAAGAAATAAAGAAATAATGAGGCCCTCTTTAATAGGCAAATCAAGTAATTCAAGAGCATAACTTCTAAAAGATAAAGAGATTTCAGATTATAATTGCATGACCTAAGAATGGTATAGATCGATCTGAGAATGCAATTAAATCGGTGTTGAGAATGCTGACTTTCCCGTGCAAGTCCGACCTTGTGTCTACGTCCAGTATAGAAACACTGGATAACTCAGCCAGTACTCGACTTCTCAGAGCGATCACTGAATATGACCACCTTCTAGTTTGGAAAGAGTAGATGCTATGAGAATAAAATGATTCAAGGTAGAAGCAGAAAATAATACTTGGAAGTGTCGGCCAAAAATGGTAAGAGGCATATATATAAATAAATCCATAGCTAAGGCAAGCATAGACATGCAAAAAGGCCCCCGCGTGCATGCTCAATTATGCAAAAAGATTCTAAGATGGCAAGGAGTTCCTCAAGGCGATCGGTTCCAAAATTATGAATAGATTATTGTGAAAAAATTAGGCCCAATGTCATAAAAAGAAAATAAGGTGGTTGTTCAAGGCAAAATAAATAAGCTATTGCCAAAGTCCAAAATAATAAGGGTAGCAACAATAATGTTAATACTTGCATGCCTTAATATAGTGATATCACCCTTTATATTCATGCTTGTGTTAGTAGCCTTTATATATATATATATATATATATATATATATATATAAAAAATAAACCATTCAATTATCACTTTCAAGATTATTTGTCGCTAACTTGAAATAACTACAAGCCTTTACAACGAAAGGAAGAGAATATCATAAAAAGAAAGTCGCCGGAGTCAAGTTGGATGCTCTGATTAAAGACCTGAGCCAGAGACATCATTTTCTCTCTTTCAGAGAATCGACTTCATGACTAGAAGACTTTACAGTGAACAGTATGCATTAGATCGGAGCTTAAAAAGAAAGAGAATATCATAAAAGGAAAGTCGCCGGAGTCAAGTTGGATGCTCTGATTAAAGACCTGAGCCAGAGACATCATTTTCTCTCTTTTAGAGAATCGACTTCATGACTAGAAGACTTTACAGTGAACAGTATGCATTAGATCAGAGCTTAGATTCCCGAAAGGTTTCAACAATAAAATCAACTTACTACTTCAAAAGCAGGAGAAGCCAATCCCAATAACAAGAAAACAAGCATATCCCATTAAGGTAGTCACTGTCATCCTTAACACCAACAGAAATGTCACCAAAAACATTTACACAGGGGTCTGAAACACACTCAAATACCCATCTCTATTGGTGTATTCTCCATCTCAATTTACTGAAACAGAGCCAGAGATCCATAATGATAGTGTAGCCTCTACTCTCTTATGTGGCTTAAACATTTGTTGTTCACATTCCTTCTTTCCAAGCGTTCATTCCTAGTGCTCATGGTGCTCGAACCCCCCTTTCTATCAGCTCCTCAAACATGATTTCTGAATTCCTAGCCTTGAAAAGGTTCTGTTACAGGAGATGCCAGAGAATCCTTCTCATATCCAGATGCTCTGTGAATCATAGAAGATACATCCCTACTGATTATACACTTAACAACCATATCAGGCCGTTCCCCTTTATTACTGTTATCCAACCCACTCTAATAACATGTTACTGTTTTAGACCAGGAATAAAAATAAGCAGAAAAACATCAGGAAAGAAACAAAAGGGACACAGAATTTATGCTCGGAGAACCCTCCTACTCGAGGGAAAGAAAAACCTAGCCTCACAAAATTGATTCTTATTGAATAATCAAAAGTCTGGACACAAAGCTTACAAGCTTATTTATCCATTGAGACCGTTGACTCTTAACAATCACTCAAGAATTGTCTTATTTTACAATCATATAACTATGCAATGGTCTCCTACAGCAAAATGATTATCGACATAACATACTGCAGATAATGTTCACACCACATTGTGCTTCAACCACTGCTACAGATATTACACTCTCATAATAAACCTCATAACTCATCCTCTGGGAATATATATCACAGAGATACACCCAACGGATGCTACAGAAAAAACTTCTTTTGCATAGTGATTACCCATCATACACTTGTCAGACTCCACCGCCTTGAACAAGTGTCTCTACAATGAATAGCCATTACACCACATGAGACAGTTGAATTCTAAATATGTTGTGAAATAACAAGGCTCTGAAAGTCAACTTGGATGAAAAGATGAAGCATGAAAACATTATTGCCGTGGCAAAAATGCTGACAGAAGTTACAACTAGCGTGACCTTTCCATGGCGGCAGTTACAATTAGAGTGACCTTTCCACAATGGCAGACATCCTTCAAATGCTTCCATGACTTCGCACATGATGAAACAATCAGCAAGGTAATGATCTTTGCAGTCGAAGTCAACTGTGACTCTAAGAAATATGCATAGCTGACAATAGACATTGCAAACGTACAATATGTTTGTTGAGGAAGACATCGCAGGTAAGAAAAATGTCTCCTGCAACTACAAACTCTAACAGCAGGAGCCCTTATAGAACCCCCTCTATTTAATTAATAAATATAAAAAGCTATTGCTAGAAAAAGGATGCAACTCAAATTGTTCCTATCATCATTGTCAAGCTCACAAACTCACCATGAACAAACGGTTTTTTCTATTTTGGGCTATAAAATAATCATTTAAACCTCCCATGATGCAGACATGTTCTTCACCCATGTTTATGGCTGTTGAAACATCCCCCTCGTGTACGAGAAAGATCCTCAATTGGAAATGGAAATGGATAAGTTGGCCTTTCATTTCAAAATCCAGTCTTGGCCAGTCATGAAATACCACCGGATGTCATCAAGCAGTAGTTTTGGAATCCCCGATGCCGTTTGAAAAGTGTCAGAGGTTTCACCTCTGTTGCAGCAGTTTTGTGATCACATCTTGTTGTAAAGAGGTCATTTCATCTTGAAGACAATATTGAGACTTTTCTGCTGCTGAGTGCTACTTGGATATTTCAAACTGATCATTCTTAATCTTCTTCACATTGGTATGGATCACACTTTGTAGCATGGAGATAAATTAGGTACATTAAAGCTACCCAAACTGTAACGAAGAGAATAATCACATTTATAAGACTCAATAAGCCTCGGGGAAACTCTCATTAACTCCTGAGACAAATTACCCCTAACAAATCTCATTGGCTTGCATCAGGGATCCGTCCCTCAGTGAATAAAACAAAATATGCAGAAAGATATCTTAAGAGTTACAAATCTGCCACTCCCACAATTATAACATCTATAATTTTGTTTGACAGCATTCAGTGCAGAAAACCAGGATTAATGGCATGGACTGATTCTTGGCTTTTGCTTAATTTTAGGGTAAATTTTGATTGATTATCATCCAATTTAATTTCTCCTATTTGGCTGAGGTTGAATCAGAGGCCAATTTATGCCTCGCCAGTCCAAGCAAAGTCCATGTTTCAATAATAGGTATGTACCAACGACACAACTAATAAATCTCTTGTACCGTGCAAGGCCGCTACTTCATATTTCATTCTTTCAACTATATAGTTCCATGGGATCTGGACTGAAGCTATCCAATACAACTACACTAGAATGACTCGATATCTAAAATGTCATATGATATTATTTCTTAAATACTCTCTAAAATTTCAGAGTAATTTAGAGTAATCATCTATGACAAAGATTCCATTACCAGTAGATTTTAAGAAACGGCCATATTCGATTGGAACCATTTCTTGAGAATATATATGCAATAAAAACACAATTTACTTATTTACATTTAATACACAACAACAGCGGCAATGGATTACCTAATGAAGGCATGAGGTGGTAGAAGCTATCGAACAACCACAACTCCGATCTTTGCTTCATTCATTTTTGCTGGCAGTGCATATTTTTTGAAGTCAGCCAGACGATTTTTGAAAAACAATCTGGAGTCTCTCAGGTTAAAAGATGGGTCCAGACAACTAAATCAGTAAAGATGATATTTGTTGCAGGGCCACGAGAACTTCAGAAGAAAAAAATCCCTTCGGTAGCCATACTGAGTTGAGTTCTATAATGTTATCTTTTGGAAGCCAATAAAAACTGGCCTTACGTTAAACATTATTGTAATGATAAAAGTTGATTTTAATGTATTTTAAGATTATTATTAATATTTAAATAGAAGAAATTCTCTTATATTTATTTATGTATTTTATGTCTTATTTATGAAGGTTAATTAATTTTTATTTTTGAAGTAATCATTTAATAGCAAAGAGTCTTAATATTGTAAAGAGAAGAGATAAAGGATTTGACATAGAAAATTTGAAATGAAAAGAAACTTTTAATCAAAGTAAATTAGCATATGTATGTATCTACATCTTTAAAAATAAGTATAATTGTTATCAATTAAAATTGCACCCTTGCTAAGTTAGACAATAACTCAACATTTTAAGGAAACATGGAAACGCTCCTAGGTTGCAAATCACTTAGAACATGGAGTAAATATCTGGATAAGGTTAGCTCCTAGCAGGTTCACAGTCTAAACTACTAACTTTTTTGGGAAAAGAGAGAAACAAAGTTGAAATTAAATAAATTGGTGACTAAAATTAACATGGATACTTAAAACCTTAATTATAATTATCAATAGTGGATGTACAACTTGCATGAAAATGAACACATGTGAATGGTACTAACTCAAATACAGAAAAGATACCAACATCACAACCTATTATGGGTCAATTATGGATAAATATTTCATTAACTAGTTGAGAATGATACAAGCACTAAGTAGGAAAGATATTTTTTACAAAAGTAGTACTTGACCGTTCATGAAAATACTGTTAATAACCTACATAATAATCACTTACAGAAAGGTGCAAGTACGTGAGATAGGAGCCATGAATGAAGGTTTTAAAATAACTCTTCATTATCCACCTTGTCGATCACAAGCAATACACTAAATTGTAATAACAAGTAGGATAAAATCCAATTCTGCAAATCATATAGCTTTGTAATATATTCACTTCCAAATTATTGAGTTACAAAAAAAATGATATAATGAGACAAATGATAGATAAAAATCACTAAGTCCACCCAAATCAATAATCAAAACTGAAAGAAAATATTCAATTTAAACTCACTAAGTACAACTCACAACTTCTTGGGGCCGAATCTAGAAAAATAGCTTGCCAAAAAGGGTCTAGAACCTCTAAAAATGAAGCCTAACCACTATCCAAGCTCCACTAAGTCATCAATGCCCCTATGACTCATCAAAAACAAATGCTACAAATGCTCCAACTGGCAATAAAGAACATTCAATTGCCTTTGACAAGTCAAATTCAACCCATAGACTCTTATTTATGCTCCTCATGTCTACAACCAGTTACAACTTGGTCAAAGCATAATGCAAGCCTATCTTTATCCCTTATAACACATGTCACCTTTGACTTAAAAGCCAATAATATCATGGTATAATGAGGTGAAAACAAGATAGGACTTGAAAAGGTCATAAATATTTGCATTTAAGTAACAAGATTAGAAAATGGTTTAAATAATTATCATTCAATAATCATATTTTACATAATAGACAAGCAAATGTAAGAGTCAATAGAAAGTGATGAGTGTTAAAATAAACACAAACAAAAATCCACAACACATTATGAAAAAGAAATAGATCCCATCCAAAATGTTTCTAGACTCCAAAAGAAAATAGATAATGACTTGCAAGAAAATATATTGTCGTGCACACCCACATAACATTCATTTCACTTAGAAGGTTGAGACTTCTAGAGAGCTTAATAAATAGGGTTACAACCCTAGCTGTGGGAAGCTAGAAATGGTGCATTTCTGGCTGATAAAATGAAGCTCCTAGGCTCCACATTCCACATATTTTCCTTTAGAAAGGCTTGGTGAGCAAGTTTTCTACCATTTCCTCCAATTTTCCCCTTTCTTGAAGACTTTGATAAGATAAAAACTTGCATAATATTGAAATTTTCTTTTACAACATAAGGCATATGTTACTTACTTTTCTTTGGAGGTTGGATTTGTAGAATGGTTACTAAGGATATGTGTATGTGTTTTTTTACTTAGAAAAATATTCCAATTATTTCTTTCTATTTATTTTTTCTGGGTATCTGCACATAGACAACCACATCTTCTTTTTTATTTGGAAGAACCTAAGTTGGGCATGGTAATGGCATGGGCTTCTTCATTTTTTTATGTAGGATAAGATCATAGCTAGGGCCAAAGGCTCACCCAATTACCATCCAACCTTACTAGGATAACACAACATAAATAAAATAACCAAGAGGAAACACTAGAAAAAGAGGAAACAACAAATCTTATATAATGATTCAGCAATTTACTTCATACATGTTGGGTTGTAAGTCCTTCCTAATTGCAACCAATTACAAAGATTCAATTACAGAAAGGATTCTCCATACATTGTGTGCATTCCTCTAGACTTATTTTTCCTCCACCAACAATGCTTGCCCAAACCTAGGACTTAACTCCCTATTTATACTTAACAAAATGGTTTACAAAAGATTCTAGATCTACATTGGATAAAGCAACAACCCAAAATAGGTCCACATGTTTCCCAATGATCAATCCCATTCATTAAATCCATATCACAAATTAAATACACATGTCAACTCTCGAATAGAAATCAAACAAATAACTCGGTAAACAATGAACAAAACATTATTGAATAGACTCAGACAAGCCACCAAACACGCTCAATGAATGAAGCAAAGGACCAGTTGGCAAACATGCGCACCAAGCCAAGTCAAGCCAACTTGGTGAAAGAAGATAGAGTGAATCCATCAAGCCAAACATAACAATAGCTACCATGAAGGTGTAAGGAAGTATTTGAGCACATCCACTTTAAAGTGAATGGGCTAACCAAACAACCCAAGATGATCTTGCATCAATTTCTTACTCATTTTGAGCCCATTGCTTGCAAAATAATTGGTGTGTTTTACTGAAAGCTCTACTATAGCATAGATCTAATATTTCCTTGTCATTTTTTAACTTTCCTCTACTCTCTACTACGTTATCCCACCAATTCTTGACCTAGGTTTTCATTGGTATGAATTTTCCTCTACAATCAGATGAGCAACTCACTTGTTCTCGACCATAAGCTCATATTCACTCTTTTTTGTCCTAGCACAAAGGAAATAATTAATGAGGACATCAGTTACAAACTCATAGTATTCATCTCCCTTTGACTGACATGGCATGCTAATGATAAGGTCTTTTGCAATCCCATAAGGATATGAAGTCCATTTTCATACTTTACCACTTCTTAATAATTCATTTCAAATCCTCGAGCAGATTGAATAAGATTTCACATATCCTATCAGCTAGCCCATGATTCAAAGATTATACAGTCTACATAAGGTATAAAGATGAAAAGGCCACTAGTGTACACCCCTGAAGGAAACCGATCCCTTGGAAGTGTAGGCTTGATAAGTAATTTTATAGCATCTAAAATTGACACAGTTGTGAATGCAATCCACTTCTTTGTCAAGACACCTCCACACTTTTAAACTTTTTAATTCAATTCTTCTTCCAACCATTTGGTATCAGTGATTATTTATATGATAGGTATCCCATGAATTTTTGCATTGACAAAATATGGAACTTGAGTTATTGAATGATTTCCCCAAATTGTCATGTGTATTATACATTATCATGGAAAACTCCTGCTTTGAGTGCAAGATGATGTTTAGCTCTATTTTCATCGAGTCTTGTCAATGCATGAAAATTCTTAGGGAAAATTGGGAGCATTCTTAAGACAAATTAGGGAAATTGTGCTACATGGATTGCCTACAATAATAACTTTTACACCCTGTCTTGCAATGACATTAAGAGATCTTCCCTTCTTTGCAATTTTTTTCCATTTATGTCAAGCAAGTCTATTTGTTCCATTCTAGGACCATAGTCTTTGCTCCAATAAGAAGAGCCCATTCAACACAAGGACCCACGCCTATGCTAACCTATCTTGGCAAAGGATATAAAGAGTTCTTGAGCTACATTGCAACACCTCATTCCTTGAACGAGGTAACTACTCCTCCTTAAGGGTTCTAATCCTCACAAACCCTCCACCACAGGTATAATAGTTGCAAGGATCTAATGGATATGAAGGTACAAACCCACCAATCTAACCAAAATTATTATGGCAAAATTAAAAGGGATCATAGATACCATGATCACATTGAATGTTGATAATCCTAAAAGAACTAATGACAGGAATAACTCAAAAGTGAAAGATATCCCAACAAGGATGTAGTTAACAAAAGCCTCTATTCTAGCCTTAGTATTGATTTAAGTGCTATTAATGAGGCATTATATCTCTTCTATTGCATCAATTAGCATGGCTACATTTTACCTCTAATTGTATTTGAACTACTTCAAATATGCTTGATTATTTTGGCATAATTCACTCTCATGTACCTTGTTGTCATAAATATACTTGTGTGTATATCATAGCTTGGAGTTATTTCTATAAGGATAGATAATCATTTATAATGAGAACTAGTAGACTTTGTCATGCTTGGTAATTTGTACATCACTTATTGTTACTATTATTGATTTGAAATGTTGGAGTGTTATATGGTTGTTATATCTTGCATGTATTTCACTTGCTAAAGAAACCTCTCATTTTGAACCTCAATTACACTCATCATCATGTTATGTAGTTATAGTCACTAAATCATATTACAATTTAACAATTTCTCCTTTAACATGACTGTGTTGTCATTCTTCTTGAAGTGTGTCTCTTCTTTGGTGGTTGTATGCATTTATTCACTCCCTTATCACTGGCTACCATAAATTTTGGTTTTTATTGGCACCTTATAATTGTTGTTATCTTTATTATATAAATATAATAGATAGTAGCAAAGTACTATGCTTTGAAAATGTTTGCTTAATTTTGACAACTCTTGATATTATTTGACTAAATTACTAGTGCATTTTGCATATGTTGAATATTCATTTACTTTCAACATTTATCTTATTGTCGCACATACATATGTTTGCATACTCTTATTATTGTTGTTTCTTTAGTTGGATAGAATTGTATTCTTGTCCTTGCTATTATGAATGTTGTAAATTCAACATTGTATTGTTTTCATAACCTAAATGATGATTATGACAATGTTAAGGCTTTCATTTGCCCTAGTAACAACTTTGTGATACCACTATGTTCTTTCACTCTAACACCCATGTTGATCCAAGATTCATATATCAATGCACATCACATCCTCTTTAGTATAGCCAGTGATGCTTGTTTTGACTAGTCTATAAGGTTTCAACATGAATTTGTCATCCCTTAAATAGCTACTTGATTTGTTTTCCTTTACAATCTGTATTATGAATAATAAAAGGTTTCGTGCATAATAAATACACATCCCTCTGATATTATTGTTGATTATAATTATTGATCTAACCTATTATTGACACGTTGAGATTGAGCTCTTATGGGTGCCACATATTACATCCACGTGTCAATAATAGTTTGCATAGTTATACAACAAACAAACTAGTTAGAAAAATAAGTCAGGGCTTGGAATTCAGGAATATGGATGCATGTGCGGGGGTAGAATGGTGAGTTAGATAGTTATTACTTAGATCATTTAGATCTAACTCTCTTTTGTCTCACTTACAAGATCTACCACATGAGCATGGAAAAGTGGGACAATGGAAACACAAAGGATGTGAACAACCATCAACATGGCCAGTCATTTAGGCAACGATTGGCTCCTATGAGCCTTCTACTTTTTATTTCATTTTTTTTATACATTTGTATTTATGCTCACTAGATCAAGGCCTTAGTTATTTTTTGGTTAGTTTCAAGACTTGTGTGAAGTATAATAAATACTTGATAAATAAAATTTACATTTTTTGGAAAAGATGAGATGTTGCATCAATTTTCTCTATTTGTTGTTGCTTTACTTTTCTTCATAAAATTTGAACTATATGTATGGTAAATAAAATTTATTATCATAAGCACTGAACATGAACATTTAGATTACCAATCAATTTAGAAAGCATGGTTCTACTTGATTAAGTTGGTAGGTGAAAATAGGTAACAATTTTAGTGACCTTTGATGGTTGTTTGCCTACTAGACATGAAAACCATTTGATTTTTCATTCCATTGGGCTAGGAGTAATTCATATTTGCATGAATTTGTGATTGTTTGTTTTAGCTCAGTGTGATTTTCATGATTTGTAATGATGAAGTAGGCTCCCCTTCATCATTATGAGTTGTGTACATGATGTTTGGTTGAAAGGAAGGATGGCTCATTCTTATGGCTTCATGAAATACATAAACAACATGGATAAGAAAAACAGAGCATTGTTAGAATGTGTGCAAGAATCCTAGCTAAGTAGTCATACTTATATATATGTTGCATTGGGACCATGAGATCTTTTCAAAAAATGTCATTTCATGAGCATATGTATGAGTGTGCTTAGTTGGTTATGGCACTTGCATGCATGTAGGGCTATTTTGTCCTTTTAGTTCTTTAAAAAACTTGGAAACCCTTTATTGAAAGCAAGAAACACTAGGAAAACCTAGGAAAATTGTGCAAAACAACACTTAGGGGAAAAAACAACACACAAAATAAAGGCACAACATCTTATTAAAAACTAAATAAAACTTATTCAAAAATATCAAACCTCAAAGAAACACTTGAGGTGTATTCCATTAACTGGAATAAGGAGGACATCACCCTCCATGATAGATAGTTGAAATGTGTTATGCTCTTTGCATTGAGTGATAACAAAAGGGTTGCTCCAAAAGTTGTCAAACTTCATATCCTTACTTGGCCTACTCTTTAAATGTATCCCTTCAACATAACATCTCCCTCTTTAAAATCCTCAAGAGTAGCTTTCTTGTCAAATGTCCTTTTAGTTTGAATCTAATGATATTTTAAGTCTCCATATCTTTTCTCTTAGCTTCTTCAAGCTCCATTAATACAACGTACCTGACTACCATAAGGTCATCTTCTTTAGGCATCTATGACTGATAGATGATATATAGAGCTAGAAGCTCAACTAATAATGGAAATGTTGTCTCTTTTCCATACACCATAATATATTGGAGAATTCCCTATGGACCTTTTAGGAGTGATACAATTTGCCCACAATGCAACTTTTAGGCGAGAATGCCAAACCCTCTGATTTCCGTCCATTGTCCTTTTGATAATCCTTATGAAGTTTTTATTTGTGCTCTCAGCCAAAGATTTGCCTTGAGGATAGTAGTTTGAAGATGTATTTAAGTAGATATCATGCTCAATAGCCCATTCAGTCACCCTCAATCTGAAAAAGGCAAGAGTGTTATCAGATATTATAGATTTTGGTACAATAAACCTGGTTACTATATCCTCATAAAAACTTAGGACAATATATTCATTTGAGTCTTTTAAGGCAACAACTTCAGTCCACATTACAAAATAATCCATTTTTGTAAACACCCACCTGTGACCAACACTAGATGGCAGATTAATTGGTCCTATGAAGTCAAGGACCCATTTCATGAAGGGTTGGTTAACCTGAACTGGATACAAAGGCATGGTTAGAAACTTCTCATATCCAACAAATAATGCACATTTTACACACTTTATAGACCAAGCTTAAGAATCCGTCAACAAATATGGCAAAAAATAACCAACACGCATGATTTTCCATGTGGCTATTGTCATGACCCCTTCTAAAAGGGGATCCTATAAGTATAACTGGATAAAATTATATGATTATATGATCAAAATATATACTATCATTAATCATGTCACAAAAGAAACATTATGGATAGCTATATAGATAAATATTTATAATCCATTTATAAATTTATAATAATCATAATTATAAGTATTATTATTAATATATATCTTGTATATAGACCCATCATTATAATGCCTAAACTGATTGCATTACTATTGTAGAGACTTATTTAAATATTAATCTAATACATAGACATCTATTATTAGAATATAAAGATTTTGACCTAATTACATAAATACATAGTAATTGTCTATTGGAATCACTAACTATTATATCAAACACATTAAGTAAATTGATCACTAAATCGACACCATTAAAACACGAAATGAATAACATCACTACTGACATGAGTGAGAGATCGTGTCTTATTGAATTAATGAGCATGATATTTAAGAGGGATAATCATCGGGTTTCCTAGGCAAGAAGGATGACAAATCACGTGCACCGAAAATGTGGGGCAAGGGAGGCATTGGGTTCGATAAAAAAGTGGTAGATTATGACTAAACTACATCAGCCGAGGCGTCTAACCTTGATTTCACAGCGAGATCAATCAAAAGGACATTGATCAAATCAGACTCACCGAAGCAGAAGGAGGGACAACATCCAACTCGATTCCACATCAATATTGGTGGCAAAGTGTGGAACTTGAAACATGCGGTTGCATTAAAGCCCATCTACCCTTGAGCTGAAACCATGGAGTAAAGGACTATTGATAGAACGTTAATGCATAATGTAGTAAGGAAGGCCGCGGGTAAAGAAGAATTGATAAACATTTTATAAATTGAATTACCAATATATTAATGGGCCTAAAGTTCTAAGTCAAGGAGGAGTACAAGATGATATGTTATTAGGATAGATTCCTAATTTCAATTATATTTTATCTTGTATATAAAATTATTATTTTTATAACAAAATCATTATTATATATATGTATTATGTATACAAAGTACAATTCCATATATCTTCGAGTTCAGAATGGGTACTTGAAGTCATTCATAAGACTATAAATTTGGAACGAAGAATGATCTAAAGGTCATCTAAAATGGGACATTACAGTTGTCTTTGGGTCAAAGTAAGTCCCTAATTCTCCATCATGGAATTCTTTCTACACTCTTTCTACTTGATCAATATCAATAAATCTTAACATCATATAGTCCCTATGTTGAAATTTAGAGAAAGGCAAAATGCTAAGAGTGGGGGTGAATCAGTACCTTCAAAGAATTTTAACCTTAAACAATTTGTTTCCCTCCTTATGGCTGATAAACTTTTGCATGCATGCCTACAATCTGAAAAACTAAAATAAAAGTAAAACATGTTTAATCTACTTCATCAAATCAACACATATGAAACAAAGATTTGGTAATGTAGAAACCCTTTGTTAGAGAGAAAACTACGGTGGGGATGGCACCCACAAATCCTTGACTATTGTAGCATAAATGTTTTACTGTTAGGGCATACAATGGTGTCACTTTTGGTAACTTACCCTTAGGAGTAATGCAATAAGATATATCAAAATCCACCTACCTTAAGGACTTCGCAACATTCATGAAATGTGCACTCAGTTATGAGATTTACAATACAGATTGTTAGCTCTACCTTTTTAAATGGTTTTGCTGCTATAATGGTAACAAAGTAACAATAGTGACCTCGTTGAAATACAACTTACTTTTCTAATTTAGATCTCCT
The DNA here is from genome assembly GCA_028749045.1 of Cupressus sempervirens. Lineage (NCBI taxonomy): Eukaryota > Viridiplantae > Streptophyta > Pinopsida > Cupressales > Cupressaceae > Cupressus > Cupressus sempervirens. The sequence goes on along the minus strand of CM053784.1, from coordinate 147,776,492 downwards.
TTATGCTTAATATCAATATCAACTTTGATATATATCTCCAATCCTTTCCCTTTTTGTTGCTCGGTGACTCTTCTATGAAGTAGATTCTTCACCTTTTCATTCAATTAGTATAACCTTCTCAACAACTCAACAACATAACATCTTAACAACAACTATTAATCTGTTCTATATAGGTCCTTATATAGGAAAAAAAATTCCCCTTTGATGTATGTCCTAATTAGGGTTTAAGAAACTTCTAGATTTCTCATCTGATCAAGATCTACAATCTATATATATCCTTATCATCTCATTTAACTTCCTAATATTCTATTGGTTTATATTCTTCCTTGGGATCATTAACAACCAAATCTCTCTTCCCAATAAATCTCTTCAAATATTCTCCTCGATCTTGAAACATTTTTTCACACTCGATAGAATAGCAATGCATTGATTTTAGTGATTTCTCAAACATTTGGGTCCATCCTATGTAGCTCATTAAACTTCCATGTTCTTGCTTAGTCAAGATGTTGTCCTTTGGTATTAACATAGCTTAGTTAAACCTTTACTTGCCTTGCTCTCTCTCTCTCTCTCTCTCTCTCTCTCTCTCTCTCTCTCTCTCTCTCTCTCTCTCTCTCTCTCTGTATATATATTAGGATTAACCTCAGACAAAAATAATAGTTACATGCAAATATAACCAATATCAAAAAATAATAGATTACATAAAAGAGGGCACACGACACCAAGATTTAATGTGGTTCACCCAATCCCTGGGCTACGTCCACCAACAACAAGTCCAATATTATTAGTATCTAGTGATTATGATCCACAATCCCTTACAGCTCAATACCACCGCAAGAAGCTACAATATCACCATTACATTATGAAATCCCTAACCTTAAGCCTTTTTATACAAGCTTTTGCCACTTACAAAATTAGGGCTAGAATAATAGATAAATAGTAGCTGACACCTTTTACAATATAAGGGCATTTTTGGCTTCGGGGGTGCTGCCCCCAAAAATCCCTACGAGGGCATTGCCCCTTAACCCCACCTTGTACTGCAACAGGGAACACACCTAGGGCATTGCCCCTTGACCCCATCTTGGGGGTCTTTCCCTCAAACCCCTGTAGAAATAATATCCATGGGGAGAAAACCACATTGAATAAACATCCAAGTCACACTAGGCTCCATATCACAATTATATATATATATATATATATATATATATGTATGTATGTATGTATGTATGTATGTATGTATGTATGTATGTATGTATGCACATGTATGTATGCATGCACACACACACACACACACACACACACACACACACACACACATCCCTTAGTAGCAACTAACTCATCAACCATACTATTTAGTACTCGTACTTTTCCGTTTGAGTACTCGATAACTATATTGTGGCTCAGTAACTATGTTTACTGACCAATATCTCCAAAACTCACTGACCATACTTTTTGCACTAATGACAACATTTGATGCTTATAAGAGTAATATTCTCCCCCTTTGGCATTAGTGGCAAAGAAATGTGTATGTATACTAAAAAATCAACTTAATGAAAATGTTCATGTCTCCCCTTAAATATGTACTCCTCAGCTTCTTAACTCTAACTCATACTCCCCCCTACATATTCATGTTTCACCCTTTTTTGACAATGATGCCAAAAAGTAAATGAAAAAATGAAAAATCTAAACACAACATATTCACAACTTATGAATTAAATGCCTATGTGCCTTCTTGAGATTATCCAAAGTTTTGTTCCAAGCCTCTTTAAGAGCATGCAGGTGTGTAGCTTTGCAAACAGATCTAACATGTTTTAAGTGATTGATAAATCAGAAGTAGCAATTAGATCTTTGGCCTTCTTAATATATTTTTTCATTACCTCAATGTGAGGTAGTAACAAAGCTTGAATATTATTTAATACTTCTCTCTTCATTTTCTCTTCTTTTCTTAAGTTATGTTGGACACCTAGAAAATATTTCACCCTGAAGCAGTGAAATTGGAATGCGCTAGGGTCAACAATCACACCATTTGCATTTTTTTTAAGATCTTCTTCAAGTTTTCTCAGCTTCTATTTAATAACCTTGATAATGCATGAAATATTGTACAACTTTTGATAAAGTAATTGTGTCATTTGTCAACTCCTCAAGCTTGATAACCAATGATGAGAACTACACTTGTTGAATAGCAATAGGTTTTCCAACCTTCTCCATAACCTTTTACATTAATTTATTCTCAGCATGCTCCATCAATTTCTCTTGTGCATTAACATCTAGTGCATTCACCTTTCTACAAGTAATTCCAATTGTTCTAGTATTGGTGCTTTTTCCTCCAAAGGTGTATCAGGCACAATTTGCTATAGAATTTCTTTGACATATATTTACCTGAGTTTGTCACGTTCTACCTTTCTTGTACATAGTTCATCATATTCTTTTAAGGCTTTTGAATCAAGTGTTTGGGGTTCATACTTGGGAACAACAATCACTCCATCTAAATTTATAGGATCTTAGGGTGTCTTCTTCTTATTCTTGTCCTTTGATGTAGTCGATCTTGTACTTGGGGATGCTTTTGGTGGCACAAGAGCCTTCTTCTCCTTATTTGTCTTCGAGGGAACATTATCTTTCTTCTTTTTTGGCTCTTCTCTTTGTTTTTTGGGGCTCATGTTTGATTATTTTGCTTGGGTGGAACTTGAGGTTGTTCCTCTATTGGCTTCATTATTCCTTTCTCTTTATATTCTTATGAGACATGCTCAAGTTGAGCTTGTTGAACTTGCTCCTTTGTTCGCTTGGTCTAAGGCCCTTGAGCATCTAGCCTTATGCTTGTACCAGTAGCAAAAGTATTTGTTGAATTTACATTATTATCTCCTTCCACTAGTATATTTTGGCAAATATGTGACTACGTGACTAAAAAATTTAGTCACACCACTATAAATTTTAATCAAGTAACTAAAACTAATCATATTTCACTATTTCTTTACAATTTACAGCTATAGGTGACTAAGTGACTAATTTGGCCACTTGGTAAAATTACAAGGTCGAGTGACTAAATAAATGATCAAATAAACTACTAATAATTAGTCACTAATAACTAGTCATCCAAACTACTAAATAACGACTTATAATAGAGTCCACTAGTAATTTCTCATCAAGGTTCTTAAAAATATTAGCTTTCTAGATAAACGATGGGTAGTGCCTCTCCCATTTGATTTTTATAAGTCATCTTGATGGATGCAACCTTAATGATCTTTCTTTGTGATGTGATTGTGCTATGAATATTTACATCATTCTTGTAGTAATCTTTTACTATGGTGCAAATGAATGATTAAAATAGATTATTTTATTGAAAATAATTAGATGCTTTAATTATGTGATTTCGTATAATTATTTCTTCAACTATTATATATTGTGCATCTACACTTGATTGTGTTTATTTATTGTGTAGAACTTATATCCCTAGCAATGGCACATGGAGTTAGTGATTAGATCTTTCATGTTGAGCCAATATCATCCCTGTATGGGTGATGTATCTTTATTATTATTTTAAACCCTTTGGTGATTTAATAAATCTAGATTCATTTGCATTTGTGACTAGACCAGTATTATGTATGTGCATTTCGATGTCTGCATTTGTCATAGAAAATTATTAAGGAATATTGTGATTTAATGTTTTAAGGGTATTTTGGTATTTGATCTTATTATTTTAATTATTGATAGCTTTGTCGTAGTTGAATTCCATTTAATTAGAATTACCCAATTTTGTCTAGGTTGAGAAGGGGTTCAATCTAGTAAGCCAGTTATTTTTCTAATTTTATATTGCACTTTTAAAGTTAATATATATCCCAAAAAGTGAGTTATTTGTCACTTCTCACTTTTGAAACTTGATTTTGGAGAGAAAAATCCCAAATACTCTCAAGGAGGAACTGTTTTTTTGCTCATTGTTGGAGTTGTGGGTGTGGGATTAGTGGGAAATTAATCTTGTTAGATTTGGCTCGGGGAGACCATGATTTGTCAAGACTTCCGACAGTTTTAGCGGAGTGATTATTTTATTGCAAGCATTCCCATATTTTCCCTTTTGGCTACCAGATAGGGCTCTCCTATTTTTACATTTTGGCTATGTTTTAGAGTCTAGTTTGGACAACAGTTTGCTAGGAGGCAGAGAAATAGTGTTCCCCTCCATTCTTGTATGTTGGTTCTACCCGGTTGGGCAGGTACAAGCATTTGATTGCCTCTTGACTTGGGGTTTTGGGTTTTCAGACCAATTTGTTGACCATTTTTGCATATAGACTCTGAGCTCAAATTTTATTTTATATTTGGGGTTTTTATACCTAATTGTAAAAAGGGTTTTTGATTTTGTTGAATTTTGGTCATTTTTTACTTTGCCTCAATTTATGTGCCACCCAACTTTCTCAAGTATTTCTTGGCACTAATTTTGGGTTGTTGATTTGGAATGAATTCTAGGTTTCCAATCTAACCATGGTTTTTAATGTGTTTGTATTGAGATTCATGTAGAATCCATACTCTTGGATTTAGGCCGGTTGAGTTAGTTCTTGATGTTGGATGTTTGCTGCCTCATTGGGATTCATGTCAAATCCATACTGCCAAACATAGGCCAATTGAGTAAGATTGTACTTGTTTCATTATTGCATTTATCATATCCAACCCTTGCATTAGTTCTTTTGATTGTTTCATGAAGTTGGTTGTGCCCACACATGAGCACCTATGTGTGTGTTTGATGGGTTCTTGCGAGATCTAAACTCTCAAATGTAGGCTAGTTGAGGGATTGTTCATTTGGGGGTTGGGTTGGAAAATTGCATTGCCTTTGGGCACTCATCATGTGATAAGCATGGATATATTGTAGGGTAGACATGTGGAGTGGCTTCTCTCGTATACCCTGGTGTGTATTCCGACAAGGTAGCATGAAGAAGTTCTAAAAAGTGATAACTAAATTAATAAATGGGTAAAAAACATTAATATTAGATAAGTGAATAGCTGAGTGAATCATCTGAGGGTGTGTCCTATATGGTTCATTCGAGAGCATGGAGTGATGGTTTCTAGAGGAATTTGTTCCACACTGGTGTGATGGTTTCCTAAGGGATTTGTTCTGCACCAGATATAGATTGGGTTTTTCAATTCCAAACAACTTACACTCTACTAGAGTCCCTACATAGTTATCCCATGAAGGGTCTGACTAGTTACCTTATGTATTGCATTATCTTCATGATCATATAGATGTTGGTATCATGTTATTGACTGGCGTGTGTGTTAGCCATGGGTGATTGTTTTATGTGATTGTGGTCAGGTCATTATCTCCATGAGCACGATGGGAGTGGGCGTATAGGTATCGTATGGTTGGGAGGCATAGCTACCTATGCCATTGCTAGGGACTGGTATACAAAGATGGTCTAGTTTAGTTTTAGGCTGATGTTGGATATTCACTTGGTGCTTTGGTGTATCCAGAGTATGTTCTCTTGTGATTTATGACTTATCTTGGATGCATTGATATCATGTTGTATATGATGTTTAGTATGTTTACTTGATGCATTCCTTTATCATGATGTTGTATCATATTTCTAGATGATGTTTCCTACAATTACCTTGGATCAATGATGTTATTGGTAAATTAGCATGTTGGATATACTTGTTCTTATGATGTTATTTGTTGGTTATTGGTAAGAATGATCTCAGGAAACAACTCCAAATATCTTGTTGGAAATTTTAGATTTGTGCTCAGGGGATGGTTATGGCCTTTGAGGTCTCATGATGCCATTATGATTGGGAGGAAATGAGCATGGTTGCTTTCAGTTTGGTAGCTTCATTGCTTGTGCTTTCCTTCTTGTGATAGTTGATTTATGCACATGTATGTTCATTGCAATGTTGCTTTCTACATGATTACATTTGATGTTATAGATTAGAGGTTGAGTTATTTGATCTCCTTTATGCTCTCAAGTGATCATTCCATGATTTACATGGATCTGGTACTCCCTGGTGTGGAGGTTTCATGTTTTTATGCATTTTCTTCTTGCCTTGATGTTGCGTTATTGGCATTTCTCACATGGAAAGGGCAATTTCTCACACGAGAATGTATTGTCTCACATGGGCATACATTCTTCCTCACACTAGCATGTACTTCCTCGAGAAGAGAAATGAAGCCTCACACCAAGCAATGCAAAGCCTCGCATGTGCCAATGCAAATCCTCGTACGAAACTGTAAGGTAGAGTTTCCTCCACAAAAGCAGTAGACATTTTGGCTTGGCCAAGGAAAGTTTGAAAGTTCATTTTGGACACCCTAAGAGGTTCCACACCATCCTAGTTCAAAACAATTTTGCTATGACATATAAAATATATCATTTATGTATAAGTTTCAACATATATTTAATTACATAAATTTAATTCCTTATATTTAAGATATATTTTAATATATGCGATGATTCATTTGAGATAGGTTTCACACCTCTTTGTGTTAAGATAAAGATTTTAGGAAATTTCAGGGCTTCATAAATTCAGACTTAGCCAAATTTTAGGGCATCATGATTTCAAACATAGCCAAATTTTAGGATCAACATTTATCTTTCAGCATGGTGTCCAGTAGATGAGTGGTTGTAACTTTGAGTACTTGTCTTCTACATGGTCATTGTTGGTCTCTGCTTGTAATTCTTGATTATGTTATGATTAGTGAAAATGGACTTGTATGTTTAACCATGCTAGGAACTTTTTCTTTGGGGCTTAAAAAGAACATCTCTCCTTGTGTATTCTCATGATTTGTGTGATCTCTAGTTTGTAAGTTATGGTTTAGTGCTTGGAGATCTCTTGAAGTGTTTGTAAGACTTTCATTGGTTAGGTAAACATGTGAGTTTAGCCATGTTCCCTATTCTTATCACCTTATTTAGATGTTTCATTCTTGCACTTGGTTACCTGATGTTGTTGTTCGGTAACTTATCATAAGAAAAAAAATATTTAATGCATGCTTTATCCTTGTGTTCCAAGGATCTTTGGGTGGGGTATTACACGATTAAACAAATCCTTTCTTGATCTAGGACCTTTTTTTTAATTCTCATTAATGGTACTCCAACTGTATTTTTCAATGTTATGCAAGGAGTGCGTCAAGGAGACCCTTAATTGAAAAAAAATTTAGGAATGAAAAGTGTCAAGAATGCTATATAGATACTCAAGTATAGTGAATTTGGAAAATTAAAGATAAATGACCATTTAAAATTATATACAAATATTTAGTAAATTTAAATTGAAAAATTAGAAGCAAATAGCTCTTTAAAAGTTAAAGGATGTAAATGTAAAATACATTAATAATTAAAAATATGATTAACAATATTAATAAAAAATAAAAATTTAAACAATGCAAATTCTATTTTTTTAAAAAGATAGATATAAAATAAAAAAATAATTTATTTTTATTAAAGTGAAACAAGAGAAGAGGCACCAAAGTGAAATGTGAAATGAGACAAGCCGAAAAATTTTGAGTTTACAATTTTGCCAAAAGTTTTCCATGCAGAAATGAGATCAAGGTTTCATTTTTAAGGTTCTTGGTTTCAATGTTGATCATGACACATTGAAGGAAGGTACAGAGAAGGAAGGCACATACATTCGGTGACAAAGTTGAAGATATAGAGAAAATCTCAGCCATAAGCTATGTTATCCAGATTGACAATGTTAATATGAGAAATAAGAGATATGTGTCGTGTAAGGGTCCTTTGACTATTTATGGAATGAAGGGAGCCATTATTGTTAGGGCTTTGAGGGATCTTCCCTAGGCTATGGTTACTTGATTGGATATATTGAATTTGTTGAAGCTTGAATCAAGAGGACACTTTGGGAATTTTCTAATATGGACTAAGTTTACATCTAAGAGGATTGATGTTTTTTTTGGCTCTTTTGAGAAAAAATTCTTGCGGGAGAAGGGTTATGTATTGCCCTAAGAAAAGATGGTTATTTCTTATTTGGGAAGGATTGTGAGTTCAAATGAAGTTAAATCTATTCAGAAAGATCTTAAGAGGTATCCCCTCAAGAAGAACTCATTAAAAAACTTGGGTGCACTTCTGAAGCTCAATCCATATGCAAAAACTGCAAGACATGTTACACTTTTGGTTGAGGTTGAATGTGTTAAGGCCAAATAGGAAAAACTGGATAAAAAGTGAAAGGAACCAAAGGTAAGCAGTCTCCTGAATATTTAATTGATCTTATTGTGTTATTCTTAATTTAGATTTATCATGCTTAGTTTTGGGTTGGATATTTAAGAATGCTTTGAGGAGTGGCTTTGAATCTTATAGCTAAAATTTAACTTCTCTTCCTGCAATTCCTTTATTTATTTATTACGTGTTGTTTAACTTTCTAGTATGGCTGACCTTAGGATATAGTAAATAGTTTTATTTATTTTTAATTGTGACTCATTAGGATTTTCTTACAATTATTTCCTTTAAGAGTAATGATATATTAGGATTCATACTTCCAAGACATGTCAAAAACTTGGAAGTAGGAGAAGTAAAAGATTTTTAATTTCATAAATTTCACTTAAGTTTCAACCAATAACCGTGATTATTGGTTCTAAGCTCTTCTTTCTTGATCATAACTTGCAATGGAAAAAAGTAATCTAAAAAAAGAAGAGCTCATAAACAATAATCGTTTGTAACTCTTTAGCAATCTTATGAGTAATCTTTAGTAATGATCAATGTGTTGTCTTAGTCATTTTACAAGTTGATATCACATACATAATCTATGGTGTTATTGTACATTAAGTACCCCGTTGTCCTAATGTGACTAATTTCTATATTCATTCTTAGGCTCTTTCATAGAACTTGATAAATTTGGATATTAGAAATAATTGTAATATTTTACAAATACCATTTTTTCCTATAATTATCTTCAAGAATATTTGCATGGTACACTTTCCTCTGATGATCATGACCCTTTTACTCAAGTCTCCCTTTTCCTTTTCTTTTAGTTATTTATCCATAATGTAGAACTGTCACCATGTTTGATCTCATGGCTGTATAACAACATGTTATCACTCAGATTGTTATGGGCCATTAACTCCATGGTCATCCTTTCACTCAAATTTATAATAGTTTTTTACTATTAAACTCCTAGTTTAAACTATATTTCTACATCTCAAGGCTTTCATTACTCATTGTCCTTGGATTAAGCTTATTTGTCCCCTTGATCTATCCTTCCTGCAATGCTTGCTCATGTGATAGTCACTAAGTATTTTAGATTTTTGTATTTACAATCATCGATCTCATAAATCTCCTCTAAAAAATCTATCGATGTTGTGTATAAGGATTATGACTATCATTTTGAGTTAGATGGATCTTACCATATTCTATTGTTTAATCATGTATCTTGAGTTACTTGAAGAACCACCTTTTGGGTTTTCTCATTGTAGTTGAGGACCATTGTGCTCTTATAAAATATTACTGTCCTTGTCATTTTCCTCAATCATTAGTCTTATGGAATTTGTCTCTCTTCCTTATGAAAAATGTTTCATTTCTCTTATCCTTGATTATTCTCTTGTAGTGCCTATCTCATAGTGTTATGAAAGAAGTTCATTAGTATGCTTTACTTCTTCTAAGCTCAAGATTGTAGATTTCATGGTCTTATCATCAAAGCTTAAGCTTTTGGATTTCATTACATTGTGTGTAGTTGAAATAGGTGTAGACAAGTGAGACCATTTAGCAAGTTTCTTTTTTTGATTAGTTCCAGTTGTTTCTACTTTTAACAATGAGTTTGAAATAGTTGTATTGTTTATGCTTCTTGGAGACACCATGGCGTAGGGGCACCCAACCAAGGATTTGATCAAATGAATAAATCATGTGTGAAGGAAGGTTAAAAGATATCACTGAGAGTCAATTGGAATATTTTAAGGCCCATCATGGCCATATGTAATGACCAAACTAATAAAATATGCATAAATCCTAAATACCTTGATAAGGACCTTAGTATCAAAATGAAGGAAATATGTTGAGTCAAATAGGCAAAGTTGCTTTACTAAAGGCTTGTCTTCAAAGTCTCCCTAGGTATGCTCTTAGCCTCTTCAAAATTCAATCTAAATTTATAGATGCTATTCATAAAATTCAAAGATTTTTTTTGTGGTGTGGCGTTGAAGAAAAAAAGAGAATCGCTCTGATAGCTTGGGAAAAGGTTTGTAAACCTAATATTGAAAAAGGATTGGGTATAAGATCAAATAGAAGTATTAATAGAGCCCTATTGGCTAAACAAGGATGAAGAGTGTACCATGATGACAAAGAATGGAGTACAATTTGGAAATATAGCTACCTTTATAATGCTACATCTTTTTTTGATTTTTTGTCCTACCCTATTATTTTTAATTCCTTTACTATTTGGGGAATGGTTCAAGGATCTAAACACATTCTAAATAAAGGCTATAAGTGGAAAGCTAGGAATGGAAGAAAGTTTAGATTGTGGGAAGATGAGTGGCTTTTGGAACATCCTTTTTTGGATGACTTTGATGATATCACTCCTATAGAAAGATGCAAATAGGTTTTTAGAGATTATGTGGTGAACTAATGGATTATCAATGGGTGGGTAAATATTGCTAAGTTTTGCCACAGTTTTTCCAGTATTCAAATCTCCCTCAATTCTTATAACCTTTATCCTAATGTAGAGGATACTATGGTGTGGGGGATAGAATCTAGTGGTTTCTTCAAGGTTTCATCTATGTTTCGATCTGAGGAAAAGACCAATCCCCCCTAGGCTAGAGCTTGGATTAAAGATCTTATTCCCAAAATTAATATCTTCTTTTGGACTACGCTTCAAATAAAAAACTTAACTTTGGATAATCTTCAAGAAAGAGATACTTATATAGTGAGAAGATGTTCCCTATGTAATATGGAAATTGAAGACATTACCCACCTATTCATGAATTGTAGCTATGGCCAAAATATGTGGGGATTACTCCTCCAATATTGGAATATTTTGTGGGTTCAATCTAGTAATATTGTTGAGTGCTTTCAAAATTGGATGGTAGGCCAAAATATTATCAGGGCTGATGATATGCATATTAGCAATCCAATGAAAATCATAGGAACTAGTGCTAAACAAAATGAACACAGAGAGGGTGTGATATGGAGTTCCCCTCCTCTGGGTTTCGTGAAAGCTAATTTTGATGGTTTTGCTAAAGGGAATCCTGGAAAAGCAAGGTGTGGTGGAGTCTTAAGCAACCATTATAGAAAAGTAGTGGATGTTGTGGCTATACCTATTGGTCATTCGACTAGCCATAAAGTAGAGGCTATTTCTGCTCTTTACATGATCAGAATGGCAGTGGAAATTGATTATAGGAATTTATGGATGAAAGAAGATTCATTAAACATAATTTATATGTTGAATAATAAGAATATGGTGACATGGAATATTGATAGAAGTATTATGGAAATTAAAATTTTGATTAACAAAACTGAGAAAGTATTCATATCTCATAATTCCTGAGAAAGCAATAAAGTGGCTAACTGGATAGCTAATAAAGTTGTGTACATAGGCAAAAAGATGACATGGAGTGATATCCTTGGCAAGGAAAGTGAGCTTATGGAAATCATTAATTATGATATGACTAATGCAATTGAAGGAAAGATTATGTGAGATTTTGTAGGTTATTATGGCAAGTGGTGATTATGGATTATTATCATATTTCATGGAAGTAACATTTCATATTTATCAAGAGAACTTGGCACATTTTCTGGTGAATAGCTTTCTTGAGGTAAATCATATTTTGTCTTCTATGAAAGTTACATTTTTTTATAGAATTTATAGAGTTGGGTGCATTATGGTTGGGGAGCCGAGGAAATAGGAACCTTTTGGATGCAAAGAATGGAAAGCTAAACATGTGATGTAGGAGGTTCTCCAAAAGGGAAAAGTGACAGCGTATATTAAGAAATTTCATAGTTTTAAACCCCACATTACTGATTACTTCTTCAAGAACTGGTCTGAGGAAAGGGTTACACTTCATGAGGTAATAGTCGATTTGATGGATGATTTTATAGCAAAGATTATTGGTGTTCCTATCGAGGGCTTGAAATTCAAAAAGGAAACTAGTATATCAAATGTTGCTTTCAAAAAAATTCCAAAAAATGAAGAGGAGGAAAAGAAGCTTGTGAAGAATAGGGATTTCTATGATTTGGAACAGATTAAGGTAATATGGCAAGATGTTTGATCTTGTGTTTGTGAGTATTTTATTTTGGATAGTAGATTGAAATGGGTTGATAAATTCCATTTTGTATCTTTGATACAAGAATAGGTTGTCCTTTCTGTGCTATTTGAGATCTTCTTTGTTGAATAGTCTTCAGGCCCATAGAAAGAAAGAGACTAGGCCCATGCTCCATGAAGGGCTTATTTTGTTGATTGAAAATTATTGTAGGAAAAAATGTGGTGATTCTTTCAGCTATAATAAAAAAGAAGAGGAAAATGGTTGGGGATGAGCCTCTTCATAAGATGAGTGCTAAGAAAATTAGAAGCAATATTGTCAAAACTGAGGAGGGTTGTAGCAATAATAAGGGTAAAAAGAAGGAGAGTAGGGATGAGAAAAATAAAAAGGCTAATTAGGAAGCTATGGAGTTTGAGAAAAGTGAAGATGTAGAGGATGAAATAGAGATTGGGGATCTCAGTTCAAATTTGGATGGGTATTTTGGTAGTCGGGGTAGCTCTTTGGTTAAAAATGATGAGGAAAGCAACAGAGAGGGGAATATGGAGTCAAAGTCAATTTCAGAACCTTCAGGCTAGAATGAGAAAATTTTGACTCAAATTGAAAGGCCTATACCTAGTAAAACAAAGATACCGGGTGTCAAGCTTATGGATGACACTGCCAAGGAGAAGAATGTAGAGGGTAAAGCCCTTATGATTAAAGAGAATAATCTGAATAAGGAGATCTAGAAGAAGATGATGACTCAAGAGAGTTTAAACAATGAAAATCAATTAAATTTGAAGGGTACCTAGGAAGTGACTACCAATTTAGAGAAAAGGTTCGATGATGATGCCAAAGATGATAATAATACAATGAAATTGTATTTTCTCCATAAGGCTAAGTTGAAAGATGATGCTTCTTTCCAAGTCAACTTGTGGCTCTATAATGAAATTATTGTACTTAAGAAAAAAATGGGAGAGATTTAGAGAAAACTAGATGAAGACAAAATAAAGAGAGTCTAACTGGAGAATTAGGTAGGAAACATCCCTGAGAGGTTGAAGGCCTGCAAAATGGGATTATGCCAACTAGTAAAGGATAGTTAGCAATGTATGGACATGGTTTTAGTTTATGTTTTGTTGTTGCAAGTATAGGCAAAAGAAGTAATGAGGAGATTATTTCCCCCTTTATTGTCAAGATCTTGGGTGGTCCTAGTAAAGGAACTAGACAAAACACTAAGAAAGTTGTGGTTGTTGTTCCTAGTGTTCTTGTAGAAAAAACCCTTTAGGGTACCATGGAGGCTAGTAAAGAATTAGTGAAGGTTATCAAAGAGTTAGTTTAATTTCTGGTTCTAGTCTCTAGTTGGGTTTCTAGTTGTGGTTTTCCTAGTGTTGTTTCATTTTCAGCTTTTGTTAACTATTTACTTTAGGTTCTAGGTCCTTGTAAAACTTGGTTTTGAACTTTGAATTTCTTTTTGGTAGATTCCAGGTCCTTGTAAAACCTAGATTTTTGATGTTTTGCAAACTTTAGATTCTAGGTCCTTGTAAAACTTGGGGTAGTTTATTCATATATCTTTCAACTAGATATAAGGGGTTTTGGGTCCCCTCAAAATCTATTTTTACCTTAATTTAAAAATAATAAAAGAGTACAGTAATGTAAAACAAATAGAAATGAAATCTAATTCACCTTCCCAAGAAAAAAGAGAAGATGATTGTAGATATATTTCTATTAAGGTGGAGACATCTTAAAGGGAATCAAAATTGATAAATAAATAAAAATATCAGAAAAATAGGGATTGGATAATCTAGATAGGAACAAAGCAAAAAAATTCCAAATTTAGAAGCAATTTGGGATCCATGAGTTAGAAAAATTTCAGCAAGATCTAGCTAAAATAAATGGTGAAAATAGTCAAATTAAGATTAAAAAAGGCAAAGAAATGGATGAAGATGATAGAGGACTTAGTAACAAAACTATGAAAAATTTATAAAAAGAATGTTTTGATAAATGGAAGATGAATCTATTGCTGCAAGTGAGAAAAATGCTAGTAAAAATCTAGAAAATCTTGGTATTGTGGAAAACTTACAAGGTTTAAAACATCCAATATGTGGAAAACAAAGCTGAACAAGAGTAAGGAATCCTTAGTTGAACTTAGAGTAGCTACCAAATTGGCTAGCAAGCAAAAAAAGTTTAACTTTCTGTTGAATGTAAGGAAGGGGATCAAGTTCCTTCCTGCGAAGCCATGAAGCTAACAACATGGAATGTTAAGGGCCTAAATGCCCCTAACAAAAATTGCAAATGTTAGGATCAAACCACAGATAGAAATAACAATTACATGCAAACATAAACAATATTAGAAAATAATAGATCACATAGAAAACAACACATGACACCAAGATTTAATGTAGTTCATCCAATCCCTAAGCTAGGCCCACCAAACAGCAAGTTCGATATTATTACGATCTAGTGATTACAACCTAATTACAATCTATAATCCCTTACAACTCAATCCCACTGCAAGAACCAATTTTTGTATCACAACAATGAAACAATCCCTAACTCTAAGCCCTTTTATACAAGTATTTTTACTGCTCTAGGGTTGTAATTAATAATTACATGTCAACCCAAAATCTCAATATAATAGAGCCCAAATTTTTTGTCTATGTACAACACTTTCCTGATCAGTCACCACAAACTAACAATCTCCCACTTAGGGACTATTCAGGGTCCACACTAGGCAACAATCTCCCACTTGGAGACTGATCCTATAGCAATACCACTACCACATGAGGCTCCCACTGGATCAAACCACCCTAGACTTTGTTGTTATGTTATTCTTGTTTAGTCTAGAAGACCAATCAAAGCTAAAGAGGAGTTTAGCTTCTCTCTTGTTACTACCTTTGTAAACATATCTGTTGGATTGTCATCTATATGTATCTTGTCCAACTTTAACTATCCACCATCCAAAACTGACTAAATGAAATGGTACCACAACTATATGTGTTTGGTCTTTAGATGCAAAGCTGAATTCTTTGCAAGATGAATGACACTCTGACTATTTGTAAACAAATAATTATCCTTCTGAGGGTATCCCAATTCTTCCAAGAAGAACTGAAGCCATATTATCTCCTTGGCTACCTTTGTAGTACCAACATACTCTACCTTCTGCCTTTGTAGTGGATAAAGAATTAACCTTTTGTAACATAGAAACCCAGCTCATGGTTGCCCCACCAATAGTAAAGACATAACCTATAATGGTCCACCTAGTATCAATATCTCCTGCCAAATATGAGTCAATATAGCCCTATAATTTAGTAGTAGAGCCCCCAAAGTTTAAACACTTATTGGATGTTCCTCTCAAATATCTAAGAATCCATTAACTGCATTCCCATGCTCAATTCTTGGATGACTCATATACTTGCTAATGACTCCCACTGCATGTGCAATATCTGGCCTTGTATATCCCATAGCATACATCAAGCTTCTTACAGCTAAAGCATAGGGTACCTTTGACATCCCCTCCTCCTCTTCTTATGTCTTGGGACACATCTCCTTAGTCAACTTCAAATGACCAGGTAAAGGTGTGCTGACAACTTCAACATTCTCCATAAAGAAACATTGCAACACCTTCTCAACATAATCAGCCTGAGATAGCATCAATTTCATGTTCTTCCTATCTCTGCAAATCTTCATGCCAAGGATTTGTTTTGCTACCCCTAAATCATTTATAGCAAATGCATGTGCTAACTGGTGTTTTAGCCCCTTAATCTGATCCATGTTAGACCCAGCTAGAAGCATATCATCAAGATATACAGATAAAATAATGTAGCTATCATCATCAAACCTCTTAAAGTAAACACAATGATCTAAATGAAACCTACTATATCCAAGCTCATGCATAAAACTATCAAATTTTAGATACCATTGCCGAGGTGCTTGCTTCAAGCCATATAAACTTTTCTTCAATCTGCACACTAAGTTCCTTACCTTTGACCTCAAATCCCTATGGCTGAGCCATATATATCTCTTCATCTAAATCACCATGAAGGAAGGTTGTTTTAACATCAAGCTACTCTAAATGCAAATCTTCATTAGCCACAATACTTAAAATAGTACAGATAGAAGTCATCTTAAGAACACGAGAAAATATCTCATCAAAATTAATGTCCTTTTTTTGTGCAAATCCTTTTACAACTAACTTGGCTTTAAATCTTTTCTTACCTCCATCCTCTTCTTTTAACCTGTAAACCCATTTATTCTGTAAAGCCCTTTTACCTGTAGGCAACTTGCATAAATCTCATGTCTTATTGTTTAGCAAAGAGTCCATTTCATCTTTCATTGTAGACTCCCACTGAATCTTAGTATCCACCTACACATTTTCATCATAACATCTAGGCTCACCAACATATGTTAGTAAAATAGAATACAAAGAGGGAGAAAATCTTTTTGGAGGTCTAATTTGCCTTGTTGACCATCTAACATTCACTAGTGTTTGTGGTATTTGTTGTTGTAGTTGTTGCACATCATGAGGAATGGCTAGAACATCATATTTTGGAGTATCATCCAACACTACATAATCATCTTCTTTCTTCTCTTGTTGCTGCAATAGATATTTGTACAACACTTTCTCATTGAATATGACATCCCTACTTCTTACAATTTTATGATTTTTAAAATCCCAAAGCCTATAACCAAATTCAATAATTCCATATCCAACAAATACACATTTCTTTGACTTAGCTTCTAGCTTGGTTCTATTTTTTAGAATCTATATGAGCAAATACTTCACAACCAAAGGTTTTGAGAAAAGAATAACTCACCTACTTACCAATCCATGCTTCCTCTGGAATACCACAACCCAAAGGAGTAGAGGGACCCATATTAATCAAATATATAGTAGTATTGATAGCTTCCACCCACATGTGTAAGAACAACCCAACATGCAATCTCATGCTCCTTGCACGCTCCATTATAGTCCCGTTCATGTGTTCAGCCACTGCATTTTCCTGTGGAGTCCTTGGAATAGTTTTTAATCTATGAATACCATTAGTCGAGAAATAATCTTCAAATTCATGACTGCAGTACTCACCACCATTATTAGACCTAAAACATTTTAATTTCTTACTAGTCTCATTTTCAACCAAGCATTTCTATTTCTTAAAAGTTTGAAATACATCAGTCTAAGGAAATAAATCCATACTTTTTTAGTTGCATCATCAATAAATGTAACATAATAATGAGAGCCACCAAGGGAAGATACCTGAGCTGGTCCCCATACATTGGTATGCACAAATTGTAATTTCTCCTTTTTATTTTTCTTCCCAATGTTCACAAAACTCACTCTCTTTTGTTTTCTATACACACAACTTTCATAGAAATCCATATTAACACATTTCAGACTTGGTAAAACTTTCTTTGAATGAAGTAATTTCATACCTTTCTCACTCATATGCCCAAGTCTATTGTACCACAACGTTGTATTAGAATCTATAGTAGCTATTTGTTCTCCCTACTCAACTACAACAATTGTTCCTGAACATTCATTTTTCTCTGAAACAATTAAACTGGAAGGAACAATATGACCTGTACAAAGATATCAAGTGCCTACTTTCACACCTTTTGCAACTACAAGGGAACCTTTTGAAACCTTCCAATTTTTATTATTAAAAGTAACTACACAACCCTCATCACTGAGTTGCCCTGCTAAAATTATATTCCTACTCAGCCTTGGAACATGTCTTACCTCATGTAGTAGCCAATGATTCCCATTCTGCAACTTAATCTTAAGTTTTCCCTTTCCAACAATTTGACAAGGTTCATTATCCACCAAATAAACAAGTCCAAAATCCCCTTGGATATAATCAATGAAATGACCTATATGAGGTGTAGCATGAAATGAAGCATCAAAATCTAAAACCCATGAATCATCAACACTTTCTAAAGATAGAACCAAAACATCCTCTTTAGATTTTTTACTTACCACATTTGCCTCCTTGTTTCCATCTAGTTTATCTCCTTCATTTTTCTTTCAAGTCCAACAATCTTTCTTTTTATGCCTTGGTTTTTCACAGTACCATTAGTCGTTCAGTCCTCTCGATTGAGACCTCCTCCCCTTTGACTTTTCTCTTGATTTTCCATGATTTTCAGAATTACTTCCTCTTTCAGTCGTTCTGTCTCAACTTTGTGCATTCAAAGCACTTCTTGATGTAGATCCACTTGAGGTTTTCCTATGAGTTTTCTCACTCAAAATAACACCGATCACATCATCATATTTTAGGGTACTAGATCTAGAAACAAAATTACTCATAACCATTACCAAGCCATTCCAACTTTAAGAAAAAGAACACAAAATCAAGAGAGTCCTAATTTCTTCATCAAAATTGATACTCATGGAAGATAACTGGCTAGTAATAGTATTAAACTCATTTAAATGATCTACAAAAGATCCACCTTCTATCATTTTCATATTAAATAAATGCTTTATGAGAAATACCTTGTTCGAAGCAAAGGGCTTTTCATACAGTTTTGCTAAGGTTTGCATCAACTCTTCTGTTGTCTTCACTTTTGTAATATTAAATGCCACCAATGGTGCTAAGCATAATTGAATGCTTCCAAGTGCCTTTCTATCCAAAAGATCCCAGTTGTCATTTGACATAGTTTCCTGATTCTTAATTTTGCCTTCCAACAACTTCCATAAATCCTTTTGATAAAGATAGTCTTCCATTTGCATCTTCCATAATTGAAAGTTCTACCCATTAAGCCTATCAACCCTCAGCTTACCCTCTTCTGCCATCATTCCCACTCAACTGTGAGACTCCCACTCAATTGCGAGTCTTTCCTATAGAGGATAACTAAAAGAACAACCTTGCTTTGATACCACTTGTTAGGATTAAACCACAAATTGAAATAACAATTACATGCAAACATAAACAATATCATAAAATAATAGATCACACAGAAAAGAACACAAGACACCAATATTTAACAAGGTTCACCCAATCCTTGGGCTACGTCCACCAAACAACAAGTTTGATATTATTATGATCTAGTGATTAGCTGATTACAATATGCAATCCCTTACAACTCAATACTGTTGCAAGAATCAATTTTCACATCACAACAATGAAACAATCCCTAACCCTAAGCCCTTTGATACAAGTATTTTTACTACTTTAGGGTTATAATAAATAATTACATGTTGGCACAAGACACCAAGATTTAACATGGTTCACCCAATCCTTGGGCTACGTCCACCAAACAACAAGTCTGATATTATTATGATCTAGTGATTATAACGTAATTACAATTTGTAATCCCTTATAGATCATACTGTTGCAAGAACCAATTTTTGCATCACAACAATTAAATAATCCCTAACACTAAGCCCTTTTATACAAGTATTTTTACCACTTTAGGATTATAATTAATAATTACATGTCAGTCCAAAATCCTGATAAAATAGGGCCTAAATTATTTTTCTCCAAGGCGATGCCCCAAGCCCCAAAGAATTTATGATGTATAGTACTTTACTGATCAGTCACCACAAACTAACAATTTATTCAAGAATAATTTAACATTATTTGAATCAAATATAGTATTAATACAAGAATCAAAACTTAACAAAGAAGAAGGAGAAAATTTTAGTAGAATTTTAGGCTCTTGGAAACAAAACTAGTTGACTCAGTAGGAACCTTGGGTGGGATTGGTATTATATGGGAATTGTTGGCTATTTTCACCCCCATTTAATCCATCACATATAACTGATCTAAGAAAACTTCAGTAGGTTGGATTCTTTGTTGGGTTTACACTTTAGTTGGCATTGCTTGTTATCCCATTGTGCTATTTTGCAGAGGTCATTTTTGGCAACCTATGAAATTGAAAAAATTGTTTTTGTTGTTTCTTCCACTGTGTGTTTGGAAATGCACCAACTATTGTATTTAAAGCTTATTATCATCAACGATTGTGTTTTAATCATTCATTGGGAGATCTTTGTTGCATCTTGGTTGTTCATTCAAATATGAAAGATCTTCATCAACAATCATCACTTTTTCTAGGTAGATCTGATCTTTTCCATGTGGGTCAACTCTATAATTTATGTAGGTGGGTTAATGTTACATGTTATCCCATCCCACATGTTTTGACAATGGCACAATTTGATCTCTTGCATCCAACACATATCTTAAAGTCTAATTATTTAATATTGGGTGACTTCTTGGGCCTTGTTTGCACAATTTCAAATCACTCCATGCCTTTTTATTACTTGTAATGATAAAATCTTTTGGGATTTGATCTTTTACAACTAGGTGCATTTTATTTTGTTCTTTCCTACCACTTCCAATAGCAAGTGGTGTACATGAACATATTTATCTCTAATATCTAGTTATTGTTCTTCTCTACAACTCAAATCTAGTGGTTGGGTTTTGAACTTCATGTCTAGATTTGAGATATTCCTAATCTATAAAGGCAAGTTGTAAATACTTTTTATGAGTTCTTCAATGTTTTTCTTTTTTTGCAACAACAATATGCTTTGTAAATTAGTTATGTTATCTTCCATAAATGAAAACTTAGTTTTTACCTCTTCTTTCCATTATACTATCTTATCAGTGTTATTTGCATTGTAGTGAATGTTTATTTCCTATTTTTTAAGAATTATTTCATTGTGTTAATTTGCTGGTAAGTGTTGTGTTGTGAAGAATTTCTTTCTTTCAACATTTTATCAATTATGAACTACATGCAAGTTCTTTGATGGTAGATTAGAGTTTAGATATGTATATTGGAGTTTTTCATTTATGTTTAGTGCATCCATAGGTATATTTGTAACCATGTTTCAATCCAGTGCATCACCCCCTTTCCCTTTGAGCAATTAATTTTATGCATTCTCTCTCCCTTTTCCTAAAAAGTGATAGTTTAGGTGCATCCTAATTCTAAGGAAGTTAATATTCTCTGGAGATTCAAACTTAGAGAAGAAGTTCCATACTTGGAGGTTGTTTCCATGTTACATAAGGTCTCTTGAGGGTCATACCTCAAGAAAGGGTGCAAACTTTTGTGTCAACGATTTTTGGCATGCCTAGTGGGACAACCAATTTCAACTTCATAAGTCCACCGAAACCCAATCCAATCCATTCACTAAGAATTTGGGTGCTATTCTTGGTGTCATCAACCTTTTGAGGCATTTTATCAAACACCATGGTGAATCTAGTGCACATCTACTAGTTTCAAATAGATCTAGTGCTGGTATGTAAAGATCATTCTTGATCTTTTGCGATTTCCAAAGTTTTCTATGAATTTGTAGCTTTTATGAAGTTCTAACCATGGACCCATTTTATAGAAACAACTACTATCCCCCCACCATATCATGCAAATTTTTTTACTCAGCCCTCATATTGCCAATTTCAATCTCAGCCTCAAGCTGGTTATAGCAAGTACACTTAGAATTTTTTCTCTACTCCTACCCTCGATCCACTAGTCCCAAAATCCCTATATAAAAAGCTTGAAGATATGATGTTGGACCTCCAAAAGAACATTGACTACAAGTTTTGTGAACAAAATGAGAAGATAGACATGAAATTTCATGAACGAGGAAGGAAAGTGGACATGTGGTTTCATGAACAAGATGAGTAATTGTTGGCATGTGATAGGCATCTTGATGAGATTGAGAGGCAACAAATGCTAGAGAGACAATAGGAGGAAGATGGCATACCAAGCCTATCTCCAACAATAAGAGGAAGAGAGGGAGACACATTGAGGAGAGACTTGCTAGGCAAGTTGATGCAGGAAAAGAAGAGGAAATGAGGCTTAATTTAGCTCATTTTCAAACCAAAGATGTAGAGATGACCCCCTCTCCAAATTGTGTCATTCCTAGCTTCAAGAAGCCCCCTCCATTACAATAGCCTTGTGTTGTAACTTCTCCACTCCCTATTCCAAAAATATGGCCCCATGAGCCTTCCATACCTCTTATCATTTCACTCTTTGAAGGTGGACCAGTTGTGTGGACTCCTAATGGTCCTAATATGTTATTTTGGGAGAGTGAAGAAAAACCCAAAAAATTACTGTGGGAGGATTTACAACATATGAAGGAGGACAAAGAGCTAGTTGCTAAGAAAAGGGGAGAAGATACAATCCTCTTATTTGAAGAGCTTCCCTTTTTTGTTGAGGAAGAAAAAGACAAGGTTGTTCCTTCTCTTAAGGAGAAAATCATGGATTTTAAGCCTTTACAAGAGAATGAGGATCTACTGTTGGAGAAAGAAAAAAATCAATTATTGTAGCAAACAATCCTCTTTGATATGGAGGATGGAAAAGAAAGCCTCAAGGATAACTCTCTCCTTGAGGAAGAGCATGCTAATATGTATGAGGTTTCCTTTCGGCCTATGCATATTATTGTAGCAGAGCAAGAGGATTCTGATGGAGAAAACTTTTGGGATGAGTTGGAAATGTCTTGTTCATCCTTAGACATAAAGCAATCCGCCACTTCATCAGATTATCATGAGTTGCAACAACAAAAAGTGGAGATTCACACCATACCGGTAGCTCCCAATGAGGTGGTTCATGCGCAACAAGAAGATAAGGTGGAGATCATTTCTTCACAAGATAAAGTTGAGCCACTTTCAAACCATAAGTATATCACCATTGAAAAGCACAACAAAACAGTCAAGGTTGATTGCTTAGACCTAAAGCCATCAAATGGATGTCACATCATGCATTTAGCTCTACAATAAATTAGCAAGTTTCCCCTAGTCATGCTTAATTTTGAGCATGAGGGTGATTCCTAAATGAAGGAGCAAGCAAGTCTTCCTCAAAGTGACCGTGTCTTAGTGTTGGAAAGCTTTATTGTTTTCAACATTGGGAAGAAGGTATTCCATGTAGCAGTATGCTTGTCATACTTGTTGGTCCATTTGATTACCCACATGCACAGAACAAGACATCAACTTGTGAGGAAGGACAACTATTTCAATAATTCATTTAATAGTTTTGTTTGATTCATTTTATTTGTAAATAATTATACATAGTAGAGTAGTTTTTTTTATTGTTAGAGTAAAATATTAATTTAATTTCATTTATTAAATGTGCTTTACTCCCTTCTTAAGATTTCACTTTATGCACCTTTTGCATTCTCATTTAATAATTATTAAATGGCATTTACCTTTTAAGTTACCATTTTTGGGTTTCGATCTCCTTATATAAGTATAGATCATTTGTAATTATCTTACATCTTTTTCATTTTTGAGAATACATTATACATCTTTTCAGAGCAAACCCTTGCCTCCCCTTATCTTTTCCTTCTTTATGATAGGTTTTTACATGCAAGTATTATTTAGGCTTTATGGATTTGTTTTGTGTATTTCTCAAATCCTTCATGGTATTATAGCCAGATCTATTATAGCTTGTTTAGTATTTGGAGAAAAAGGAGAATGAGGGTTTGATAGATTAGATCAGGTATTTTTTTGTGAAAATAGGGGGTCTCTGATTTTTAGAGACTTTGAGGCCACACAAACCTCATGGATGGATTCAAAAGGTGTCAAATCCCCCATTTACATATAAAGTTTGTCCATTGTGGACGACATTGATCTGGGAGGCAAATTTTTTTTGCCTAGCAGGGCCATATGACCTCTTGCACACATCTCAAGGTTTAAAAAATAGATATTTAGCACACATGCCCTTTTCTGACATGTAGAGCCATTTTCCAATGTGCATATCATTTTCTGGCCACCGCAAAACATTTACCAATAGCTGCAAATGTTCAATGACCCACCAACATTTTTTTGGTGACATGGTTGTTTGCCAACAATGTTCCTTGATTATCATTGTTGGCTTCTCCTCTGATGGTCATGCTTTTATATATATATATATATATATATATATAAGAAAATATATGTTTTAAAATGCATTTTTGGGGGCCTTGTAGTTTTTTCGTGATATCTTGAGCATATAGGGGTCTTTTTTTGATCCAAAAGAAGTGTTGAAAGCTAGTTTTGAGACACAGGCAATGGATTATGTATTTTTGGGAATTTTTTTCCAGTTTGGTACTAGTTATTGTGTTTGAATTCTATTGATGACTTCTATCTTCTAGGGGCATAACTTCTTCATTATAGCTCCATTTTCCAATCCAAAAAAAATGCCAAAAAGATCTTCTCGATCACTTTCTAGATTCTCTATCATTTCACCAGTATTTTTTACTAAGCATTTGTGATTCATTTTTGAATCTTTTTTCTTTTCTCTCATTTGTGAATTCCTTCTAGCAGTTTGGGTTTGATTTTTTGCATTGTGGGGGGTGTTTTTGTTGGAAATATAAGAGGAGTAATTAAGAGGGGAGGAGTGAATTAGTTACTACTCAAATAAATCCCAAATCCCTTAGATATCAGTACACAAATGCAAACTGAAAACTGAATACTGCTAAAGCTCAGTAAATACACAAACAAATGTTGTAACTCGGTAAGTACTTGGTAAATGTTTAGCATATAAACTTTAGATGTTATCTGCGATTACCATTTCTTTAACTTGGTTGCAAACACATAAAAGAAAATACCATGAGCACATTTGACACTAGGATTTAATGTGGAAACCCAATTTTGGGAAAACCACCAATTGCAACTAGTTACTGTTTTCACTCTTTTGAAGTGAGCTCTATTAAGAGCCAACCCTGTTAAAGGTTACAAAACACACTGTTAGGTGTGACCCTATTAAAGGATTTAATCACCCTATTAGGAGTAGCCTTGTTAGAGGTCTTTAGACAATTTAATAGAACTGCCACCTTGTTAGAGGATTTGCAAATAGCTGTTAAGCCAATTCTATTAGGAGATTTAGATCACTGCTACAATGGTTAGAGAGTAACAATGAGATGACCTGATTTAAATGTAACTGAATTGTTGATTATAGATCTCTATTCTAGCTTGTACTTGATCCTTCTTGATTGAATATAGCTTTTTTGCTTCACAAGGATATTTTTTTAATCCTTCAAATTCACTTCCTCTTCTCATCATTAAGTCTTCAATAACATCTTCATGCTTTCACATCCATCTCATACTTTGCAATAAAAAACTTGACCTTATATTTTTCACTTTGTCAAGTTGGCTCAAATACAACTTAGAATAATTAATATTCATCACCTCAGTTGGCTAGAATTAATAGATAAATCAATTAAGCTTAATATGCCAAAATAAGAAAATCCTTCATTAGCTGACCTACCTTGGTAGAAAATAACTTAGAAATGATTTCTCTTTGTTAACCAAGAAAGCTCAGTTAACATTGCAAACTCACAAAAATCCTTTGGCAACTGAGTGAGCTTAGTTAGCACTGGTTCCATCTAACTTTCCTTCATTAACCAAGCGAGCTCAGTTAACACTCCTCTTCTGCATACTTTTCTTCGATGCCTGAGTGAACTCAGTAGACATTGCCTTCTGGACTAGGCAATCATAGGAATGCTTAGTAGACACAAAAAATTGTATTTACTGCCCAAGTGAGCTTGGCATATACTGACTGATAATGATATGACATTTGTGTAACATCAAAGACAATACACAATTAATCAATTGTATCAAAAAATTCTTTCTTTGGCATTGATGGCAACACAACATGTCATAACACAATGAAATTTTGGATTTAGACTTGAGAAATCCCTCTTTCAGTATGAGTTCTTCCTTTTATTGGAACCTTCTTTTGTCTATAATAGTTTCTACCAAGTTCTTTATAGAAAATTCTCCCTCTTACAACAAACTTCTCCTTATTTGGAAAACTTCTCCCTCTTTGGTTCATTACTTCATTCTGGTTCAAAAAATTTCTCAAAAATATGACAGTAAACTTCTCCCTGTTTGACAACACATGCCAATGGCAACAATTTTGTTAATACCAATGTACCTTAAGTGCTAATTCATTTGCAATATGCCTTTGCTAATTCTACACCAACTGATTGATCTTCAATAGGTTCTGGTTGATGCATCACTAAATTTCATTTAGTGAGTTTTAGATAGGGTAATGACCCCTAGCTTAGCTCTTAAATACAAAAATGCATCCTTAGGTAATAGCTTGGTGAATATGTTTGCAATCTGTTCCTTTGTATTGACACATTCCAATCTAACTTATTTTTCTTGCACCAATTCTCTTAAGAAGTGATATTTTATTGCAATGTGCTTTGTTTTGGTATGCATCACTGGATTCTTTGATATATTGATTGCATTGGTGTTATCATAGTATATGACTATTGGATCTTTGATCTCTATTTTCATTTCTTCCAATAATTGTTTGAACTAAACAATTTTAGAACAATTAATCGCTACTACCACATATTTTGCCTCTATTGTTGATTGAGATGTATAATTTTGCTTCTTGCTTGTCCAAGGCACTAGTCTTTTACCAAGAAAAAATGCTCCACCACTAGTGCTTTTTCTATCATCAATACTTCCTGCCCAATCAACATTAGTAATAACTTGCAAGTCCAAAATGCCTCCAAGTTTATACCATAAGCTATAATCTTCAGTTCCTTTTAGATATCTCATGATTCTCTTGATTTCCATCATTTGATTTTCCTTAGGATTTGCTAACAATCTTTCCACTATTCTAATTGCTAGAGCAATATCAGGCCTTGTGTGTACTACATACTGTAATTTTCCAATCATTGATTTGTATGTGATCTGATCTACTTCTTTGGAATCATAATTTTTTGAGAGCTCATCTCCAGTAGACATAGGGCTTCCAAATGGTCTTGAATCTTCCATTTCAAACTTCAGTATTTCCTTGATATACTTAGATTGAGTGATGTAGAGGCCATTTTTGTTCTGATGTATTTGTAGTCCAACAAAGAATTTTATCTCACCAAACGTGGACATCTCAATTTCTTTACTCATTTCTTCTAAAAATGCTTTGTACAAGTCATCATTTCTTGTAAATAGAGTATCATCAAAAAATATTTCTACCAACACAATCTTCTTGTCTAGTCCTTCCTTGATATACAGACTACTATTATAATTTGTCCTTTGAAAGCCAATATGTACCACGTAATTATGAAGTCTTTCATACCAAGCTCTAGGAGCTTGCTTGAGACCATATAATGCTTTTTGTAACTTGCAAGCCATGTCTCTTTTGCTAGGATCTACAAAACCTTCTGGTTGTACAATGTAGATTTCTTCATCAAGAATTCCATTCAAGAATGCAAATTTGACATCCATTTGATATACTTTAAATCCTTTATGTGTTGCATATGCTAGTAATGTTCTAAAACCTTCTAGTCTTGCTACAAGAGCAAAAGTCTCACCATAATCAATACCTTCTTCTTCATAATAACCTTTGTACACCAATCTTGCTTTGTTTCTTGGAACTTTTCCATCTTCATTCAGTGTATTTTTGAATACCCACTTTGTACCAATATAATTTTTATCCTTGGGTCTAGGAACAAGAGTCCAAGTTTTGTTCTTTTCTATCTATTTTATCTCTTCATTCATTGCTTCAATCCAACTTTCATTATCCAGAGCATGTTTAACACTTCTAGGTTCAAATTTAGCAAGTAAACATGTACCTTTTAATTTGTTTCTTGTCATTGTTCCATCAGATTTGTCTCCAATGATATGATTAGGTGCATGATGCCTTCTAACATATCTTGCTAACACAGGCTCTTTGGTCTTTGAATGATTTCCACCATCTGCATCATGATTTTTAGTTTCAAGCTTGGGTCCTTCTATCCATGACTCAGGTCCATCATGCTCGTTTTGAACTAGCTCAGTAGTCTTTGATTGTGACTCAGGTCCTTTAGATTGTAACTCGGGTTGCATTGTCTGCAACTCAGTAACTATTGGAGATTTTGGGGACTTGGGAGAGAAATCTTCCTTTATTTTAGATAGATTTGGTAAGGTATCAGGTTCATAGTAAACAAATCTTCTATAATCTTCTGGCTCCTTGTTTTCTTCTTCACTCTTTTCTACAAACTTATCAATTCTAACATGTGCACTTTCTATAATTTTATGAGTAGATAAGTTCAAACATTTGTATGCTTTACTTCTATAGGAATATCCTAGAAATATGCCTTCATCACCTTTTACATCAAATTTTCCTTTTCTAGATTCTTTTAAGATATAACATTTGCTGCCAAATACTTTGAAGTAACTTACATAAGGTTTGTAGCCATACCATAGCTGATAAGGAGTTTTGTTTGAATCTTTCTTCAACTATAGTCTCTTCAAGGTATGATCTGTAGTTCAGATAGCTACCTTCTAGTATTTGAGAGCAACATTCTTTTCAATTATCAAGGTTCTTGCATAATCCATGATAGATCTATTTCTTCTTTCAGCTATACCATTCTGCTATGGTGTACCAGGAGCTAATAATTGTCTTTTGATTCCTCTTTCAATGTAGACATTATTGAATTCATTAGAGATGAATTCACCACCTCAGTCTGATCTTAAATATTTCAACCTCTTTCTAGTTTTCTTTTCTACTCTTGCCAAATACCACTTGAATTTTTGAAAGGCTTCTGATTTTTCTTTTAGATACATTACAGTTATAATTCTAGAATAGTCATCAACAAAAAGAATGAAATTTTTTCTCCACTATGACTCTCTATTCCAATAGGTCCACATAAGTCTATATGAACAATTTCCAACACTTCTTTTGACTGATAACTTTTGCTTTTGAAACTGGTCTTTCCCATCTTACCAATTTGGCAATTCTTGCATAGTCCCATGTCAGGTTTCTTCAAACTAGGAATACCTCTTATCCTTTTATGTTTTCTTATTTAAATCAAATTGTCAAAGCTGACGTGACATAGCCTTTTGTGCCATAACCATCTTTCCTGTACTTGACCAATAAAACATGAACAATCATTGAGATCAAGATAAAATATATTACCTTTGCCAAATTCAACTAGATTTCCTTTTCCATCCAGTAGTTTGGCCTGTCCATTCATGAATTCTACCTTGAATCCAATGTTATTCAATTGTGCCACACTTAGTAGATTATGCTTTACTCCTTCAACCCAATAAGCATTGTCACATACAAGTTCTTTAGTCAATGAAATACATCCTTTTCCTTTTATGTTACAAGGTTCATTATTTTCAAATCTCACACTATCTCCATCATAATATTCCATGTGCTCAAATTTTGTTTTGTCTCTAGTTATATGATGTGAACAACCACTATCAATAATCCATATATCATTTTTTTTTAACATGAGAGATAAGTGCCATCTTATCTCCTTCATCACCAAATTCATTTTTTATAGCAATATATACCATTTCATCTTCACTGTTATAAGAATCTTTAGCTATAAGACATGATTTCTTACCTTTGTGCTTATAGTTCTTGTAGTTTTTGGAATCCTTCTTGCCTTTATGCTTATTTATTTTATTTTCATCTTTGATTTCCTTATTCAGACACCTAGCAACAATGTGACCAACTTCTTCACAAGAAAAGTAGATCAAAGGAATTCTATCTTTGTACTTTCCTCTACTTTTGGAATACTTCCTTGCAAGTAGGGCTTCAAAAACTTCAAGATCACTATCTAAAATTTCTTCTTATGTTCCTTCTTTACTTCCTAATTGACTAGATTTTGATTTCTTATCTTTTTCTTTGAGTGAGAGTTTAGCTTTAAAAGTAGATTCAATAACCTTTGAACTAGGAACATGGTTATCAAAGTTATCTAAGTCAAAAGCTATCAATCTTCCAACTAGAGTATCCAAAGATATTTTATTATTTGGACCACATCTCATCTCTTGAATAATAGACACTCTAATTGCATAAATAGGAAGAAGAGTTCTAAGTACCTTTCTTACAACTGTTTTCTCTTCAATGTCTCCTCCAAATGTTTTGATTGCACTTACACTTGCTTTGACCCTTTCCACATATTTTGCAATGTTCTCATCTTCTCTTATTTTCATCTGATCAAAATGACCTCTAAGATTTTCAGCCTTAGCTCTTCTTACATTATCATTTCCTCCATATATCTTTCAGTTTGATCCACATCTCATAAGTTTTTTTTACAATCTTTGACTTCATCAAATTGAGCATAACTAAGAGCAGATGCAATATCAATCATCATGATGTTATGATTCTTCTTTTCAAAAATATCTTCAACTGATAGTGTTCACGTGAGAGTCTTGTATTTAGTATCAAGATACTTGCATCCTGAGTCATTGATGGTAGCCAAATGTAACCTCATGAGTCTTTCCCATGCTACAAAATTGTCTCTGTTTAGCTTAGGAATCTCTCTTTTGTAAGACATCCTTATCTTTGGCTCAGGTCCTTGAAACCTTTTCTGCAAGCACCAAAAGCTCTGATACCAATTGTTGGAAATATAAGAGGAGTAACTAAGAGGGGAGGGGTGAATTAGTTACTACTCAAATAAATCTCAGATCCCTTAGATGTCATTACACAAATGCAAATTGAAAACTGAATACTACTGAAATTGGGTAAATACACAAACAAATGTTGTAATTTAGTAAGTTCTTGATAAATTCTTAGCATATAAACTTTAGATGTTATTAGTGATTACCATTTCTTTAGCTTAGTTGTAAACACAAAAGATAATATCATCAACACATTTGACACTGGGATTTAACGTGGAAACCCAATTTTGGAAAAACCACCAATTGCAACTAGTTACTATTTTCACTCTTCTAAAGTGAGTCCTATTAGGAGCCAACCCTATTAAAGGTTACAAAAAACACTATTAGATGTGAGACTGTTAAAGGATTTAACCCTGTTAGGAGTGGCCTTGTTAGAGGTCTTTAGACAATTCAATAGAACTGCCACCTTGTTAGAGGATTTGCAAATAACTATTAAGCCAACTCTATTAGGAGATTTAGATCACTGGTACAATGGTTAGAGAGTAACAATGAGATGACCTGATTTAAATGCAACTAAATTGCTGATTATAGATCTTTATTCTAGCTTGTACTTGATCCTTCCTGATTGAATATAGCTTTTCTGCTTCACAAGGATATTTTGCTTATCCTTTAAAATCACTTCCTCTTCTCATCATTAAGTCTTCAATAACATCTTCATGCTTTCACATCCATCTCATACTTGACCTTATACTTATATTTTCCACTTTGTCAAGTTAGCTCAAATACAACTTAGAATAATTAATATTCATCACCTTAGTCAGTTGAAATTAATAGATAAATCAATTAAGCTTAATATGTCAAAATAAGAAAATCCTTCGTTAGCTGACCCAACTCAGTAGAAACTAACTTAGAAATGATTTCCTTTTGTTAACCAATAGAAGCTTGGTTAACACTACAAACTCGCGAAAATCCTTTGGGAACTGAGTGAGCTTGGTTAGCACTAGTTTCATCCAACTTTTCTTCATTAACCAAGTGAGCTTGGTTAACACTCAGCTTTTGCATACTTTTCTTTTTCACTTGAGTGAACTATGTAGAAACTGCTTTCTAGACTAGGCAATCATAGAAATGCTTGGTAGACACAGAAAACTGTCTTTATTTCCTGAGTGAGCTCTCCATATACTAACTAATAATGACATGACATTTGTGTAACATCAAAGACAATACACAATTAATCAATTGTATCCAATGGTTTTGTCATATTGTTTCTATTATTTACTTTTGTAAACTAGAAATACATTAAAAAATAATTTAACACCTTCTAAAACAATGGTCGAGACCTTTTCTTGTCTAGAACTTCTGACTTCTAGCTATGTGGACCAAGCTTCATGGCTTTTTTGGTACTGTGAATGAATTTAGAGCACTTCAAATTGAGGCATAGCTTACCTCTATTGTGCCAAATTCCTTTCCTTCCATTGAGGACATCTTGATGAATTTCAATCAATAGAGATCTTTGTTGCAAGGTTGTGAAAAGGAAAAGACTAATGTTGAGTGCATCTATCTTATTCTTTCTAAGCTTTTTGGAAACTTCCAAATTTTTGATTCTACCTTCTATTCCAACAAAGATGCTTTGGATAATAGATTTAATATGCCATCCTTTAAAGTTTTTTGTGATCATTTGACTCGAGAGAAATCTAAGCTCTCTTAATTAGATTCTCTCATGGGCTCACATACTCATGCATTGGTAGCACGACCATCTTTAGGGATGAAAGAGAAGACACATAAATCTCATTCTATAGAGTCTCAGATTTATTCTAGCGCTCATAGTTCATCAGGGCCATCTCCTTCTAAGAGGGTTAAATCAAAGTTAGAAAGAACTAAGTGTGTTTATTGTAATAATCCTAATCATGATGAGTCACATTTCTATGAGAAGAAATTATATGGCTATGCCAAACAGGTTTCAAATCTGACAACTCTCCTTTAGAAGAGGAACATTGATATTCCTTCTACTTCTCATAGATCTTCTTCTTCATCATCATTTCATTCTAATGGTAAAGATGTAGGAAAGGGTCATGCACTATGTGTAATTACTATTCCTCATTCTTCTAGATGGTTATTGGATTCAAGTGCTTCACACCATATGACATCTTCTCAGGATTTTTTTCTCTTCCTTTGAGGCTTCTCCTACTCCACATATTTTGATGGGGAATAACATTGTTATGACTATTTGTAGGAAAGGTTCTATTGACATTGATGATGGTATATTTCATGATGTACTTTGTGTTCCATCTTTATCCTTTGACCTTCTGTCTATTTACCAGATTACACACAGTAGGATAGGGAAGACAGTTGAATTTGCATAGGATTTAGTGCACATTAGAGATAGTGAGACAGATAATATTATTTCTATAGGGATTGTTGATCATGCTTCTCAACTATATTCCTTCTGACATTTTGGTCCACCATCTCCACTATCAGAGACTCACTTTTTTTTTTCACAAGAGTCTACTAAGGTGAAGTCAGGTTGCTTGAACTTATGTGTTATTCCTGAGACCAGTGTTGTGACTTCTACACCTCCACCTCTTATTTAGATTCCATCTCTTGCACAAGATTACTCTTCAACATTTCCTTCTATTGTATCTCTAGTCATTGAGCCACCTACTATAGTTGTTGAGGATATATCTGAGGACACACATCTCCTCTCAGATGATAGATTCAACACACCTATTATTCCACCTCCATTGGAGATTCCATTTTAGGATTCTCATGCTTTCTCTTTTGAGCATTAGCTAGGACTTCCAATTGTACCTTACATACATGGGTTTTATCATCCTTGTCTATTGCCTATGTTTCCTTTAGATTGGAGCCACATTGGTATATTCACTGACACAAGAGTTCTGCCATTCTGGGGGGTCTATGGAGTCTCAAGCTTCTATCATGGAGGCTTTCATTGTACTTATGGTCTTGAGAGATTCTCTTGAGATGTTTTATTTGTGCATCTTTTTGTATTTATTTTTGGAGTAGAGTTTTTTCCATTGAGTTCTCTCTATTTCTCTATTTCATAGAGATCCAGTTGTGATTTGGTACCTCATTAGGCCTTGTTTTGGGAACCAAGTTTTCTTTCAACATTGTTTTGTAGTCTCCTTGCTCTTTTTGCATTGTTTGTAGCTTCATTATTGCTCATCTTAAGGGGGGGTGTTAGAGTAAAGTGTTAATTTGATTTGATTTATTAAATTCACTTTACTCCCTTCTTAAGATTTCACTTTATACAACTTTTGCATTCTCATTTAATAATTATTTACTAATTATTAAATAACATTTATCTATTAGGTTACCCTTTTTGGGTTTCAATCTCCTTCTATAAGGATAGATTGTTTGTAATTATCTTACATCTTTTTCATTTCTAAGAATACAATTTTCATATTTTCAAAGCAGACCCTTGCCTCCGTTTGTCTTTTTCTTCTTTGTGGCAGGTGTTTGCATGCAGGTATTCTTTGGGGTTTTGTGGATTTGTATTGTGTATTGCTCAAATTCTTCATTTATTTCTCCAAGAAGTGTGCATGCATAGTTGTTCTCCTCTCTTGAAGCTTTCTAGAGCTTGTCGAAGCCTTTTTTGCATTTTTTCTAGCTGCAGATTTTGTGAAGTTGCAAGTGGGATAATGCATCATTCTCTTTTGGTTACTCCATACCTGATGAATTTCTTAAGTACACTGATCTATGCTTAGTAGGAAAGCAGCCCATTGAGTCACCAAGAATGTTGGCTATTTTTGTCTCCATTTAGTCCATCACACATAATTAATCTAAGAGAAATTCAATGGGTTGGATTATTTGGTTGGTTAACACATCAATTAGTGTTGCATGTTATCCCATTGAACTATTTTGCAAAGGTTATTTTTCGTAGCCTGTGAAATAATAAAAAGTGTTTTTCTATTTCTTCTAACATGCATTTGTAAATGCACCAACCATTGGATTTAAAGCTTATTTTCATCAGTGGTTCTATTTTAATCATTCATTGGGAGATCTTTGTTGGAAATATAAGGTAGGCTAGGTTACTAAGAGGGGAGGAGTGAATCAAGAACCAATAAAACTTTAGACGTACTTCACTAATTAATCCTTCATATATTATTCTAATCTAATTGCATGCATGAAAGAATGAAAGTAAGAACATTCATAACACTTTGACACAAGATATGGTGATCCAAAAACCTTCCATATAGAAAGTAAAACTAGGGTGGGGATGATACCCACAAGCTTTAGTATTGTAGTATAAAGTTAGCTTCTTAAGGCTTACAATTGACCACTTTTGGCGATCTACCCTATTAGGAGAAATAAGGACTATTAGACCCACCTTGTTAAAGGATTTACAAATATACAGTGAAGTATGCATTCTGTTAGGAGACTAAGAGAAAAACTATTTAGTCCACCTAGTTAAAGGATTTGATTGATGCACCTATCACGATGAATAAGTGGCTAATCTTTGATATGCAACTTAGATTTTCTGAATGAGATTCCTTGAATTGCAATGATCACCTTACTATGATAGATAAGTCTCTGCTATACCATATACTACCTATAGCTTTCTTCAATTTGTACTCATCTACTTCTTACTTCTTCACATACTCCTACTTCATACAATTGAATATGATACAATACATTACATCTATACCAATCCACTTAATTACTTTATGGAGTTAGCTACAATACCAAATTCATCATTGTTTACAAAGTCAGCCCATTATTGTAACTCAGGTTTTGAAGATAAACTTGGTAATGTTCTAACACTCAAAAAACACTCAAAAAACTCTAGCACTCAGTTGAAGTTGAAGCTCAATCTATTCTGATAACTTTGAGTAGCATGAACTCAGTTAGCACAATATAAATCAATGAACACTAAGAAACTTGACAGTTACTGAAACACTCAGTTGACACTATGTGACCCGGTCAACACTAAACTCTCTTTGCTAACACTATAGAGCTCAATTAACACTATGCTTAGCCTCTGAATCTCGGTAGACATTGTAGAAATTGACAAGCACTATAATTTGTCTCGGATACTAGGTAAATATTGTGAAGCTTGACATGAACTACAATCTAACTATTTAGCTCAGTAGCAACTGAAACACTTGGTTAACACTACTAGATAAATGATAAGCTCAGTAGCAACTATAGAGCTTGGTAGCAATGAAACCAACTAAGTGTTAAGTCACTAATAGACCAATTGACCTTAATGTCAACAATCTCCCCCTTTGGCATTAGTGAAAAAAACACTTAACATACCAAAAATTTGATTTCTCAAAACTTTCCTTATCAATAATCTAGATCTTCAACTTGGTTTTGGATACTATCTATTGTTGTAGCTTGGTAACCCCTTGCTCTGTTTTATTTTTATTTTTCAAAATTGCTTTTGTAAACATATTTTCTACTAATCTATACATATATATCCATATCACTATTCCCTTATACATATATCTCTCCCCCATAGATATATCTAGAGTATGATAATCTTCTCCCCCTTTTTGGGATAAATGCAAAAGGTGCAAAATATTTACAAGTTAATACTAGAATGTGACAAGAAATCAGTATGTATCTTCAAAATTATTTTCATGGTCTTTTCCAAATTCTCTTTCAATACCTTAGATGTATGCAAGGCTATCTATACCTCTACTAAAAGTTCCATCATGTGGTCAACTATGGAGAAGTTATTATCACAAATGAGTGTCTTTGCATGTACAATGTGCTTTTGCAGTACATCCATGCTTGGAAGAATCATGTCTTGGATTTTTTCAAGTGTGGCCCTAATCTTAGCTTTTTCCCTTCACAATTCTTCCTGGAGATTTGTTAGATACCTGATCTTTGTAAAATGTGCAGAGTTATAACTAGGATTGAGTGACAATTGTTGTGTAGTTGCCTTTAAGTCCTCATCTATCTTGGATAATCTATCCTTAATT
The DNA here is from genome assembly GCA_028749045.1 of Cupressus sempervirens. NCBI lineage: Eukaryota > Viridiplantae > Streptophyta > Pinopsida > Cupressales > Cupressaceae > Cupressus > Cupressus sempervirens. The sequence continues at coordinate 147,740,154 of CM053784.1, read as the reverse complement.
TCTTTAGTAAATATAGATGTGTCAATCAACTTGAAAAATTAAGAAACAACATTATTTACATATGTTTCTAGTGTAGCAAGAATTGTAGACAAGTCTACTTGATCAATAGCTATATTCTATGCTACTTGCTCCAAAACTTTAATTTCAAAATTTCTCTCTACCTTCTACAAAAGCATTTCTTGTCCATTCAAATCTTCATTGTATTTGTGAATAATTTCAACAAATTAATCCAAAATAGGTTATTTATCATCAACCTCAATATTTAGATCATCATCAAATATGCTCTTTATATCTTCAAGGACCTAGTTTTTCTTTTTCCTTTCCTCTCCAAGATTTTGTTGCTTTTTTCTCTTCTTCCAAAGTTACCCAAGGGTATCCATCTCTTTAGGAGTGAGGTTAGAGGTATCTCAATTTGTAATAACAATGTCCTCATCTAGATTAATTTCTTCCTCTTTACCCTTATCTATAACAGAAGGAACAATTTCCTTTCCTCTGTTCAAAACCTCAATTCTTGGTTGAGATTTAATCTTAACTGTCATTGCGCTAGCCATGGTGGAAATAGTAGAAATAGAAATAAATGTAGGAATAGTAGAAATAACACTAACAACAGGACCACCTTATTATTTCTCAGTCAAGGTTGATGCCGGAATATTTTGAGCCTACTGCTTGGTAGATGAAGTGATAGACACTTCACTCATTGAAGTACTCAGTAAAGTAACTTTAGAGATTGGTTGGGTGCTTGATGATCTAGTTTTAACCTCAACCAACTCAATAGAAACCTTCTCTAAGATAGATTTCACTAAGGCTTCACTCACAGAATGAGGGAGGGAAGTCAAAATCTCTACTACTAGCTTCTTTGCATCATTATCTTTAATACTTTGAATTTTTGGAAGACTTCCTCTTGTGGCTTCTTGCTCTTCTTCCTTATTAGCATCATCAATATCTATATTTTATATTTCCTCATCTTCTATTTCTGCATCTTCATTATCTTTTGCCACATAGATATTTTTCCATGTAAAAGTATTGGACTTCACCACATATTCCATGTCCTTTGACAAGATCAATAATGCATTGAATTCTATAGTAAGTTTCTTCTCATTTTTCTTTAATGATTCCCTGAATTCCTTGCCTGATAGATTAGGCATAAGTTGCCTCAAGGTATGTTCTTTGATGTCCTTAGAAACATTGAGTGCATTCTCCCAAACTGGTGCAACTACCTTAAGAATTGCATCAAGAACTTGTTTGACTAGTTCATTAGGGGAATACTTCCATTTGGTGATTTATGGCACTAGGGAATCTTCAATCTATTTCTTCTCTCTTGCACTCTTGTTGTCATACTTGAGTGTTTTGAAGGATGCCATGCCTCCTCCTTTTGTTTTGTTTAGCTTTGCTTTAAAGGTAGGGGTAGTATTCTAAAATATGATCTATTCTACTTTATCCTCTTCATCACCCAACTTTAGTGTCATTTTAGATTTTGGTGGATCTCCTTGTGAACATAGTAGGGGAAGACTTTGTATATTTTGTTATTATAACCTTCCCTTTCTTCTTGGGAGTCTCCTCTTCTTTAGGTTCTACTTCTTTTGCATTCTCCTCTTCATCTTCATCATCATCTATGTCATCTCCCTTACCTTCAATAAGCATGAGAGGAGAGCTTGATGACTTGGTGTTCTTCATGATTTTCTCTATCCTCTTTCTTCCTTTGTTTATTGCCTGGGGTAGTTTGATTTCAAGTTCTATCTTGGCCTTGGAATCCTCATATATTCCAAAGTAGGTTGCCTTGAGATCTAAAAGTTCATTAAAGAGAGCCTCAATTATATCTTTTATGTCATCAATGTTCACCTCATAACCCAAAGGTTTTACCCATGCCACTCTTGGCCTAATTGCTTGGATGTAAAATTTGTCACGATCTACCAAAAAATAGATATCTTGCTCATAGTCTTCTACTAGATTCTTAGGAATCCTATATCTACTCTACATTTTCTCTTTGAATGTTTCAAAGTAAGCATCCATTAAACTTTCAAAACTTTCTCCCATTTTAGCTATGAACTTATTAATTTGATACAATACATGTATGTATTTCCTCCATACCACACTTCCTTTAGAAGGGAAAGAAATTTGAATATAGAAGAATAAATAGGATAAAAGAGAACCATACTTACATGAACTATTCTTGGAGACTTAGATACTCTCCATGTTTTTACTCAAATGAATTAGCAGATGCTTGACAAGGTCAAAAGATAAATTATTTTTCACCACCTTCAACACTAGGTGAACTGCTTCATGACGAATGTTGTTCTATCTGCTTGAGCTATATAACTTCTAAGAAATCACATGTATCCCATACTTGATTTCTATGTCTATCACTCCATTAATTTTCATTCCCCTACCATCCCACTTGCAAGAGTTCTATTTGTTAGTTCAACCTAACTCAGGGTTTTCGTGGTCTTAGCTTTATTCAACAATGGCAGCCCGATAATCCTGTATATCATCTTCTTTGTGATCTAGATAGGGTGATCCAACCACAAATGCATTTTGTGAACTCTACTTAAAATTTATCCGATCCATTTCCCTTGAAATCTCATAGCATATGCATAATGTGTGTCAAACCCTTCATCTCCAAATGTTTATGCTCGGGTTTCAAAAAACCATCTACACAAAGTTCATTGAATGTATAGTTCATTTATAGGGTTCCAATCTCTTCAATTGAACAGTGATAGAATCACCTATCATCATGTATGAGAAGTACTTTAGAAGGATTTGAGACTGCACTTTGACTGGGTCAAGTGTCTTTGCAATTGCTGGTGTTAGTTTCAATGCGGGAGCCTTGCAATCCACTCTATGAATCAAGATCTCCAAACCCTTTTTCACTTTTTTGTTTGAAGATACCATTTGCTTGGTAAATTCTTGAAAATGAAAATAACCTTCACCAATTACTAGTTCAAATCACTCAGGGGCTCTGAAATTGCTCTTCACTAATAGCTTTGAAAATTCACAGTGAAATGATTTGATGAATTTTCTCCTTTAACAGTCTTTACATTCACCATTAATGCTTCAAAAATGTTTGCTTGGTGATAGGTTGTCCTCCACTCAATTTGATCTTTATTTCTTGAAAGACACCTTCAACTTGGTAAGAACCTCAAACTTGGAAAGGTCGCCAACTTGACATCTGCATCCAAAACTAGGTAAAGATATGTAACTTGCCCTTGCTCAATAAGGTCTTATGACACAAACTTTCTCGGTAAGGTATTGAACTTCCATCATCACTCAGTGATCCTTGTGCATCTTAAATGCTAATATGAATCTTTCTACTTGCTAGCTAGAATTGATGTTAGATAATTCTTTTGAATCATAGTTCTAGTGATCTCCATAGTGAACTAAGTCAAAGTGATTGTGTTGCCTAACTAATTGACTTGGGTGTCAACAACTTTAGGATTTTGGCTTGTATTCTGTAGAGATTTCTACACCCATTGTTGACTCATTTGGTTTATGATGTTGCCAGCTTTAGCTTTTTTTTCATCTTCAACTCTTCCTTGGTTCATACAATTCTTGGCAAGATGTCCAAGTTCTATACATACAAAGCATCTGTTTGTAGTGTCTCTTATTCATGTGATGTTATACACAATTTTCTCCAGTGTTCCCAAACTCATCACAACAGTGACATCTATACCATGTGTTGTTGTAATCCCATCCAAATATTGCTTTTACAATTTTCTCTGCTAGGTTCCACTTCTTGGTCTTACACTCTAAAGATTTGTGTCCTTGTTTTTTGCAATTGTGACACTTTCCTTCAAACTTAGGTTTCTCTGTGCATTCACTTGCTCTATGTCCATGTTTATTATAGTTGTAACACTTTCCATTGAATTTTTCTTTACCATTACTCCAATACTTATTTGATGTATGACCTATCTTACCACAATGATCGTAAGTAGGTCTTTTATTCTTTTGAGCTCCTTATTGAGATGATTCACCTTCATCTAAGTATCCTAATATAACTTTTCCTTTGTGTCTATAATGACTTTGCTCATTCAATTGATTCATGCTTTCTTAAGATTTCATTATTCTCTCATTGGTTTTCTTTTCCATGCTAAGATCATTCTATAGTCTTTCATTCTCTATCCTTAGATTGATAAGCTCTTGATTTTCATCATTGAATTAATCAATAAAGTCTATTTGTTGAGGGAATAGTTGATGGATTTCATTGTCTTTTTCTTCTATTTCTTCATTGGCTTTGTCCCATGACTTACACATTTTGACTGGTTGGATTTCCTATTTTCTTTTCAACTTTCTAACTTCTTCTTGAAGAATGAGATTCCTCTTAGTTAGGTCTTTGATTGCTGCATCAACTTCATTTGAATTTCATTATGGGCATAAGTCTTCAATTCTTTCTTCACTATAGATATTTTCATCCATTTATGTTGCAAGATCTTTCTTCTTTGTAATGATTCAGAGAGTTTCACCTTTTCTTTCTTGAGTTGTCTAATAGCTAATTCCAAGTCCAACTTTTCATTCTCAATAGCCTTTCCTAGCTTGTATACCTCCACTTCCTCTAATCTTTTCTCAAGTTCCTTAAACTTTTGATGTGAGAATCAAATTCTCTAATACCAAGTGTTGGAAATATAAGGTAGGCTAGGTTATTGAGAGGGGTGGGGTGAATCAGGAACCAATAAAACTTCAAACTTACTTTACCAATTAATCCTTCATATATTATTTTGATCTAATTTCATGCATGAAAGTATGAAAGCAATAATATTCATAACACTTTGACACAAGATATGGTGATCTAGAAACCTTCAAAATAGAAAGTAAAATTGGGGTGGGGATGATACCCACAAACTTTAGTACTACAGTATAAAGTTAGCCTATTAAGGATTAAAATTGACCACTTTTGGTGATCTGCCTTGTTAGGAGCAATAAGGATTGTTAGGTCCACCTTGTTAAAGGATTTACAAACATACAATAAAGTATGCACTTTGTTAGGAGATTTAGCAAAAGACTATTAAGTTGACCTGGTCAAAGGATTTGATTGATGCATCTGTTAGGATGAATCAGTGGCTGAATTTTGATCTAAAACTTTGATTTATTGAATGAGATTCCTTGAATTGCAATGATCACCTTACTATGATAGATAAGTCTCTCTTATACCATATACAACCTGTAGGCTTCTTCAATTCACACTCATCTACTTCTTCCTTCTTCACATACTCATACTTCAATACAATACATTACATATATACCAATCCACTTAATTGTTGAAAGTATGAATGCTAATGATACTTCTATGGGGGAGTACTATAGAAACATGATTAGATAATTATCATGATAATATGTTACATTCATGACTGTGTTTTTCATTGATGCCAACATAGCCATTTTATGTGGTATCAGATAGAAGAACAATGGAGAGATCAAGTTGGTATGGATAGATTCTTGTCAGAAGCATAAGATATGAAGTCCAGAAGAAGTTATGCAAGTTTTAGTGAAGACTATTTTGAGATAGAGTTTACAAAATCTTGTTCTGGTAAACTTGTTATATCTCTTAACACAGTTGTTATTTTGAGAAGCCAAAGTTAAATATGTGAAGAAGACATTCTAGAGATGACAGAGTTTATAAAAGCTTATTTTGGTAAACTTGTTATAGCTCTTAACAGGGTTGTTATTTTGAGAAGCCAAAGTTAAATATGTGTAGAAGACATTCTAGAGATGACATAGCTAAGCTTAATCATCATAATGTTACACATACAAAAAGTTAATCAAGTTACAAAGTGAAAGATTAATGTTATTGCTAAGTGTAACATGTTCTTAATGTGGTCCTATAATAATTAATTGAGAACGTGTAACAACCAAGTCAGGGAATTATTTTATAGATTCAGTATAAAGGAAGGACATTTTCCTTTATCATATAATGGATGTAGTGAATTATTATAAGCAACACAAAGAGTGGAATACAAAGATAAGCAGAGGCAAGAAAAGTTGGTGGAAATTTTTTTGCTCAGGTTTTACTATAAGATATGAGGTTTGATATTTGGATCTGAGGTTTGTGATCTAGTCTACAAGGTCTGACAATGATTGGTCTAGTTGACAAGAAAGAGGAAAGAAGTTAAAGTACAATACAAACAATTATTCTATAAGGAATAGTTGAGAGATCATTTGGACGGTGAGCTCAATGATCTTTCCCCAGAAGCTATTTGGACAATGGGTCCTTTTATCTTCCACAACTCCGAATAGGGTTGGAATCTCCTAACGAGGATCCAAAGTGTCCTAACAGGGACTCATATGTACTAAATATTGTAATAGACTCCTAACAAGGTCCATCATCTAACAAGAAATATTTATATTAGTACATCAGCTTGTGGGCATCATTCCCACCAGGATTTTCCCTTTGATCAAGGTTTCCCTAGTTAATATATCTAGTGTAATTGTATATGTGCATCTTAGTATGGTTGATTTTAACTTGGATTGAATGGTTAATATTATTTAAGGTTGATAAATGTTTTAAATATTGGATAATTGATTCACCCCCCCTCTTAGTTATCTTGGTGGACTATTGTTTCTAACAATTGGTATCAGAGCATTAGGTTCTTGAAGATAAAGTTAAAAAATTTTGGGAGATCCATGGAAAACATATTTAGAAAGGATAGCTTGAAGTTTGATGGAATAAATTATGATAGGTAGAAGGAAAAGATGAAGACACATCAATTGTGTATGGGTCCAAGATATTGGATCTTGACAAAATAAAAAAAGATAATTATTGGTGAAAGTTCATTGGAGACTTATAGTGAGGATGAGAGAGAACTTTTCATGTGTGACATGAGAGCTAGAGAAACACTATTGTCTGCATTTCATGAAATTGAGTACAACCAGGTAAAGTCACTTGACACTTCTCATAAGATCTGGGAAGCTTTGGAAAATATTTTCAAAGGTGATGAACATTCTAAGAAATTGAGGCTACAAAGTTGGATTTGAGCATTTCATAATGATAAAATGATGGAAGATGAATCTATAAGCACATATGTAGGCAAGATTTCAGAAATTACTACAGGTATCAGATCTCAAGGAGGAACCAAGGAAGATGATGGGGTGATTTGGAAAATATTGAAGAGTTTAATGCCACCATTTAAGAAAATAGTTCAAATGATATAGTTGTTGATTGATTGTACCAAAGATTTCACAATGGAGACACTACTTGATAGACTTGAAGCAGTTGAGAATGAGCTTAGATAGTCTAGAGAATTGACCAGAACAAAAACAACTTTTATTGCACTAAATATTCAACCTAGTTTTTCAAGGAACACTAGTGCTATAGGAGACTTTACTAGCAGTAGCAGATTTGATGAGGACAAAAAGATAGAAGAAGGAGTAGCCCTTCTAGTAAGAAGAGAAAAGGATGGTAAGACATTTTTTAAATGTTGGACTTGTAATGAGTTTAGTCATGATGCATCCAAGTGTCCTAAAAGAGAGAAAAAGTATAAAGGAAAGTTCAAACCTAGAAGAGATAGATAGTGTTTGTATGTAAATGAAGAAGATGATTCTGATGAACAAGTAGTAAGTGCTAGTGGTGATGAAACAGGATTTGTAGCAATTAAAAAAGAAAGTCTAGAGAAAATAGTGTTGGTATCATAGGTTGAAAATAAATCTGATTAGATAATTGATAGTGGTTATTTACACCATATGACTTTTGATATGAGCAATTTTGTTAACTTCAAAAGTCATGACGGAGGCATTATCAAAGTTGGAAACAATGCAATGTGCCATGTTAAAGGTATTGGATCTATAACTCTTGATGGTAAGACTAACATTGAGCATGTATATTTTGTTGATGGTTTGAAACAAAACAATTTGAATGTTGGACAACTATTGGATAAAGGTTATCAATTACAGTTCATAGAGAAGACATGCATGATCAGAGACAAAGATGGAAAGGTAATTGGAATAGGAACCAAATCTAGAGGTAATGTATTTCAGCTAAATACAACTAAAATGATATTTTTGTTTGCTAAGGTAGATGACAGTTGGTTATGGCATAAGATATTTTCTCATATAAACTTTGAAAACATTGTGAAAACTAGTGGTATGGTCACATTTAGAGATTTTCCTAAGATTGTTAAGCCTACTAACACAATTTGCAAGAAGTGTGTATTGGAAAAGCATACCAAAAATTCTTTTCCTAGCAAGAAGTTTACGACAACAGCAAAATTGGAGATTGTACATACAGATCTTTGTGGTCTTACGAAGGCTAAAGTATTCTATGGTGAAAGGTATTTTATGATTTTAGTTGATGACTTTTCTAGAATGATGTGGGTTGTATTTCTTAAAGAAAAATATGAGGCATTTGATAAGTTCAAGATATTCAAGAATAGAGTTGAGAATGAATCAGACATGAAGATTAAATGTTTAAGATTAGATAGAGGAGGAGAGTTTACTTCAAATGAGTTTAACATCTTTTGTGAAGCTAATGGAATCAAAAGATAGTTATCATCTCCAAGAACCTTTGAAAAAAAGGGCATTGCAAAGAGAAGAAACATGTATCCAAGATGTTTTGAAGAGAAGCTATGAATACAATAGTCTACACTATGAACATAGTGCAAGTCAAGAAAGACACAAACATGACCCCTTATGAACTATGGTTTGGCCACTCACCTACAATTAATTATTTTAGAATTTTTGGTAGAAAATGTTACATCAAAAGAGACAATGATGTTAGTAAATTTGATGCTAGAGGTGATGAAGGTATGTTTCTTGGTTATTCATTGAGAAGAAGAGCTTATAGATGTTATAATCTAAGAATTAAGACTATTGTTGAGAGTGCAAATGTAAAAGTTGATGAAAAATTCATAATAAAAGAAAGAGTAGTTGATTACAATTTTGATGATGAGAATGTTGTTACTAAACTAAGGAATAATGAAGTATTCTTTGAGACTAACAATGATTTTCCAAATGAAGGAGAGAAAAGGCATGAATAAATCTTAGAACCTTCAATAGAGCTAATAGTTGAGATAACAAATCCTACTTTTGGTAAGAATATGAAAAAGAATAATCCATCAGAGCTGATCATCAAAAGCAAAGATAAAGGTGTGATGATAAGAAGCAAAATCAATGAAGAACTATGTCTCATATCTCAAGCTGAATTTCAAAGAATGTAGATGAAGCATGTAAATATGACTATTGGAAGAAAGATATGAAAGAAGAATTATATTAGATAGTAAAGAATGAGACATGGAAATTGGTCCATAGACCAGTAGACAAGAATGTGATAGGAACAAAATGGGTATTAAGGAACATGATGAATGAACAAGGTGAAGTTGTAAGGAACAAAGCAAGTATGTAAAGGTTGCTCACAACAAGAAGGAATAGACTATGATGAAACCTATGCTCCTATGGCAAGAATATAAGTAGTAAGGTTATTCCTAGCATATGTAGGACATAGGAAATTCAAAGTATATCAAATAGATGTCAAGTAAGCATTTCTAAATGGAGAACTTGAAGAAGAGGTATAGATAGAACTTCCTAAAGGTCTTCCTTTAACTAAGGATAAGGACATAATATGCAGATTGAAGAAAGCATTGTATGGCTTGAAGTAAGCACCCAGAACTTGGTATGCAAGGTTGGATAAGAATTTGACAAAGCTTGGATTTAGCAAAGGTATGGCAAACATTAATCGATGCTGGAAAGAAATAGATGATAGATTGATGATTTTGGTAATATTTGTTGATGATATCATATTTGGAGATGATGATGAAAGTGAAAAGTTTGAAAAAGAAATGGAGAATGAATTTGAAATGAGTATGATAGGAGAGATGAAATACTTCCTAGGATTAGAGATTGTATAAGACAAAGAAGGAATCTTTATTTATTAGATTAAGTATTTTTAAAATCTACTAAAAATGTTTGGTTTGGAGACATGTAAACTAGTTGGAATACCTATGATAACTAGACACAAGTTATCTTCAAAGGATGAGACACCTACTATTGAGAAGAAGAAGTATAGATCTATGATTGGAGGGTTGCAATATTTGACTCACACAAGGCTAGATATAGCAAATGCAATTAGAATTGTTGCAAGATTTCAAGTTGATCCTAGAGAAGCACATTATGTAGTAGTTACAAGGATATTTAGATATATGAAGGGAACTCTAGAGTTTGAATTGTAGTATGATATATCTATTTGATTTCACTTTATATGCTTATATTGATGCTAATTAGGCAGGCAGTATGGATGATAGAAAGAACACTAGTGGTGGAGCCTTCTTTCTTGGAGGAAGATTGGTTTCTTGAATAAGCAAGAAGCAAGATTGTATCTCACAAAGTACAATAGAAGCATAATATGTTGCGGTAGCAAAAAATTACAATCAAGTTGTTAGGATGAAGAAGATGTTGAAGGATATAAGGATAGAATTTAGTGAACCTATTGTCATACATTGTGATAACACTAATACATCAAATACGTCAAAGAATCCGATGTTGCATTCTAAGACTAAGCACATTTCTATCAAGTATCATATGTTGAGAAAGAAAGTTGTAGAGAAGGAAATCAAATTGGAGTATGTAAGCACTAAAGAGAAGATTGCAAATATTTTCACTAAGCCTCTTCCCAAGAGACTTTTGTGTATTTGTGTGGTATGGTAGGGGCTATGCCCCTTCCTACAACAGAGTAGATGAAGCAAGAGTGCATCAGTCCAGTGTAATAGAGCACTATTATTTATCTTCACTGAATATTGATGCTTCCTCTATAGGGGAGTATTTGTAATAGAAAGAGTTATTTAGGACTCTTGTTGGATGTTATTTTGAACAGTGTCTTTGGACATTCGATCTAGTTAGAGATAGTTGTTGCAGAGATTGATAGTTGCTAAAACCTTTGACATTGATGTTAATGGGGGAGAGATTACAACATGAAAAATAGTTTAATATAGAGTACATTGAAGGGAGAGATCACAACATGATATAGAGCACATTGAGGTATATCAATGGGGGAGGATAGTTGATGAAGAGGATTTGAAAAGAAAGGTTGACAATCTTTTATAGTTGGTATTTTTGGAACTAGATGTTTTTCATCTATGTTGCCATCAAATGCCAAAGGGGGAGATTATTGGAAGCATGAATGCTGATGATACTTCTATGGGGGAGTATTGTAGAAACATGATTAGATCATTATCATGATGACATGTCACATTCATGACTGCATTTGTCATTGATGTCAACATAGCATTTTTCTATGGTATCTAACATAAAAACATCGTAAAGATCAAGTTGGTATAGATAGATCATTGAGTACTTTCACTAGCAAGGTTAAAGGGAGATATTACTAAGTATCTAGTATATGTAGCTAACCTTGAAAGCATAATATACAAAGTCTGGAATAAGTTATGCAAATTTTGGTGAAGACTATTCTGAGGTAGAGTTTACAAAAGCTTGCTTTGGTAAACTTGTTATATCTCTTAGCAGAGTTGTTATTCCAAGAAGCTAAAGTTAAAGATGTGAAGAAGACATTCTAGAGATGACATAGCTAATCTCGCTTATCATAATGTTACATGTACAAAAAGTTATTCAAGTTACAAGGTGAAAGATTAATGTTATCGCTAAGTGTAACATGTTTTTAATGTGGTCTTATAATAATTAATTGAGAATGTGTAACAACCAACTTAGGAAATTATTTTATGGATTTAGTATAAAGGAAGGACATTTTTCTTTATCATGTAATAGATGTAGTGAATGATTGTAAGTAGCACAAAGAGCAGAATGTAAAGATAAGTAGAGCATACCAAAGTTGGTGAAAAATTCATTATCAAGGTTTTACTGTGAGATTTGAGGTTTGATATTTGGATATGACTTTCATGACTTGGTCTACAAGATCTGAAAATGATTGGTCTAATTGATAGGATAGAGGAAAGAAGTTAAAGTATAGTATAGGAAATTATTCAGCAAGGAATAGTTGAGAGATCATTTGGATAGTGAGTTCAGTCATTTTTCCCTAGAAGTTATTTGGACAATGGCTCCTTCTATCTTCCGCAACTCCTAATAGGGTTGGAATCTCCTAACATAGATTCAAAGTCTCCTAACAAGGACTCATATGTATTAAATGTTGTAATAGACTCCTAACAGAGTCTATCCTCTAACAAGGAATATTTATATTAGTACATCATCTTGTGGGCATCACTCCCACTGGGGTTTTCACTTTGATCAAGGGCTTTCATAGTTAACATATTTGGTGTAATTGTGTATACACATCTTAGTATGGTTGTTGTTTACTTTGATTGAATGGTTAAGATTATTTAAGGTTGGTAAATGTTTTAATTATTGGATAATTGACTCACCCCCCTTCTTAGTTATCTTGGTGGACTATTGTTTCTAACATTAATTACTTTCTAGAGTTGACTACAATGCCAAATTCATCATAATTCACAGAGTTGGCCCCCTATTGTAACTTGGATTCTGAAGACAAACTCAACGATGTTCTAACACTTGAAAAACACTGTCAACACTTGACAGACTCTGGTATTCAATTAAAGTTGAAGCTTGGTCCATACTGATCACTTCGAGTAGCACAAACTTAGTTAGCAATGTATGACTTAGTGAACACTGAGAAACTTGGTAGTTACTAAAATTATCAATTGACATTGCATGACTGGGTCAAAAATGAATTGTCTTTGTTAAAACTATAGAGCTCAGTTAACACCGTGCTTAGCCTCTAAAGCTTGGTAGATGTTGTAGAACTTGACAAGAACTGCAATCTATCTTAGATTCTCAATAGATACTATGAAGCTTGACATGAACTGTAATCAAACTATTTAGCTCGGTAGCAATTAAAACACTTGGTTAACACTACTAGATGAATGATAAGTTTGGTAGAAACTATAGAGCTCGGTAGTAATGAAACTAACTAACTAAGTGTTAAATCACTAATAGACAAATTGACCTTAATGTCAACAATCTTTGATGCATCTTGGCTGTTCATTCAAATATGAAAGATCTTCATCAACGGTCATCACTTTTTCTGGGCAGATGTGATTTTATCCACACTAGTAAACTCTATAGTTTATGTAGGTGGGTTAATGTTGCATGTTATCCCATACCACAATTTTTGATAGCGGCATGATTTGATCTCTTGCATCCAACACAAGTCTTCAAGGCGAGTTGTTTAACATTGAGTGACTTATTGGGCCTTGTCTTCACAATGCTAATGTACTACATGCCTCTTTATTTCTTGTAATGATCAAATCTTTTGGAATTTAATCTTTTATGGCTAGGTATATTTTCTTTTGTTCTTTCCTATTACTTCTCGAAGCAAGTTGCTTATATGATTAGATTTATCTTTGATATTTAGTTATTCTTCTTCTCTACAATTCAACTCTAATGGTTGGGGTTTGAATTCCATGTCTAGATGTGAGTTATGTCTAATCTATAAAGGAAATTTGTAAATACTTTTTTCTAGAATCTTCTCAATTTTTGTTTTTTGCAACAACAATATGCTTTGTAAACTAGTTATACTGCCTTCCACAAATGAAAACTCAATTTTTACCTCTTCTTTTCATTCTACTGCCTTATGAATTTTATTTGCCTTGTAGTGAATGTTTCTTTCCTATTTTCTAATATTTTTTTTGTTGGCTTAGTTTTTTGGTAAGTGTTGTGTTGCAAAACATTTCTTTCATTCAACATTTTATCAGTTATGACCTGCGTGCAAGTTCTTTAAAGGTAGATTAGAGTTTAGATATGTGTATTGGACTATTTTATTGATGTTTAGTGTATCCATAGGTAGAGTTGTAACCAAGTTGCAATCAGGTGCATCACCCCCTTTCCCTTTCAACAATTAATTTTATGCATTCTCTCTCCCTTTTCCTCGAAAGTGGTAATTTAGGTGCATCCTAATTGTAAGGAAGTTGGCCTTCTTTGGAGATTCAACCTTGGAGTGTAAGTCCCACACTTGGAGGTTATTTTGATGTTACACAAGGTTGCTTGAGGGTCATACCTCAAGCAAGGGTGCATACTTTTGTGTCAACAAAAAGCATAAAGGTAGATTTCTCTCCACTTGTATCCAATAATAATTGGATGGGGGGCGAGAAAAAAATTTCAAAAGAGAAATTCAATTCCTACTTATTAATGCGTATGGGCCAACACCAACAATGAATAATAAATAAATTTGGAATGAGATTGGCACTTATTTAGAGTTAAATCCACAAGCAAATGTTTTCATTGGTGGAGATTTTAATGCAATTCTAGATTTAGGAGAAAAAATAGGTGGATCCATGACCGTTAACTAAGTTATGTTAGATTTCAAATCATGGTTCACAAAAGATAACCTTATTAACATTCTAACATCTAATAGGGTCTTCACATAGAATAATAGATGAGATGGCTTCTGTAATATAGTAGAAGGATTGGACATATTTATATTTAAAGAAAATTTTATATCTTTTAATCATCCTTTCAATTCAGTCATCCTCCTTAATGTAGGATCTGATGACTATCCAGTTAGACTAGAAATAAGTGAATCACAAAAAACATCAAGAAATCCATTTAATTGTGAAAAAATAGAGTTTCTAGATAATGAATTTCTTAATAATATATATCAATGGTGACACAAAGAGAAATTTGAAGGATCAAGGATTTTTTTTCATATCAAAATTGAAATCATTAAAAGAAAAAATAAATAAATGGAACAAAGATCATTTTAATAATATATTTAAAGAAAAAATAGAGAATGAAGAAGAATTGAAAAACTTAAACAAAGAAATAATTAGGGTAGGAATGGATAAGACAAATATATAAAATAAAAAGAACTTCTAGCTAAACAAGAAAATATCCTAGCAAAAGAAGAAATATTCAAGAAATAAAAATCAAGAGAAACATGGTTGTTAGAAGGCGACAAAAATACAAAAAAATCATAATATTAATATTAATAGGAGAAATATGGATAGAATATAAAAATCAAAGTTACTTTAGGAAGGGTAATTGAAAACCCAAATGAGATAGCAAAAGCCTTTGTGAAATATTATATAGACATCCTTAATAATTTTGAATCATCAAATCTAATAGCTCAAAATAAGATGTTAGGATCTATTCTAAAAACAATAACTATAGATGATAATAAAAACTTAAATAATAAATTTACCAAAGAAGAAATTAAAGATGCCCCTTTTCAACTTAATCTTGATAAATAATTAGGTCTTGATGGCTTCCAAGCCTTTTACTTTAAAAAATGTTAAGATATTCATGGACATGCCATTTTAAAAGCTATTGAGGCAACTAGGAATTATGGATCCCTTCTAGTTGAAATTAACAATACATTCCTAGCTTTAATTCCAAAGAAAATAGAGCATGTGGATCCAGAAGATTTCAGGCCCATAGCCTTATGTAATACAATATGCAAAAATACACTCAAAAAAACTAGCCAACAAACTCAAAAAAGTACTACCAAAGCTCATTTCAGAAGAATAGACAAGTTTCATTCCTAATAGGTCAATTCTTGATGGTATTATCATAATCCAAGAATTAATTCATTCTATATAGATTAATAAGGAACCTTGTATGCTAATGAAATTAAATATCCATAAAGCTTATGATAAAGTGGATTATAGATTCTTATGTAAAATATTCAATGCTTTGGATTGTCTCATCAATTGATCAACTTAATATATATCTACACTTTGACACTAGAAATCTCCCTTCTCATAAATTTTACCCATGGAGGTTTTTTTAGCATATCTAGAGGAATAAGACAAGGGGATCCAATATCACCTTTTATCTTCATTATTATAGCAAAATCCTTTGACAGAGCTATAATAAAGGCTCAAATTGAAAGGAAAATTAGAGGAATTACAGGAACTGAAGAGGTCTCTAAATTTTTTAAAAAATCAACAATTTGCTAATGATAGAATTCAAGAAGGAGAAAGCACTTTGGAAGAAACTCAAAATTTTAAGAAAATAATAAATAATTAAATGGAAGCATCAGGTCAAAAAGTAAATGCTAACAAATCAAAGATTTTCTTTATTAATACCAAAGAAGAATTGGGGAGAGAATTTTTTAGAATAATAGAATTAAGAAAAGGAACCTTTCCATGCAAATACCTTGGTATTCAACTTGAAAAAGGCATTAGAGAAAGTAAATCTTGGGATATGATTTTAGAAAAATTGGATTAAAAAATGAGAAGTTGGAAAGGAAAATGGTTAACTAAAGTTGGTAGAATGACTATGATGAAAGAAGTACTTTTGACCATCCCCGCATATCATATGTCATGTCTTCCCTTACCCAAAGTTGTAATAAGGAAGTTAGAATCTAAACTTCAAAACTTCTTCTAGCTAGGTACCAATGATAAGAAAAAATAATCTTTGATAAAATTGTAAAAAAAATGTATACCTAAAGAATTTGGATGCCTAGGCATAAAAAATTTGAGTTGGCAAAATGAGGTTCTAGGGGAAAAACTTATTTGGAGAATGTTTAAAGAAAATAATAGTAAATGGGCCAAAATTTTATATCATAAATATTTAAACAATAATAATCCTATGTCTTTGTTCATAACTAAGAATACTCCAAAATGTTTAAGAGTTTGGATCTTTATGTTGAATAGTCACCCATTAATAGCTAATAACTTAACTTGTGACATTGGTTTAGGGAATGATGCTTTATTTTGGGAAGATTCATGGGATGGGCTTCCTTCTCCAGAAGTGCAAATTTGCCTATAAACATCAAAAACATTATTTCAGCTCTATGGGGTAAGAATGTAAGTGATTATAAAATTAAAATTAGCGATAATTTGTATGGAGGATGGCAATAGAAAACCATAGATGAAACTCCATTTTCATTAGAGGAAGTGTTCAATTTAAATCATTTTTAGAAAGTAGATAGACAAATCATAAAGATGGGAAAGATAGATTAATCTGGGGAGCCTCGAAAGATGGAAATATAAAGTCAAACTACAGTATGAAAAGATATTAAATTCTCAACAATGGGATAAGATTTACATCCCTCTAAATATATGTTGGGACCCGAAATAACTTTTAAAAGAAAGCATTTTCATTTAGGCTTCTCTTCAAAAGAGAATTCTGATAACAAATATGTTTATCAAAATGGTTCTGAAGGACCATCTAGATGCCCACTTTGTGAAAAAGAATTAAAACATCTGAACACTTTCTTTGTGATTGATCAATTCCTAAGAATTTTTTATATTGGTTATGTAAAAAATTGAATTGGCAAATTGCATTCCAAGATAAATTATTAATTTTTTTTTAAAGTTGGCTGAAACATGGTTGTTTTAAGGTTTATAATGTTAGAATCTGATAAGATTAATAACCCAGAAAACTAGTGCAAAGAATAAATATCTAAACTATGAATGCAAATGATACAAAATGAAAATAGCATCATAGAGTTAGTCTCCAAGAGAGTAATGCAAATGCTGGAAGCAAAATAGCATTAAGAGGATGCAAAAACAAGAGATGCAAATACAAGCCAGGTAGCATGCTTATATAGGCTAGGAAGAGGGAGGAGGTGACAACACCAACCAATGAGGAGCAACCATCTATCAGACTAAAGATAGAAAAGTATCTTCCCAAGATAGCTAATGGATGCTCACATGTAGGAAGGTGACGCCTCACAACCATTCACCTAATAAGACATGCTTTATTAACCTAAGCGAGATTACTAAAAGTGTAGGAAAAACCTAGAAAAAATAGGAAAAATAAAAAACTAAACTAACACCCCCCCATAAGCGAAGCTTAGGTGGATGTAGAAATGGGTCCTGGCAAGTCAAGCCTAATGAGGCACCCATGTACATAAAATTCCCCCAAAAGAGAGAGAAAAGAGACTCCCCAAAGAAAATTAGGACTCCAAGTGAGAGGAAGAGGCCCCCCCAAAAGATGAAGCATCCCGCACCTCCAGCAAAGCTTGCAAATTTTGTCCGGTAGATCCACTTACATCGAACAAGTTTTATTCCCTTAGGAAAAGGGACAAGATCCCAAGTGTGGTTCCTCATCAAGGAACTATACTCTTCCTGCATAGCTGTATCCCACTCAGAAATACCAGAAGCCTCATGAAAGGACTATGGATTTGAGGTAGTAGCAATGAAGATATGTAGAGCATCCTGGAATTGTGAACGAGTCTGCTTGGTGTCTGATGGATCCCCAACCCAATCACCTGCAAACTGCAAGGTCTGTCTAGCCCAAAGTGGACCAGAAGATGGAGAATCTAGAGGAGAATCATCAACCTGTAAATGATGACTAGGAGAGGAAGGAGGTGAGTCCTTTGAATCACTCTCTGCATCAGAAGTGGAGGTAGAAGACTGCTCAAGTGAATCTGACCCATTAGAAGATCTATCATGTATTCCAAGTGACTCCAATGTCAAAGTAGAAGGCAACCCTGTGACCATGCTCTAATGGTTAAGCTGATGCAAGTAGTGGAAGTTAAGATGGCCAAACCGCTCATGCCATAATTTTCTCACATCATTAGAGTGAGTGAGTGAAATAGTCAAAGGAGGATCAAGAACAAAGTGAGAAAACATATAGAGTCGTGATTGATGATCTACTCTCCCAACTGCAACTGTAGAATCATTGTGCAACTCACTTATCTCCACTAAACTAGGAGTGAACTCAACTCGCTTGCCTAAACCTGTGTGAGTGATCTGGTGTACTAGTTGGAGATTAGTTGACAATGAGGGTACACAAGGAACATCATGGAATGTGCCATCCCCCACATCAACAGACCCTCTCCCACACACCTCAACAAGAGTGTTATCACCCATCAAAATAGAAGGCATAGTACATGGCTCCAAGGATGCAAGTTCTTCCTTAGATGAAGCCATGTGGTGTGAAGCACCCGAATCAAGAACCCAAGTGGATGGTGAGGAAGCAACTGCAACAAGAGCCTTGCCCTTTCCTTTCCCCTTGTTTTATTTTGCCTTGTTAGACTCTTCATTAGAACTTTGTTTGATAGACTCAAGAACACTAATATTATTCTTCTCAAGAATGTATGTCAAGTGATCAATTTGTTTCTTCAAACATTTATGTTCATCATGACCGGGTCTTTTACAATAGGCACATTTAACCTTTTCTTTCTTAGGCTTATCGCCCTTGGAAGATGGTGTATCAATAGTTGGTTTTGAAGAAATCGATATCTGATCCTTCTTCTCCTCGCTATTCTTTTGTTTCTTGTCCTTACTATTGTTGTTACTACTTTGTCCTTGTTGTTCTTTTGTGCCTTGGTTGGTAGCCAAGGCATGTGACTTAGAGGACTTAAGAGTGCCCATTTGGATTAGCTTGTCCTATTCTCGAGTGAGATTGACAACAAAATCATCTAAAGATGGCATGGTGAATTGAGTACCAAGTGCACCCTTAGTAGCATAGAAGGTAGAGACAAACACAAAATATTCTGAACTCAGCTTAGAGAGAATACTAAGAATCAATTGTTCATCTTTCTTTTCAATTCCACATTGTTTTAACTGCAACCTTAGTGATTTTAATTTGGTGAAGAAATCTTGGAATGTGTTGAAATTTCTTGGACTTAAACTAATTAATTCATTTTCCAACACATGACCCCTCATTGAATCTTGTGTGCCAAATAGTGTTTCTAGCTTTGTCCATACTTCGTTTGGTGTATCCAAAGACTCAATGTGAAATAGAAAGTCAGGAGAAATAGACAAACACAATGTTCCATATGCCTCATCACATTTGTTAAACCACTTAGGCTTGTCTTCATCTTTAGTAGGTTCAGTTTCAAGTCCCATAGTTATCCTATTTAATCCAGCTTTCTTTAAGTGAATTGTCATGCGTGATTTCCACTCAAATTAATTGTATGGAGTTAGGATGGGTATATTTGTTTGATCCATGATGAAGAAATGCAGAGAAGAAATGCTAAAAAGAAGAGAACCCAGCCACAACAATGCCCCCCCCTTTTTACTCAATCAAAGAACCCCCTCAAAGAAATATGATTTGGCACTTTATTTTAGTGTGTTTACAACTACCACTAGAAAGAAATACTTAGTGGTCTTGATTTCAATGCATTACAAACCCTCATGAAGAGCATATGTTGAAAGTAAAATTTAGGCACAATAATTGAGGAAACAAATAGCACCACTATGATTTACTCAAAAAATATGCACTTTCAAAAAAAGAATTGCCTCGATATGAGGTCGTATGAGAAAGTTATGATCCTTCGAAGTTTCCAAAATGAGAACTGTGCACTGTTACGGCCAAGAATATGCAATTTTTGAAAATTTTATGCATGAAAATAAAAAGTCAACTCTACTAGTGGATAGAGCACAAAAAAATAGCCAAGGTCATAACAAGAATCATCAAAATCGGAGTCCGTATGATCAAGAACGAGACATTTGAAAATTGTGTTCAAATTTGTGACTGCCAACGGAGAGGGGTATGGCTGTAGCTTTCCGCACTAGATCCTGCAAAATATATAGATTGCATGCAAAATCTAAAAGATACTCAGATGGTTTTTTGGGGCTGTGAACAAAACCTGAAAAGCATTTTTCTTGCTGATATACAGAAGATGTTGCTGTAGTGTAAATTAGACGCCTTTAACAGTAAAAAATGACTCCAAAAATAAAAAAATGACCTCAACAACCAAAATATGACATGCAAATGCTGGATCAGCTTCCTAAGTCCATCAATGGCATGCTGGAACCTGTAATACTGATTGAAAACTCCAAATATGCAAGTTGGTTGTTAGATTTTAGATTGAAACCCCAGAGAAAAACCGTTTTTGTCAAAACTTTTCTGATTCTCAAGATCATCCAAAGATGCAAGAGAAGAGCATACTTTGTTTTTCAAAAAACCGCAATAAAGTTTATTAGTCCCCCCCCCGAATCTCTCAAATAAGAAAACTAAAATCTACTCTTGCACATAGAAAAGCTCTGATACCATGTTAGAATCTGATAAGATTAATAACCTAGAAAACTAGTGCAAAGAATAAATATCTAAAATATGAATGCAAATGATACAAAATCAAAATAGCATCATAGAGTTAGTCTCCAAGAGAGTAATGCAAATGCTGGAAGCAAAATAGCATTAAGAGGATGCAAAAACAAGAGATGCAAATACAAGCCAGGTAGCATGCTTATATAGGCTAGGAAGAGGGAGGAGGTGGCAACACCAACCAATGAGGAGCAACCATCTATCAGACTAAAGATAGAAAAGTATCTTCTCAAGATAGCTAATGGATGCTCACATGTAGGAAGGTGACACCTCACAACCATTCACCTAATAAGACATGCTTTATTAACCTAAGCGAGATTACTAAAAGTGTAGGAAAAACCTAGCAAAATAAGAAAAATAAAAAACTACACTAACATATAAAAATTTATGGAAAATATCCCTTTCCATGCTCCAATGGGAATTATCAAAAGAAAGGAATGAGAGAATTTTTTGTAATGAAAAGATGAGCTTAACATCCTTTTTTAATAAATTGGAGGGTTGTATTGTTGAGGTAGCTAAAAATAATCTCATAAACTCACATAAAGAGGAAGGTTAGTTTTTAGACTGGGATGCAAATATGCGTAAAACTTGGTTTAAACTAATTAATCTACCAATGATATATACTAAATCCAACAAGATCGCTAGAAAAGAATGTAAATGAGAATCTCCCCTGCAGGTTGGTCAAAGTTAAATTTTGATGGGGCCTCTAGAGATAATCTAGGTTCAGAAAACTTAGGATGTATTATTTATTTAGATAATGAATCTTGCCTAACTAAATGTTCCAAATCTTTAGGAGTAATGTCTAATAATCTAGACAAAATAGAGGCTTTGATAGAATGCTTAACTCTAAGTAGAGAGATATATATTAAAAAATTAGTTATCAAAGGAGACTCGTAAATTATCCTAAATGCATTAAGAAAAAAAAAAGACGCCTAATTGGATCCTTAATTCTAAACTTTAGTATACCCTAACCATCATTGATTAATTCAAAGAAACAATCATAAAACACATTTATAGGGAAGATAATAGAGAAGTAGATAATCTCACTAACAAAGGAGTAGATGATATGATAAGTATAAGTTGGACACTTCTGCTTGAAGTGAAATTGGTTTAGAAATTTTATAGTCCAAATATACATGTTAAATTTAGTTGATATCATGGACGTTTAATATTAATAAATGATATATTTTTGGTTTATTCAAAATGTTTCCTTATATATCATTTGATTTCAAAATTAAGGTTAATAGGAGATAAGTTTCATTTTTTTATTATGAAGCATACTTCTCATTGTTTTCAAAACTCAATCGTAGCCAAGTTTAATTTTTAGGTTATAATCACAAGGATTTATCAAGAGAAAAATTATAAATTTGGAAGTAAAAATAGGTGCTAAAATTTTGATGAGGAGCTTCCTTCCACAAGAGCTCACTGGCTCCACTAAGGCTACCTATGGCTTCCTAGGGTTCTCTCTTACACCCTACTCTAGGGAATCACACTCTAGGTTCCCTTCCTCCGAGAAAACTTCCCAACAATTTAAGTTTATCTTCTCTCCTTCCCAATCTTTCTACTAGACACAATTAGGCCTACAAGGGAAAATTGCATCACACTGTGCATACTAGGTTCAAACCAAGCTCATGCTCTCCTAATGAGTTCTTTGACCCATTCCCCACCATTTTAAATCATTCTTTTAGGTCCATCACACCCATAACTCAAAATTGCTCAAATTAGCCTGGTAGCCCCAAGAGCCCCTATTTGCCCTCCTAAAAACAACGGTTTGGTTTTTCCTCACAAAAACCCTTAATAAGGATAGTTGGTTTCTAAAGTACTTTGTCTCCTCTAGACCTAAGCTAAAGGATTTTGGTGGTCTTAGGTAGCAATATTGTCTGTATAGTATAGTTTTTGAAAACCCCTATTTTAAGGGTTTCTAAGGTAAAAGAAATGTCTATCTTCTTTCAAGGTGTTGCTCTTCACTTCCTACCTCCTCTTCTAAATCTAAGACCCATAGTACCCTACTCTTGCCATACCTTATAGATATTGACTCACACCAATCCCTTATTCACTTTGTACTTCTTTATAAGCATACATTGCACCTTGCCAAGCTCTGCTAGCTTGCCTAGGGCTCGCTTGTAACCATAGCTAATTGCCTTGTGAAAATCACAACTTCCATATTTACAACTTGTACAAAAGCTATTGCTTGATTTCCAAAGGCCATGAGAGTTTTTCCATGGAAGTTCAAGCCATTGCCATTTCTATGCTAACAATTAAAAACTGGACAATAGAGTCACACAAAACAAATAATTTTCTAAACCTAAAGAAATGAAACTATTGAATCCAAAAAACTATACAAAATTTTAAAACATGATCCAAGGAAGCCAAATCAATGAAAACAATAACACAACCAACTCCTCTAATTCATTAGTTCACAAAAAACTACTCCAATGCTCATACAGTGTTGCACTAACAGATGTTGTCTGTAGATCTAAGTATTCAAGCCCTGGAACTAGATTGAGGGATATTTAATAGTCTTCTCCCTCCTCCTTTTCCATTGAACCGATCCATAACTAATCCAAGTAGTTCATTTCCAAAAATTGCTTGGAAAAATTGAAAAGTTGTTAATGAGTAACTTTTTGACAACTTTTGCAATTATTGCAAACCAAGGCTCCAACCTTGACTAGTTTGGTCCCAAACCTTTCCACATGGATTCATGTCATCAAATGACCTCTTTTCACCTACTTTAACCACTCATTGGGTATTTTCACATCATTTTCCCAGTTTAAGCCCTTTGAGCAACTTTTTGCCTATTAGGACCTACTTGACAACTTTTAACTCCTAGACTCAAATCAATCAAAATAACTTATCTACACTCACCTTGGGACTCTCTACGTAGTCCTCATTGTTTCCTTGGTTGGTTAGACCAAGTACAAATCAAAATGTCTTTAGGGTTTTACCTTACCCTTAGGTACTCTTGCACCATTCTCCCCCTATCAAGAAGAGTTCAAGGTGTCTTTGGATTGATGACCTCGTGGTTGATGCCCTACTTCTTGAAATCACTTTCTACAACCCAAGTAGCTTCGGCTTTAGGTTTATCCTTCTATTTAACTAGGTGCTCCTTGTACATCTTGTTTCTTGTACTTTTCTTTACTCTAGAGACAAAGATCTTTTCCACCTGTGGTGGCTCCCTTTCTGGTACCTACAAGTCTATAACATCCTTTTCCAATTCTTCTTGATATTGTCCTTAATCCACCTTAGGTTCCTTATATGGTATAAGGTATTTCACATTGAAGATGGGAGAGATAGCCATGTCCATTGGTAGGTCTATCTTATAGGCATTAGGTCCATACTTCTCAAGTATCTTGCATGGCCCAATCCTTCTCATCTATAACTTCCTTGGTATTCCCTTAGGTAGTCTAGCCTTGTTCAAGAAAACCATTTTTAGGTCTCCCACTCAAAATTGTAGCTCCCTTCTCCCCTCATCCTTATTTTCTTTCAACTTCATATTTTCTTCCATCAAGATTTGTTTAACCTGATCATGTACCTCTTTCATAGATTGGAAAAAATCATCAGCATGCCCACTGATGTTGTCATGTGAAGGTAAGTCCCTCAATTCCATGATACTCCTAGGGTGTGTGCCATACACAACTTGGAAAGGGCTTAACCCTATAGTTCTATTTTTCTATCATTGTAAGAAAATTTTCCCTGAGATATCACTTGCTTCCAACTTTTACCCTACTCTTTAGTCAGGCATATCGAAAGGTTTCCTAGGACCTTGTTTATAACCTCTATTTGACCATCTATTTGGGGATGGTAAGAAAAGCTATGTTCTAGGTTTGTTTCAAGTCTCTTCCATAGGGTCTTCCAAAAGTACCCCATAAAATTCACATCCTTGGTTGCCACTATGCTTCTTGGTAATCCATGGATTCTCACCACCTCCTTGAAAAATAGATTAGCAATTTTATTTGCATCATGTGTTATTTTGCATGGAATGAAATAACTTATTTTGTTGAACCTATCCACCACTAGAAACACATTGTCTAGTCCTATCTTGGTTCTTGGAAACCTTAAATACACTACCAAGGCCTATTGGGGATGGGTAGACGTTGGTAGAGTCTTGCATTTGATGAAGTCCCCTCAACTTTTTTTACATATTCTACATTGCTCCACATATCTCCTTATGTCTCTCTGCATTTTGGGCCAGTAGTATAATCTCTCTACAAGGTCCAAGGTCTTATTCAAACTAAAATTTCCACTCATTCATGCAATGGAAAAAATTAATGTGGCCCAACCAAGTTCACAAAGTGAAAATGTGCAAGGGAAAGGCTATATTCCCCAAACACACAAACAACAACTATCCACTCTATAAATCCTACACCCTCCCAATGGCTATGGTGGATATATTTAACTTTTCTAAGATGGATTGAATAGGTTCCAAGTGCTTTTAGACCCCCAACCAAATCCTAGCACTCAAATCCCTCAAAATTGCCTAATAGGCCTAATTGCTCCCAACTACGTCAACAAAAAGAAGATCTGAAGGTTTCCCCAAACTTATCCAAAGAAATCCTCAAAAAAAAATAAAATTTTTAGATACCCATTTTGGCCTTCTTCAACATATGTCAAAATCAATATAGGTTGTTTTGGACCAACAACCAAATCCCCAAACTTGGCACCCTTTTTAGGCATAAATCAGGGTGATTTTATAAAGCAAGTATATTCTACCTGTACATCCAAAGCTTTAGGCTTTAAAAAGTCCTCCAAAATGATCCTAATCAAAGGAAAATCAAATCAATTTGACTCCCTAGCCTCTACAAATAAAAAACCCCCAATTTGGCCTCTTACAAACCCTCAAATCTAGGGCTTTCTCAATGTGTGACCTCCCAAGACAATATCAACCAAATTAAGGTTAATTAACCATTTATAAGGTATATGTAGATTATATATACCATAAAATACTCCTATCTAATGGATAGATCTCCGGCTGCTACGTTCTAGGCATGCATTTCATGTAACTAGAACCACCAAAAACCCATTAGAAGCCTCTATTCGTGCAAAATCCTACCCAATAATTGTTAGAATGATTATTTAAATTATAATACAGGTTCATTCCATGGGAATCAGATTCTTACATCCATGGAATGACCAAATGCTTCCAAAGTGCTTAAAACATGCACAAATTGTTGCAAAAGTTGCTTGAAATCAACACTTTTGGTAAAATGAAAAGCTATTTGTCTTAATGAACAAGAAATGGTTTATATATCATCCCAATAGGTTTAAAACATAAAAAAAAAATTAGAAACCAATCCAAATAAAATATCTAATTCAAAATGCTCAAAAATAGAGTTTTTATTACATTCCAACTGCTAAATCCGTACAATGCTGATGGAATCCGTATAATGCTTTCAATTTGATGATCCTATGTCTTTACTAGGATATATATGATGAAATACAACTTCCCCAACCATATTCCATTGGTTGTAATCCATAACAAAGGTTAAAACACTCAAATACTAGTTTCCCCCCCTAATTCAAAATATAGTCATTAAGATTTTAAATTTGAATTTAAAACCTTATTAAAATGGTTTAACTCATATTTTAGTTGTTTTTGCCACTTAGGAATTATTATAATACCCCGCTAGGAGCTATTTTATCCCTCTAACCAATCTAGATCCCTTGTTGGCACTATTGGCCACCCTTACATCATTTTTATGCCTAAATCCTTTATCCGAATCTTTAGGACTTTTCAAGTTAACATTAAATTGTTCATTACATTTAGCCATTATAGGCTTCAACACATTCCAATCCACTTTCAAGGATACCATAGATATTTTTCTTTTGTTTTCATCCAAGGTGTGCCTAGATGTTTGCCTAGGTGCTTTTACACCATTCATGCTGCCATTATGTTTTTCTTGTATGAGATTTTCTATCATAGATCTCCTTGGGATGCACAAATGTGGCCCCTTAAATAGTAACACTTTCTACAAGGTATATTTAGAGAATGTACTACAACAAAATTAGCAAAGTCTTTACATACCTTGTATGCTTTTGAGAAATCAATGTCCTCTTCATATAGGTCCTTAAATCCCTCCAAACCTATGCTTTGCAACTTGACCTCTTGGACTATCAACAATCTCCTACTCAAGGCATCAACTATGTTGTTGTTTGTCCCCTTCTTATGTTTTATTGTGAATGTATATGATTGTAGGAACTCCATCCACTTTACATGTCTCAAACTTAGCTTCTCTTGTGAATTAATAAAATTTAGTGCTTGATTATCTATGAAGACCACAAACTCCTTTGGCAATAGGTAGTGTCTCCACTTTTTAAGGGCTTGGACTAGTGCATAAAGTTCTATATCATATGAAAAATATTTTGTCTTGGCTTCATTAAGCCTCTCACTAAAAAATGCTACTATTCTACCCTCTTGGCTAAAGACTACCCCTATTTCTATGTTACTAGCATCACACTCCACCACAAAAGGTTTCTCAAAGCTAGGAAAAACCAAAATAGGTTGTGTTGCCACTTCCTTTTTTAGCTTCTCAAAGCTTTCATCTGTTGCTTTGGTCCATGTGAACTTGGCATTCATGACCCCTTTCATAGTGTCATTCATTGGTTCACATATTTCATTGAACCTTCTTACAAACTTCCTATAAAATTCAGCTAGGCCATCAAAACTCCTAACCTTAGTAGCAGACCTAGGTGTAGGCTAGCTCAAGATTACCTACACCTTGCTTTTGTCCATCTTTAAGTTGCCTTGGGACACTACAAACCCCAAGTATACAAGTTCCTCCTTCATAAATTTACTCTTCTTCAAGTTGACTATCAACTTCTCTTCCTATAACTTCTTCAACACCAATTCAAGGTGCTTCATATGCTCCACTTTTGGTTTTCTAAAAATAAGGATGTCATCTAGGTATACTAAAACAAACACCCCAATGTAGTCCTTCAATACCTCATTCATGAACTTCATGAAGGTACTAGGTGTATTGGTAAGGCAAAATAGCATAACCAACCACTCATAGAGACCCTTAGAAGTCTTGAATGCAGACTTCCATTCATCCCTCTCTTTCATCCTTATTTGATAATAATCACTTTTGAGATCAATTTTAGAAAAATGCCTAGCCCCACCCAAACAATCCATTAGGTCCTCTATTCTAGGAATAGGGAATCTATATCTAATTGTGATTCTATTAATTTATCTTAAATCAGTGCACATTCTCCACCTACCTCCCTTTTTGGGTGCTAGGACTATTGGTACAACACAAGGACTAATGCTCTTCTTGATAAGTCCCTGATCAAGCAATTCTTGCACTTACCTTGCTATCTCCTTATTTTGCTCCAGTGTTATCTTGTAAGAAGCTTTATTAGGTAATGATGCCCCTAGTATGAAGTCAATTTGAGAACTTATGGCCCTCTTAAGGGGTAGAGTAGGAGGTGATCCATAGAAAATTATATCCCTAACACGATCCAACAAATTCTATACTTCAATAGGAATAGGTGTTGGTAAAGATGTCTCCTCCTCTTTAGGTTTCACCATAATGACATACCCCACTTCTTCATTCTCCTTCAAGTCCTTCAGAAACTCCTTTCCACTCATCAACAAGGTCTTAGCAGCAACCTTCTCTTCTTTATATTCCTCTACTATGGACTGTATCCTATAGGTGACCCCATATTTCTTAAGAGAATATTTATTCTCTTTCACATGATGCACTGCTTCTCTGTCAAACTGCCAAGGTCTCCCTAGTAGCAAGTGGCAAGCATCCATAGGGAGTACATCACAAAGGACCTTGTCATGGTATTTCCTAATGGTGATGTTTGCCCAAACTTTTTCATTAACTAGGATGTTCTATCCTTTGTTCAACCAAGTCACCCTATATGGACATACATGTGGTATTTATGTCGATCCAAGTTTTTACATTGCCTCCTTTGACATTACATTGTTAGTAGACCCCGAGTCTATGATTATCTTACATACCTTATCCATTATCTTGCAAGTAGTTCTAAATAGTGCCCTTCTCTGCTTGTGTTCTTCCTTTACTGGCTCCTTCACCAATACCCTCCTTAGCATGAGGTTTTCACCTTTTTCTAATTCAAGATCCACTTCACCTTGTTTTTTATTATCTTCCTCCTGCACATAGGCTATCTTATTTTCTCCATAGGACCCTAATTCTTTATCAAGACATCTATAAGTAGGATGCCCTAACTTGTTGCTATTATAGCATTTCATATTACTAAAATTGGATCCTTTATTGTTTCCATATCTACCCCTACCACCATTGTTGGATCCTCTACCTCTAGCAGATCCTCCTCTCTGACTAGCTTCATTAGACTATTCAATCCACTTAGAGTCTCCCTAGCTTCTTTGTTTATTACTCCTCCCACTAGAGCCTCCCCTTGAACCACCTCTCAAGTCCTTAACTCTACCCCTATTCTTAGAATTGGAGTCCCTTTTCTTCCTCAGATTTTCCTCCACCTTCTTAGCCATTTGAAAACAACTCTAAAGTGTGTTGAGGTTAAAAAAAACTCAATTCATCTTGAATGGACCATTTAATGCCATTTAAGTACCTTGCCACCTTGATAGTCTTTTCTTCTTGCACCCTTGACTGTAGTGCCAACTTTTGAAATTCCTCAGTGTAGGTAGCCACATCAAGTTCCTTTTGTCTGAGAATTTTCCTCTACTTATGGAGCTAAATTTCATAGTCCTCTAGTAGGTATGTCTCTTTGATCTCTGCCACCATTGCCTTCAAATTGGCTATAGGCTTCTTGCCCTCACGTTCTCTTTCTTCTTGCACAAATTTTCACCATGTCAAGGATTGACCTTTCAACCTAGACTTTTTCTACGTCATCTTTTTGGCCTATGTTATCCCTTCACACTCAAAGTAGTTCTCAACACTTTCCAAACACTCCAAGACTACTTCTGCATCCATCTTGCAATGGAATAGAGACACATTCTCTAGAATTTTCCCTCCAAATTCTTTGAGGGCTTTTAGGAATGGCTTCTTCTCACCAAGTGGAGGATCTGGTTCAAGAACTTCATCTTCCAAACTTATTTTCTCTTTACCTTTGTTGTAGTCTCCATATTCTTTAGCTTGGGCTACATCCTCTATCTCTTTCATTCTATCTTTGACCTCCTCTAAGGCTTCATCTAGAACCCTGATCTTTTCTTCCAAGAGCTTCTTATGCTTATCCACCTCTTTGGCCAACTCTGCATTGGTCACCATTTGCACTAACCCACTTGATTTAGTAGGCTAGAATATCTACCACAAGCCACAAATCTTTGGGCTCTGATACCACTTTGATGAGGAGCTTCCTTCCACAAGAGCTCACTAGCTCCACTAAGGCTACCTATGGCCTCCTAGGGTTATCTCTTATACCCTACTCTAGGGAATCACACTCTGGGTTCCTTTCCTCCAAGAAAACTCCCCAATAATTCAAGGTTATCTTCTCTCCTTCCCAGTCTTTCTACTAGGCACAATTAGGCCTTTTGAGGAAAATCCCATCACACTGTGCATAATAGGTTCAAACCAAGCTTAGGCTCTCCTAATGAGTTCTGATGCAGGAGCATGAAGGCCAAGGATGGAGACTAAGAAGACACTAGAGGCAACAAGATGAAAACATGACCATATTGGGTTATTGAATGTAATAAGACCTTGTAAAGGTCCTTTTTTGATATGTTTTGTAGTCATTTTGTTAAAGTTCAAAAATTGTAAGCCATTAATGGCACGATGGAAGGAAAAGGGTTACCTAGGGTTCATTCAAGGTAGTAAAATGGAAAATGGAGTCCTAGAATATACTAGGGTGCATAAATGAGGTCAAATAGTCATAAAGTGCATGTAAAATGCAATAAATATGATGTGATAGCAAAAATATGTCAAATTGTCAAAATGTTGTCAAACAAGCCACATAGGGCACTAAAGTGGAATCAAAGGGATAGGTGAAGTTCTAAGTCCTATTCGGAGTATTGTGTCATTTAGGAATTATGTTAAAAGTCTTTGGCTACTTGAGGTTAGGGTGAAGTACTGTTGTTAAGAGTTATTAAAAACTGCCCCAAGACAGTTAAAGGAGTTTTGGTCATTGGACAGTTTGGAAAGGGAAAGGAAGATTATAAAACATGGTGTAGAGGAATGTACCAAGTAGTGTGTCGAGGATCTCTGTGAGAAAGCTTTAAAAAATCAATAAAAATATAGTATTTTTTTTGCCAGTTCAGAACTGTCACATAATAGTGACCTTTCATTTTGACTGTCTTTTATTTGGTGCAAGTTTTACTTCATTTCAAGTTTCCTTTTGAATACACTAATTATTAGAAGGTTTTAAAGATTATCTTTATTAGAAATAGGTCCTTTGTAAAAGATTTTGCACAGCAAATTATTGACTGTCACTGTCACGTGACAGAGAGATTAATTTTCTGAGATTATTTAAAGTTGTCATCTCTCCCATTGCTGTAATGGAGATGTAACTCATCAGAGAGGTTTTTAAAATGTTAAATGTACCTATATATTATGATTTTGTGAAAGGAAATGAAAGAAAGTGGAGATAGAGGTCTCTAATTGAGATAAAGTGCTGTTTGGAGGGCACATGGTGATTGGACCAATCATGGTCTGGGGATTCTACCAACATTAGGGCTGCTTTTTATTGCATGGAAGGTCATGTTAGGGCTATGAGAAGGTGTTGGATCCATTGGGAGGATCTGGAAGTGAGTGGAAAGGTGAGTTTGAGAAAACCCTAGGCTTGGGCACCTAGGAAGGAGGGTTTGATGGTTGGGTGAATAAACCTTGATGGAATCTCCTATAAATGTCAAAATATATTTTTTTGGATGATAGAACAACTTTGTTTGAGGTCATAAGGTTTGTGGGATGAGATCTATTAGTGGTTGCTTTGTAATAGGAGGGCTAATAGAGGACTAATTGTGGAGCAACAGTAAGTGTTTGGGCATTTGGTCCAAAGGAGTAGTATGAACCTTTAGAGTATGTTATGTAATGTCCAAAAGGGTATCTAGATATGGTCTTATATTTCTAAGTGTTTTGGGAAAGTGGAAGAAAACCTTGAAAACCTGAATAGGTAGGGCTAATTGGGAAATAGGCCTAGTGAAGGGCTAGAATTGAGTTTTTGTATCAGATGATGAGTTGAGGGTTTGGTAATTTTGGGAACATATTATTTGAAGTTGTTTGAAGTGTATGAAGGTGAACAAAACACCTAGTTAAGGTGAAGACAAGATTGGAGCCAATTGAGGCATTGTAGGCATTTGATGGTTGTTGAACAAGATTGCTTGGTGGATTCATTTGAGGGACATGGGGATGATTTCTAAGATGTAGGGCCTATGGTGGCACAAGAATTTGTATGTGCACTCTGATAAGGTTTGGAGATGGTTTGGGTCAAGGAGAGTGATCCTAAGAAGATGCTAGATTGGTGTTATGAGAACACTATGGAAGTCCCTCTTGATATGAGTAATTGAAAGTCCACCTAGGTCTTTGCATCAAGTTCTTTGACCCATTCCCCACCATTCTGCATCATTCTTTTAGGTCCATCACACCAATAACTCCAAATTGCTCAAATTGGTCTTGTAGCCCTAATAGCCCCTATTAGCCCTCCTAAAAATAAGGGTTTGAATTTTCCTCCCAAAAATCCTTAATAAGGCTAGTTGGTGTCTAAAGGAATTTGTCTCCTCTAGACCTAGGGTAAAGTATTTTGGTGATCTTAGGTTATAGTACTATTCGTATAGTATAATTTCCTAAAACCCCTATTTTGAGGATTTCTAAGGTAAAAGAAATGTTTTTCTTCTTTCAAGGTGTTCCTCTTCACTTATTACATCCTCCTCTACCCTTAGTAACCTAATCTTGCCATACCTTATATAAATTGACTCACACTAATCCTTTTTTCACCTTTGCACTTCTTTACAAGCATACATTGTACCTTGCCTAGGGCTCGCTTGTAACCATGGCTAACTGTGTTGCACAAACCCCAACTTCCATATTTTCAACATGTATAAAGGATATTGCCTAATTTACAAAGACCATGAGAGTTTTATCATGGAAGTTCAAGCCATAGCCATTTCTATTCTGACAATTCAAAACTAGACAACAGAATTAGACAAAAAAAGGATTTTCTAAACCTGAAGAAATGAAACTCTTGAATCCAAACAACTATACACATTTTGAAAAAATGATCCAAGGAAGCCAAATAAATGAAAATAGTAACACAAATAACTCCTCTAATTCATTAGTTCACAAAAAATTGCTCCAATGCTCATATAATGCTGCACTAACAAACAATGTTTGTACGTCCAAATATCCAACCCCTAGAACTGGATTGAGGGATGTTTAAATAGTATTCTCCCTCCTCCTTAGCCATTTAGTTGATCCATAACTACTCTAAGTAGTTCATTTCCAAAAATTTCCTAAAAATTTGCTTAGCAACTTTAACAAATCAAAAAGTCGTCAATGAGAAACTTTTTGGCAACTTTTGCAATTATTGCAAACCAAGACTCCAACCTTGACCAGTTTGGTCCCAAACCTTTCCACATGGATTCATATCATCAAATGACCTCTTTTCACCTACTTTAACCTCTTATTGATTGTGTTCACATCATTTTCCCAGTTTAAACACTTTGAGCAACTTTTTGCCTCTTAGGACCTACTTGACAACTTTTAGCTCCTAGACTCAAATAAATCAAAATAAATTATCTACACTCACCTTGGGACTCTCTAAGTAGTCCTTATTGTTTCCTTGGTTGGTTAGACCAAGTACGAACCAAAATTTCTTCAGGGTTTTACCTTACGCTTAGATGCTCTTGTACCAAATTTGTTAATTTACTCTAAGATATTTATGTAAAGGCTACACCAGGATGCCTATCCATCTATGATCTTTGGTGCCCAATTGAAATATTTTTTTAATATAAACACAATCTTGGGCCTCTTGGCCTTTTACATATCAAAAAATAATAATCAATCAATAAGAACTGTAAAAAGATATTAAGGCCTAGAAAGAAAAATTTGATGGTTCTAGGAGTAAGGTTAGTGGTAGTGGTGGTTGTATGTTAGTTTCCCCAAGTAAAAAAAGGTAGTATTTATCCTGCATGTTTTGTTTCAGTTGTTCTAACAACATGACTGAATATGACACCCTTGCTAATAATTTGTATTTGTGTAATTAAGTTTTCAATAATTACACTTTACTTAATTTTATTTAAGATAATATATTTACATATTAGTTATTATTGAGATACTTAGGAGTTTGCATTCTATTTTAGCACATGGTATAGGAAAAATCCACCTATACTTAGTTATTATCTCAAACGTTGTTATTTGTGAGCTAGACCTTTTTGTTCTTATCACATTATCATCCTCTCATTGTTGCCAATGTTACACATTTTTTGTTGTACAATGGAGGACGATCCACCTTTAGTGAACATGTGATTACAACTTGTCTAGTTAATAGATTGTAAAATGAACATGAACCAAAATAACACAACATACATTCAAATATACAAAAATTAAAAGAAATTTTAATACAATTATCATACGTACCAATATATGCAAGGGAACCCATATATTTTATAGATTAACATTAACAACCCCTACATTATTCATATTCCAAAGTTCTTAAATAGAGGCCAGTTAGTTAGGAAGACCAACTAGCACATCCCCTCACTAACAACTACCAATCCCCAAACTATCTTTAAATACAACATTGTATTATTAGGCCCTACATCTATCCCCCCTTCCCCAAAACAAAACATAAAATGAAACAAAAATAGAAGTCATTTTCTATAAAATTCCCCAAAAAAACCAAAAAGAAATAATACTTCAAGAAGTAGGATTGGAGGACATCTTGGAATGGAGGGTCAGTGTTGAGTACATTGTAACTCCCACTCTATAGCCATGTGGTTAGCTCTAACTCCTTGATGTGGGTGCAAGGTGTGCATTATATACTTTTCTCCTTTTGATAATTTGACTTCCAAAGTTTCTTTCTTAGCTTTCCATGCCACCTCCTTTTGCCTTGTGAATTCATTTTCTCCTCCCAACTACCTTGTTAAGTCCTTGTCCTACTACAATGCCAGGAGGATGTCTCAATATGCTTCCTCCGTTTGGGTCAATAACTATATGAGTAGTAGTTTCTCAAGTGTTATGGGAACAATATGTCTAGTAGGCCTGATTACTGTTGCCTAATCACACTTGACTCCACTTTGTATTAGTAAATTCTAGTAGTCTATCTGCATAAATGGCACTAGCAACTTTTTTGCTAAGATGATAACTTTGAAATTTTGTCCTTGCTCCTATTTTATGATCTCTTTAGTAGCCCACTCTCTATCCCTCAACTCTTTGAGGAATTTTTTATCTCTTTCCCCAAATGAAGGTACTATCATCCCTTCTCTAGCTGGCATTGATAACTCCTTGTGAATTAACCTCAGATAGAAATAATAGTTACATGAAAATATGACAAATATAAGAAAATAATAGATCACATAGAAGAGAACACAAGACACCAAGATTTAATGTGGTTCACCCAAACCTTGGGCTATGCCCACCAAACAGAAAATCCAATATTATTATTATCCAGTGATTACAATCCATAATCCCTTATAGCTCAAAGCCACTGCAAGAAGCTACAATGTCACCATTACATTATGAAATCCCTAATCCTAAACCATTTTATACAAGCTTTTTATGGTTAGAAAATTAGGGCTAGAATAAGGCATCTAATATAAAAAATAGTAGTTGATACTTCTATAATATAAGGTCATTTTTGGCTTTGTCAAAACGCCCACGAGAGTGTTGCCCCTTGACTCACCTTGTACTACAACAAGGAGTGCACCTAGGGCATTGCCTTAGGACCCCATCTTGGGGATACTACCTCCAAACCCCTGTAGAAATAATCTAGAGAGAAACCACACTGAACAAACCTCCGAGTCTAATTAGGCTCCACATTGCAACAATCTCCCACTTGGAAATGGATTAGACTCCACACCAATAACGTTACACTTGGAGACTGATGAAAGCACTACTAAAATTGTAGCTCTCACTAGAATATCAAGCCACCTTGGACTCTATTGTTGTTTTATTCTGTTTAGTCTAGAAAACCAACCAAAGCTAAAATGGAGTTCAACTTCTCCCTTGTTACTACCTTGGTAAACATATCTATTGGATTATCATCTATATATATCTTCTCCAAATTTAATTGTCCATCATCCAAAACTAACCAAATGAAATGGTACTACAAGTATTTTATCTTTGAATGTAGAGTATAATTCTTTGTAGGATGAATGAAACTTTGGCTATCTATAAAAAAATGATTATCCCTTTGTGGGTGGCCCAATTCTTCCATGAAGAATTGAAGCCATATCATCTCCTTGGTTGCCTCTATAGTAGCAACATACTTTGCCTTTGTATTGGATAAAACATTAACCTTATGTAAACAAGAAACCCAACTCACTATTGCCCCACCAATAGTAAATACATAACTTGTAGTACTTCATTTGGTATCAATATCCCATGCCAAATTTGAGTCAACATAGCCTTGTAAATCAATAGTAGATCCCCCAAAATATAAACACTTACTGCATGTTCCTCTCAAATATCTAAGAATCCATTTAACTACATTCAAATGCTCAATTCCAATGGCTCCCACTGCATGTGCAATATCTAGCCTTGTATATACCATAACATACATCAAGCTTCCTAAAACTAAAGCATAAGGTACCTTGGACATATTAGCCTCCTCTTCTTGTGTCTTTGGACACATCTCCTTAGTCAATTTCAAATGAGCAGGTAAAGGTGTGCTAACAACTTTAGCATTCTCCATAGAGAAACATTGCAACACCTTCCCAATATAATCAGCTTGAGATAATGTCAATTTTCTATTTTCCCTATCTCTCCAAATCTTTATACAAAGGATTTACTTTGCTACCCCCAAATTCTTTATAGAAAATGAATGTGCTAACTATTCCTTTAACCCCTTAATGTGATCCATGTTAGACCCATCTACAAGCATATCATCAACATATAAACATAAAATAATGTAGATGTCATCATCTAACCTCTTAAAGTAAACAAAATGATCTGAATGACACCTACTATATCTATGCTCATGCATAAAACTATCAAATTTTAGATACCATTATCGAGGTGCTTTCTTTAAGCCATATAAACTTATTTGCAATCTACACACTAAGTTCTCCTTACCTTTGACCTCAAATCCCTATGGTTCTGCCATATATATCTCTTCATCAAAATCACCATGAAGAAAGGTTGTTCTAACATCAAGCTACTCCAAATGCAAATCTCTAGTAGCCACAATACTTAAAACAATGCAAATAGAAGTCATTTTAACAATAGGAGAAAATATCTCGTCAAAATCAATGCCTTTTTTATGTGCTTGAATCCTTTTACCACTAATCTAACTTTAAATCATTTCTTACCTCCATCCTCTTCTTTTAATTGGTAAACCCATTTATTATGTAAAGCCCTTTTACCTATAGGCAAATTGTATAAATCTCATGCCTTATTTTTAGCAAAAAGTCCATTTCTTACTTCATTGCAAAATCCCTTTGAATCTTTGTATCCACCTACATAGTTGCATCATAACACTTAGGCTCATCAGTATCAGTTGATAAAATAGAGTAAAAAGAGGGAGAAAATCTTTCTGGAGGTCTAGTTAGCCTTGTTGACCATCTAAAATTCACTGGAGTGTGTAGTATTTGTTGTTGTAGATCATGAGGAA
Source organism: Cupressus sempervirens (assembly GCA_028749045.1). Lineage (NCBI taxonomy): Eukaryota > Viridiplantae > Streptophyta > Pinopsida > Cupressales > Cupressaceae > Cupressus > Cupressus sempervirens. The sequence goes on along the minus strand of CM053784.1, from coordinate 147,702,546 downwards.
CTGCTAGAATATCATCTTTTGGAGTATCATCCAACACTCCATAATCATTTTCTTTATTTTCATGCTACGACAATAGATCTTTGTACAACACTTTCTCATTGAATATGACATCCTTGCTTCTTACAATTTTATGATTTTTAAAATTCCAAAGCCTATAACCAAATTCATCAATTTCATATCCAAAAAATACACATTTATTTGACTTAGGTTCACAACCAAAGATTTTGAGAAAAGAATAACTCACCTTCTTACTAGTTCATGCTTCCTCTGGAATAGCACAACCTAAAGGAGTAGAGGGACCTCTATTAATCAAATATACAATTGTATTGACAACCTCTATTGAAATATTCTAGGGCAACCTAGCATGCAACCTCATGCTCTTTGCATGCTCCATTATTGTCATGTTCATGCGTTTGACCACTCCATTTTCCTACAAAGTCCTTGGAATAGTTTTATGTCTACAAATACCATTGGTGGAGCAATAATATACAAATTCATGACTATAATACTCACCACCACCATCAAATCTGAGACATTTTAGATTTTTACTAGTCTCATTTTCAACCAAGCATTTCTATTTTTTAAAAGTTTGAAACAAATCAGATTTTTGGCTAAGGAAATAAACTCATACTTTTCTAGTTGCATCATGAATAAATGTAACATAATAATGAGAGCCATCAAGGGAAGATACTTGAGTTGGTCCCCATACATCTGTATACACAAGCTCTAATTTATCATTTTTCTTTTCCTTCCCAATCTTCACAAAACTCACTCTCTTATTTTCCATACACACAACTTTCACATAAAACCATATTAATACATTTTAGACCTGGTAAAAAATTCTTTGAAGGAAGTAATTTTGTACCTTTCTCACTCATGTGCCCATGTTTGTGGTGCCATAGTAATGTACCATAATCTACAACATTTGTTTGTTCTCCCTGCTCAACTACAACTGTTCTTGAACATTCATTTTTCTTTTAAACAATCAAAGTAGAAGGAACAATATGACCTACACCTTTCTACTACAAGGGAACCTTTTGAAACCTTCTAATTTTTATCATTAAAAGTAACTACGCAACCCTAATCACCGAGTTGCCCTGTTAAAACTAAATTCCTACTCAGCCTCGAAAAATTTCTTACCTCATGTAGAAGCCAATGATTCACATTCTACAACTTAATCTTAAAATTTCCTTTTCCAACAATCTGATAGGATTCATTATCCCCCAAATAAACAAGCCCAAAATCCCCTTAGGAATAATCAATAAAATAACCTCTATGTGGTGTAGCATGAAACGAATCACTATAATCTAAAACCCATGACTCATCGACACTTTCTAAAGAAAGAATCAAAGCATCCTCTTCATATTTGTTACTTACCACATTTGCCTCCTTGTTCCCTTCTAGTTTATCTCCTTCATTGTTCTTTTGGGTCCAACAATCTTTCTTCTTATGCCCTGGTTTTCCATAGTACTAGCAATCTCTTGGTCCTCTAGATTGAGATCTCTTTCCCTTTCACTTTCCTCTTGATTTCCCATGATTTCCAGAATTGTTTCCTCTCTGTCATTCAACCTCTACTTTGTGCATTCAAAGCACTTCTTGATGTAGATCCACCTAAGGTTTTTCTATGAGTTTCCTCACTCAAAATAACACCAATCACATCATTGAATTTTAGGGTATTAGATCTAGAAACATAATTACTCACAACCATTACCAAGGCATTCCATCTTTCAGGAAAAGAACACAAATCAAGAGAGCCCTAATTTCTTCATCAAAATTGACATTCACAGAAGATAATTGACTAGTAACAATATTAAAGTCATTTAAATGATTACCCATAGATCCACCTTCTCCCATCTTCATATTAAATAAATGCTTCATGAAAAATACCTTGTTTGAAGCGAAGGGCTTTTCATATAGTGTCTCTAGGGTTTGCATCAACTCTTCTGCCATCTTTGCTTTTCTAAAATTGAATTTCATTAATGGTGCCAAGCATAATCAAATGCTTTCAAGTGCCTTTCTATCTAAAATCTCCTAGTTCTAACCTATAATAGTTCCATATTTCTTGGCTTTTCCTTCCAATGGCTTCCATAAATCCTTCATGGTAAACATAGTCCTCCATTTGTATCTTCCATAAATAAAAGTTCTACCCATTAAACTTCTCAAAATTTAGCTTACCCTCATCTACCATCACTCCCACTCAACCTTGAGACCTTCCTATAGAGGATTGGTAAACAAAAATGACAATGGTCTAGCTAAAAAAATGATGACAGTCTGAGCCAAAAAAAAAATGATGATTTCTTGGCTCTAATACAACACAAAGATGCCAAGATGAAACCATTATGCCATGTATTATCTGTAGGGTTCCACTCAGCTTAAAGGTATAAGCATTCTCCTATGCTCTGAGATAGCTTATGTTCAAACTGCTTCCAAGAACAATGTGATAGATTGATGGGGCATGTAGAAAGATTTATGTTTTAACTATAGAGATTACCTCAGCCTTTTTGGTAGGACATGTTCTCAATTTTACATCCTTCCCATATTTTGTCCATTTACTATGGGTAGCATCCAAATGCCAATATTAGACGTGCAACTCCCACCAGTAAGTTTTCTTTTCACTAGGTCTATAATGCACCTCCATTTATCATCCTCTATGAATGTTTTATTTAACCCATGATTGCTATTCTTACTTGGAATTTTGTCCCTTTCTTATTTTGAAAGATCATCCTTGCACATAAGGTGGACACATTTCTCCTTTTCTTCTGTTATCATTTTTGCAATTTTTGTTGCATCATAACTTTTGTTGGGAACCCCAAATACTTTATTTATCTCTTTTGGAGAATATGATATAGTGAAGGTTTGTTGAAAATATTAAATCATAGACTTGCACCCCTTCTTTAATATCTAGCAAACATGGTTCACAACATAGGGTTAGATTCCTTTAAATTAAAAATGGGCATAAAAAATATTTTATCTACCTTTTCTTTCTTAATGCCTCCTTAAGTACATGGTTCTCCTTAGAATTCTCCCACCACATCCGACACTCACTCCCTACTACACTTTTAAATGTGACATTGACAACTATGATATCTTCTACATGTTTCCCCTTATCCTTTTTGGTAGCTATTTTGGTCACCTAAAAATCCTTATTGTTTTTAGAATCAATAAATTTCTGTTTTCTTGGGTTTCCAATGTTGGTCTTCACCATTTTATGGTACTAAGAAAAATCTTAAGGAAACTTTAATTCTATTTTGTCTCTAACTATTTTTTCCTCCACGTGGCTTTGCTTGACTCCTTCTTAGAATGATATCTTATAAATGCTATGTTTCTCATACTTTATAGGTACAACTTTATGTTTTGTACTCATTCCAAAATTTGGTGAGATTGACAAATAACTCTTCAAACTCTACCCAATTCTTTCTCTTTTGTATGTGGATTACACCCAACTTTGGTCATCATATGCCAATCTGCCTCCATATGTGGGTCTCACTGAGTATATTTCCTTGCACAACACCTTGTATTTGTATGCCATATTGTATGACAACTCTTATTTTTATGCTACCTTGTATTCCCAATCTTTCTCCTATGTCAACCCTCCATAGTTATTTTATATGTACACAATTTATATGTTTTCTCATTTATACACGTATGTGTACTTCAACACTATCTTTTCCTCAGCTTGTATGTAAACCATTGCCTCACACTTACCCAAGTTCACCTATTCCATGCACAACAATAACTCCACTCCCATTCTCCTTATAAATATGTACTCCCTTACTACCGCTAACCACAATTTCTTTAGGTCTCAACTCATATAAGGAACAAGTATTATGAGTTGGTTTAATTATTTTTCTTTTCATACCTTCTTTTATCTTTTCTTTTTTTCTTATTCCTCCTTTTAACTTGTTATTTTCTTTTTTCTATCAATGAAATAAGTAGAAAAAGGTGCATTTATTTCCTTATAGGGTTTTATTTTAGACCCATTGACTAAGTCCCTTAAGGGATTATTATTGATAGTCACCAACTTTATTGCTCCATTTTATTTTACTGTCATTATTATGTATGGTCCCAACCATCTTACTTTGAGCTTAGTAGATTTTATTTCATTTTTTCCATTATACTTGAGTACCAATTGCCTCTATTTAAAATTCATTATCTTCAAATGTTTATCATGCCAAAAAAATTGTCTCCCTCATGGAACTTTGGTAGCCCATTGATCCATAGTTTTTCTTTCATCCAATTTTATTAAGGCATTTAGTCATTCTCTTAGACTCTCTATATCACCTAGTCTATGTTGAACTAGTATTCTTAGACTACATACTACATATTCCATTGACATCACAACCTCCTGCCTATACATTAGGAGAAAAGGAGTCTACCTAGTGGTGGCCTTATAAGTAGCCTTGTAAGCCCATAAGACTACTAGAAGCCTTTCCTCACAATTTCATTTTTTCACTGCACAAGTCTTATACAAAATGGTTACCACACTTGTGTTCATGGCCTCTGCTTGCCTATTGGCCTTTGGGTAGTAAAGACTAGAAAAAGAATGGAATATTTTGTACTTGTCATTTTTTGGATTGCCTAGTTTATAAAGTGCACTCCTCTATCATTGGTTAGTTGTAAGGGTATGCCAAATCAAGTCATCATCTATTCAAAGAGGAATTTTTTCATACTTATCATAGTATTTTCTTGGAATGCCCTTACCTCCACCCTTTTTGTAAGACACTCCACTGCAACCCCTATATATCTACATTTGTGAGTTTTGTTAATATGTAGGGGGCCAACAAAGTCTAAATCATAGTGCTAAAATAAATCATGTAGTTTTGAGGGTAATAGTGGCATAAAGTCTCTTTTGAGTAGTTTTTTTACCCTCTGACAAGTATCACAACTAAGGACCCATTCTCGGGCATTTGCATGAAGGGTGGGCCACCAAAGTCTTGCTAAAAGTATCTTCTAGGTTATAGCATCCGGTCCCATATGCCCTCCTTCTATACCTTCATGGGCCTCCTTTAGGACCTCAAGTATTTCTCCATCCATCACACATCTTTTTAGCACCTCATCTATCTCTATCTTATATAATAACCCCTTAATAAGTTGGAATGCCTTTCTCTTCAATACAATCTTTCTCCTTGTAGCCACTACCATTTTCCTTAGTAAGGTAGCAGTATATCGATATTGGCCAATACATTCATACTATTGTGGAAGCACAATAATTTGACACAAGCTTGTGTAAGGAAAGTCTTTGTTTACCCCATTTCCAATAGGTTCTTTGAACTTTATTCTGGACAATTGGTTTGCAATCAAATGAATATTCTCTAGCTAGACTATGATCTTAAAGGTAAATTCTTGGAGGAGGATCAAGCACCTACTAACTCTTCTTTGGACAAAGGTTTGTTAACCATATACATAAGATCTTAATGCTATATACAAAATGTAAAAGGAGTGGCTAGTAAGTAATGTTTTAAATTTTAAACTATATAGACCATACCTAGAGCTTCTCTTTGTGGTACTATAATTTTGTTCCACTTTTGAAAGTAACTTGCTAGAAAAGTACACCAGTTGGTTCAATCCCCCCTTTCCCATTTGTGCCAAAGTGGCACCTATTGCATAGTTGGATGCATCCACATGGACATGAAACTCCTTGTTCCAGTCCAGATAAATGAGGATCAAGTTTCCCACCAGTCACCTCTTCAATTGTTGAAAGACCACTTCTTGGTCCTTTTCCCATGCAACTTTTTCCCCTTTTCTCATTAATTTCTCCAAGGGTAGGGATACTTCTACAAACCCCTATATAAATCTCCTAAAGTATCCCACATGCCCTAGAATTGACTTGACACTCATCACATCTATGGGAGCCTCCATGTGAACAATGACTCTAATTTTTTTGGGGTTTGTCTTCAAACCTTCTTTGCACACTATGTGTCTAAGGAGCCTACCTTGGGGAACCATGAAATAATATTTCTTTGGGTTTAATTTTGGCCTAGCCATTCTACATCATTCCATGAATTCTCCTATAACCTTCAAGTGTTGTTCCTTTCCATTGTAGATAGACCATTGATCTAGGAAGGATTTAAAATTGAATACTAACATCTTCATTAGGTTCAATTCCGTCCAACCTTTTCCTCGACTTCTAAATTAGAGGTTGTCTCTTGACTTATAGACTATCTCCTTAGGTAAATTATGTATTTTTGACCATCCAATTAAATAGAAAGGGTATTTTTCTTCTAGATATGATTAGCCTTTTTAGAAATTAACCATCCTCTCCCTCATGATGTATCACACCTCTTCTTCTCCAAGGAAATCACTGCAAAATTGAGGAAGAATTTTTGAGTGCCTATAACCACTTTTTGTCCCATTAAGGTTCCAATGTGATTGATCCCATGTTGACCTCCTCCTACTAAATGGAATATGGGTGGATACAAGGTTGGTTTCTTGACAGCCATCCATGCTTCTTTAAGGAGAACATTAACTCCTGAGTATCCATCTACAATAGTATTGGTCAATTTGTACCCTATAATCTTTGTTACCAAATTTTAATACCCACATTTTAAACTTCAAAACTGACCCCATAGAAGGAATCTTTGGCTGATTTTTATTGCGAACAATGGTTTTGCAGTCTATGACTTGTGAAGTAGTTAGTATTTTGGGAATATGTTGAACCTAAACTTCAAACCTTGAAGTACAGAGGTTCAAGTTCAAAGTTAGAGATTGAGCTTACAATTCAGAGAGTCAAGGATCAAATCCTATTTCAAATCTAGTGGTTCAAGTTCAAAGTTCTAATTCATGACTCCAAAATTAAAGTTGAAATATTTCATATTAGTTTTTTAGCCCCAAGATTCAAGTTCACCTTCTGAGTTACAAATTGGGATATTCAATAAAGGAAGAATTTCATTTGGGGTTAACTATCAAGGAGTGCAATCAAGTGAACGATATTAATACAACAAGACTAAAGTCAAAATCTTGTTTCACTAACCCCATGAAAGGTCAATATTCAAACCTATAAATATGGGTTACATGAAGTTTAGATCAAGAATTCCCATCATTAATAGTCAACATATAATTAAACTTTCTTGCAATTGAGAATATATATGGGCCAAATCTACAATGCTATAGTGACATGATTAAAATTGCATGCTCTAGGAATTCACCTTTCATGACCACAGTTCATTATATTTGGAAATCCTCCATTGTTGATAGGCTCCTGACAAGAGACTTGATACTAGCGGTCCACCATAAAGAGATAATTTGTGAAGACATGCTCCTTTCAGTTAAACATTGATTGAGAATCCCTAAGCTTCATAATGTTTGTGGGGGCATAGGAAATAAGCATATACTCAACCTTTAAAATGTTTGGATCATAAATGTTAAAGTTACAATGGGCTTAGTTCTCATTTTTTTTTGTTTTTTGGCTTGAATGGTAAGTCACTTTTTATAATCATCTAATTCTTGATGTGGATGGATAGGTCAATGTCAAGAGCATCAGGTTTCACATACTAATTGGAAGGGATTAAAAAATGTGCTACATTTGTCTGAGCAAAACAAAAGGGAATACCCCAATTAGAATCGAATCTTGATGGAAGCATGATGGAGGAGCCTCCATACATATTTTCTTGATAGCATATCATTTCTCTTGAATGATGGCCAATTTTTCTCAACTTCTTAATTCACAAATGTCGATCTTGAAAAATATAATAAAAGGATGACAATGAATGGGAAGAACCATGATGTGATCGACACCCCTCAAGTATTTGAAAAGACTCTAAATTGGGTTATGTCATAGGTTGTATGTGTGAGAAGAACCTAATGCATGCATGATACACTTGACAAAATGCTCGAAAGTTGGTTCAATGATGAATGAAGATCTCGAACCCAAGCCCAAGTTTCCACCAACAACCACTAGACATGTGCTAAGATGAATGTGATGACTGAAAAAAGATTTGAATTGGGCTACTCATGATTTTTAAAACTTGTGGAGAGGGAATGCAATGTGTACAAACTTGACGACTACAAAGACTCAAGATCCTCACTTTGAACATGGCTATCGGTGGTGCCAAGCACCCAATAGGTAACAAGGCCTTGAAATAATCCATTGAACCAATTAAAAAGAAAAGGGTGGTCACAATATATATACCATTCATTTGAAAATTGCCAATAGCCAGCACAAGAGATTTATAGTTGCATATACTTCATAGCCTGACAAATATAAAACCAAGTTGATGAAATGTTGGACAAAATTCCTAGAGGAGCAAGATTCGACGCCATGGTTGAGAGGGAGTCGATCACATTGTACACCTTATATGGGATCAATACAAATGATGGCCAAGTTCTCCTAAATATATACTTATGTTGGCATCCATTCGCATGAAGGAGACCATAAAGTGTCTGACAAATTGTTAACACTACCCAAAGATGTTGATGACAAGCTTGTGCTCTCCACAAACCCAAACGAAAATTTCTCAATTCATAAGGGAAAGATAAATGAATTAGGCCATTGGCATAAGGCACTGAATATATGACAGATTACAAAGGAAAACGAGTCTATTAGTGTTCTACAATTTGAAGTTAACTCAGGAAATTTTATCACTCTAAAAAAAATGCATTGAAGACTCAAGTCTATGCAGAGGGCTTGATGAAATACCCAGAGGTTAATAGTTGGCATGGAATGTGCTAGTAAAAGATATATGTCTTCAAGTAAATGATAGAGCATCCCCAAGTCAATGGTATTTTAGAAACAAAGAGTCAAGATTCCACCATTGTCGATATTTATAAGGTTGTTGCAAACCTTGTGGAGACTTTCATATCGAATCCAATGGAGATATTAGTGTGCTAAAATACCAATATTGGATAATAACACCTGTCATGCAACATGGGCATGTAAGTTTTTTTTTTTTTTTTTTTTTGGAAAAAGTGGATGAGCCACTATATATATATATGTGTATATATATATATATATATATATATATATATATATATATATATATATAAACTAGTTCAAGAGCTCAATTGGGAAAGAACCAGAAAGAAAACCCAGCATCATCACAATATGTACAAATAAAAATCATTGATATTTACAACATATTATATCAATGAGTAATTCATGGGCATGTAAGTTATATTTATGAATTCCCCAATTATTAGAGGAAGCCAATGAAGGATTATATCATTAAAATAGTCAAGATATTTGAAGGGCGTAAAAAAAATAGTTTATCATTAAGAAGTGATTAAAGGTTTTTCTTCCAAGAATTAGTTATCTTGGTAATTAAAGGGTCATGGAGAAGGAAAGGTGTTAAATAGGGAATTCAATGATGTAAAAGGGGCTTCTTTTTTTGCATGTCATGTGGTTGCCAAGGGAGGGGGCATATTTCTATTTTATAATAGGGGAATAAGGGAAGAATATTTTATTTTTCTACAAAAGTTGTTTGTAATCTCAGGGCTAGGGAAATCATGTGATTTACATTATTTTGTGTATAAAATGAAGAAAAGGTTATGTTGATCTGATTTTGTCTCTGAATATATCTTTCTTGGATTGATGTTGATTGTGTAGTCACATCTTTCATATTTTGAATGTAGTTTTGTGGTTACTTGTAATTTGTAGAATAAATAATGTTTTATTTTATTTCCTCTACAATGTAAAGAAGGATTGGATGAATGGTCATGTGGCTATTTTATGATCTTTCTCTCTTTATTCTAATCTAAATCTAGCAATCACATTCATTCATGTTTATGAATGAATGTAAGAAACCCTTGGTATCTTTAGGTTGAAGATATATCCTATTATTCAATTCATTGTAAATCTTTCAACAAGGGAGCTATATCTCTCAATTTAGAGGAGGGTTATCAACCTATGATAGCTCATCCAACTATTAGTTCTATTTGTTCTTCTCTCTAGGAATTTAAGAGTCAATTTATTTCATTATTTCTTTGAAGTAAAATTTGTTTACTAATAGGTTTTTGGTGATTCTACTAGGGACTAAAATCAAGGATTTAGTGCTTGCCTTTTGGTTTCTTGGAGTTTATTTTGTCTCTGTGTATAGGAGGTAGCAACTATGTATAATGACCATGCATGAAAGAAGGATCTTAAATAAAAAAATACCTGACCCTACCATTTTGAACATCAACAAGATCAATGACAAAGTGTTACAAGATTTCTAGAAGCACTAGAAAGAGAGTATTTCACATGCTGTAAAAACCAATCTTAGCCTTGAAGACAATCATATTTCTACCCTACCATGGAGGAGCTTATTTCATAGGTTCCACAAGCTAAAAGACCTAGAAGAATATAAGAAATAAGTACAACTACTTTAGAAAGAGTTAGAAATGGATGACATTGAAGCCCCAATTATTCAAGTCTCATCTCTCTCATATAGTTACCTTGTGATGAATGAGAATGAGTTTCAACAAGAACAAAAATTGGTGAATCCAAATTAGAAAGGTTCTAAAAACACAATAAGCTTGGAAGAGAATGTTGCATGTGATTCTTTTCTACTTCCACAACATAAAGGTAATGATGTAGATAGTCCTCCTTGTGTAAAGGTCTATAATGACCATATTCTGGAATATTTCTCCTTTAAAGATAATAAGATTTCTAACCTTCTTGATTATGCTCTTCTACCTTCTTTCGATGAGGCTTGTGGTGAAGATGAAATTGCAAAGGAGATGCTCATGCCCACCAACAAAGAAATGGTGTAGCTTGATGAATTTCAAATATCAACAAAGTTTGAATGCATAAGTGGAGGAAATCTTCTTGAGTGCATCCCTCTTCCAAAGGATTAAACTATTGGTATTTCTTATTCCTCTCACCAACAAAAAAATGAATATTTTAGCCACCCATGAAATTTGATTCCATAAGTTTAATAGCAAAAGAAAAGGATGAGATGTATGTAGTAAGGTGTGATGGAAAGAAGATTGAGCATGCTCAAGCATCTACAAGTTAGTTTGGTGGTGATTCCTTGAATGAAGATGAGATTATCAATGGGCTCTTGTTATAAATCAAGAAAGAAGATTCCAAAGGTAAATGCTTGGATAATAATGATGCAGCTCACCTGGTCAAGGAATTTTCAAGTCTAGATGCAGTAGTAAGAAAGGTAGAAGAATTTTACATAGAACTAAACAATAAGGTTACTTGGAGTAGGCCTAATCCTTTATACCCACCAATATAATCTTATGAAAACATATACAACCATATATTCTAGCTATCATCTTTGGACGAGGAAGATTATCTCTTTTCTCTTAGGACAAAAAGTGCTGAGACAAATAGAACTTGAGGAGAATTTCAAAATCTAGTAGCTGCAAGTGATAATGTTTTTTTGAATAGGAAGAAATTATTGAAGAACTCCTATTAATGATCAAATATGAAGATTCTAGAGGTAAAAATCTAGATGTTGATTTGATTGATACATTTGGCTTGGATGAAATATTTTTTGAGTAGTAGAGACAAAATTTGATGAAGCCTACCTATGTCATGCTAATCCTATGTTAGATGAAGCATTTCCTTAGTCTAAATATGTTGCTAATGCTAAAAGTCTTTCCAAAAGTTGGGTTTTCATAGATGTTAACGATATAGATGAGATGAGTTCCTTTGTGAACATTTTTAAGCCAAATTTTTTTCAACCACTAATTAAAGATGGTCTTGAGAGTTTTACACTATAGACTTAAGAAAAGGGAGAGATCTATGATGAGATACCTGGCCAATCTCAATTCACAGAGAAATTAATAGATTCATAACAAAACACAATACAGATTCAAAACTCTCAATTCTTCATTCCTCGAAAACTACTACATGGATCTCTAACTCCATTAAACAACTACCACAAAAATAGGAAATTTCCAAATATGACAAATTTTGACAATAGGAAAACTATGCCATTTTTGGTAACTTCTAAAAAACCTCTGAAAGCAATTTCAAAGTTTTCTAAATCTACCCTTTAAACCAAAGAGGCAAATTGCCAACTAATCTCCAAAATTTAGAAATAAATTTCAAAGTTATTGCAAAGCAGAAAAAATAAAAAAACACCTAAGATATTTTAAAACTAAAATTTAGAGGTCAAAATGGAATTTTTGGCTCTTGCAAAATAGTCAAAATGGCCCCAACCGAGCTAGTTGAGTTGGAAACCACCTCAACTATAGAGTTTGAAAAAAACCCAGAAAAATCTAAGAAAATCTAGATTTGAGTCAAAAGTTATGACTCTTCGAACTCCCTACATCATGAGATATGGTTATTTGGATTGAGCATTGGTCGAAAAGGCTCTTCCATACATTTTGCTCAGCTTGCAAAAATAAGGAGGTCATCATGTGTAGGTTATGCCAATTTATCTCATTCAGAAGATGCCCATTGTTTTGAAAGGGACCTTTCTTCTTTCAGCTCGTAAATGGTTTTGGATAAGTTTTCCTCAACTTTGGTTCCTATGGTGAGTTCTTCTCACCTGTATATACTTATAAATAGCTTGTTTCTCTTTGAGTTTTGGTGCTATTTGGTTTTGTCAGTTGGTTTTGCTTTCCTTGTTGGTTTTTTTAGTGTTTTTCTCTCTTGTGGCTTTGGTAGTTTAGGTTTTTTTTGGCTTTCCCTATCCTCCTACTCTTCCCCTCTCCACAAGTAGTCCTTTCAATCTCTATTTTTTTCTAGAATCTATTTTCCAATGGATATGACACTGGTCCCTTTATCAGAGATTGATGGATTCTTCATATCCATCATGACCCACATCCCCAGTCAGAGCCAATTGTTAACAAATTTTAATAGTTGCATTTTAAACTTAAAAACTGACACCATAGAAGGAATATTTGGTTAATTTTTATTGCTAAAAATGGTTTTGTAGTATGTGACTTGTGAAGAAGTTAGTGTGTTGGGAATATGTTTGACCTAAACTTTGAATCTCGAAGTTTAGAGGTTCAAGTTCAAAGTTAGAGATTGAGCTTACAATTTAGAGAGTCAAGGTTAATATCCTAGATCAAATCTAGTGGTTCAAGTTCAAAGTTTTGAGTCATGACTCTAGAATGGAATCTGAAATATTTTAGATCAATGTGTTATCCCTAGGATTCAAGTTCACCTTTAGATTTGCAGATTGGTATGTTCAATCAAAAAAGAATTTCATTTTGGTTTAATTATCAAGGAGTGCAATCAACTGAAGCCTGAAATCAAAATCTTGTTTCACTGACCCCATGAAAAGTCAATTTGAGACTTGAAAATATGGGTTATATGAAGTTTGGATCAATAATTCCCATCATTAATCATCAACATACAATTAAATTTTCTTGCAATTGAGAATCTATATGGGCCAAATCTATTATGCTATAGCAGTATGATTAAAATTGCATGCTTTGGGAATTCACCTTTCATGATCATGGTTCATTATAATTGGAAATCCTCTATTGTTGATAGGCTTCTAAAAAGACACCTAATACTGGCAGTCCACCATAAAGAGATAATTTGTGACGACATCCTCCTTTAGTTAAAGATCGATTGAGAATCCCTAAGCTTCATAATGTTTGTGGGGGTGCAGGAAATAAGAATATACTCAGCCTTTAAAATGTTTGGATCATAAATGTTAAAGTTTCAAAGGGATTTGTTCTCATTTTTTTGTTTGATTATTGGTGCAAGTGGTAAGTCTATTTTCTTTATCATCTAATTCTTGATGCAGATGGATAGGTCAATGTTAAGAGCATCGAGTTTCACATATTGATTGGAAGGGATTAAAAAATGTACTACATGTGTCTGAGAAAAAAAAAAGGGAATGCCCCAATTAGAATCAAATCTTGATGGAAGTATGATGGAGGAGCCTTCATACATATTTTCTCAATAGTATATCATTTCTCTTGAATGAGGTCAATTGTTCTCATTTTCTTAATTCATGGATGTCGATCCTGAAAAAGATAATAAAAGGATGACAATGAATGGAAGAAGCCATCATGTGATCAACACCCCTCAAGTAACTGAAGAGACTCTGAATTGGGTTACATCATAGGTTGTATATGTGAGAAGAACTTGATGTGTGCATCATATGCTTGACAAAATTCCTGAAAGTTGATTTGATGATGAATGAAGATCCTAAAGAAACATGAGGCTCTCCTAAGCCCAAGTTTCCAACAACAACCACTAGATGCATACTAAGATGAATGTGATGATGGGAAAAAGGCATTGAATTGGGATACTCATGATTTTTAAAACATGTGGAGAGGGAATGTGATGTGTACAAACTTGATAACTACGAAGACCCAAGAAACATCTCGATGACTCCAAAGACCTGAGGACCTCGCCTAGAACATGGCTATTGATGGTGCCAAGCACTTGATAAGTAACAAGGCCTTGAAATAATCCATTGAACGAATTAAAAAGATAATGGTGGACACTACACACACACACACACACACACACACACACACACACACACACACACACCATTCATTTGATAATTTCCAATAGCCAGCACATGAGATTTGTAGTTGCATATACTTCAAAGCATGACAAATATAAAACCAAGTTGATGAGGTGTTGGACAAAATGCCCAGAACAAGAGTCAATGCCATGGTTGAGAGGGATTTATGTACCTTATATGGCATTGATACAAAGGATGTCCAAGTCCTTCTTAATATATACTTATGTTGTCATCCATTCACATGAAGGAGACCATAAAGTGTCTGACAAATTGTCAATACTGCTATTTACAGGCTCATTCTCTCCACAGACCCAAATGATATTTCTCAATTTATAAGGGAAAGATAAATGAATCAATCTATTTGCATAAGGCATTAAATATATGCTATATTTCAAAGGAAAACAAGTCTATTAATGTTCTACAGTTTGAATTTAACCTGTGAAATCCTATTACTCCAAAAAAATGCATTCGAGGCTCGAGTCTATGCAAAGGGCTTGCTAAAATACCCATAGGTCAACAAATGGCATGGAATGTGATAGTAAATGACATATGTCTTCAAGTAAATGATGGAGCATCCCCAGGTCGGTGGTATTTTGGAAACAAAGAGTCAAGATTCCACTAGTGTCGATATTTATAAGGTTGTTGCAAACCTTGTAGAGACTTTCATATCAAATCCAATGGAGATATTAGTGTACTAAAATACCAATGTTGGATAATAACACCTAGCATGCAACATGGAAATGTAAGTTATAGTTACAAATTCCTCAATTATTAGAAGAAGCCCAATGAAGGATTATATAATTAAAATAGTTGAGATATTCAAAGGGCATAAAAAAATTGTTTATCATTAAGAAGTGATTAAAGGTTTTTCTTCCAAGAATTGATTATGTCAGTAATTGAAGGGTCATGAAAAAGAAAAGGTGTTAAATAGGGAATTTAATGATGTAAAAGGGGCTTCTTTTTTTGAATGTTGTGTGGCTGCCAAGGGATGGGGACATATGTTATGTATTGTAATAGGGGAATAAGGGAAGAATATTTTTTTTTTTTTTGCAAAATTTGTTTGTAATCTCAGGGATAGGGAAATTGTGTGATTTCCTTTTTTTTGAAAATGAAGAGAAGCTCATGTTGATCTAATTTTGTGTCTGAATATATCTTTCTTAGATTGATGTTGGTTGTGTTGTCACATCTTTTGTGTTTTGAATGCAGTCCTGTGGTTACTTGCAATTTGTAGAATAAATAATGTTTTCTTTTATTTATTCTAAAATGTAAAAAAGGATTGGATTAATGGTCGTGTGGCTATTTTTTGATCTTTTTCTCTTTAGTCTAATCTAAATCTAGCAATTGCATTCATTCATGTTTATGAATGAATGTCAGAAACCCTTGGTATCTTCAAGTTAAAGATATATCCTATTATTCAATTTGTTGTAAATATTTCATTGAGGGAGTTGTACCTCTCAATTCAAAGGAGGTTTATTAGCCTATGATAGCTCATCCAGGTGTTAGTTCTATTTTTTCTTCTCTCAAGTCATTTAAGAGTTAATTTATTTTGTTATTTTCGAAGGACAATTTGTTTACTAACAATCTCCATCTCCATCACCACCAATATTCTTCCCATTCCTATGGTAAATACATAGTTATTATCTTTACCCATTTTTTCTTCCTCCAATGGTTCTTCCTTATTACTTTTCCCATGTGCTATAGCCACCCTTAATTGTAGTAATGTCTCCATATTATCCCCAATCTTTATTGGTACAGTGGTCTCAGTGACTTTCTTCATTATGTTAGTTTCCAAAATGGATTCGATGGAGGAGGCTTTAGGAGTACTTATCTTCCCTTCCTTATCCATCATTTCTTAGATCTTTCTTCTCACTTCATCCAAGCTATCCTTTTTTGTACTTATATTTAGATATGTGAGGTTTTTTGCCTATATCTAGGTGATAGCTAAAACTTCCTATTGTTGTGTTAGAATATATAATCCACCAATATAACTAAGAGCAGGGGGGCATGAATCAATTATCCAACTATTATCACAATTAAGTAACTTATTAAATCTTAACCATATGAGCAATATAATTAGAAACCACAACAAGATACTCATGGAAAATAACACCAAATATGTTAACTAGGGAAACCCCTGATCAAAGAGAAAACCTTGGTTGGGATGGTACCCACAAGATGATGTACTAATATAAATATTCCTTGTTAGGGGTTGAACCCTATTAGGAGTCTATGAAAAAATTTAGTACATATCAGTCCCTTTTAGGAGACTTTGAATCCCTGATAGGAGATTCCAACCCTATTAAGAGTTGTAGAAAGCAGATGGACCCACTATCCAAACAACTTCAGGGGTAAGACCAATGACTCCACTATCCAAATGATCTCTATATTATTCCTTGTAGAATAATAGAATTTAACTATACTTTTCCTTTGTATTTCTTTGTCATGTAAACCATACTTCTTCTCCTTCTTATCTCGATACCAGATCACATCCAATAATCCCTTGGATCACTTACTTGCATTTACCAACCACTCTTATCTTCTTCATACTTCCTTGAACACTTCACATTTGATCACACTTTAGAAACAAGGAAAATAATTTTCTTTATATAAAGTCCTCAAAATAATTCCTTGAGTAAGCCTTGAGGCTTTCCCAATTAATTATAAGTGGACTACAACAAGATAATTAATTATTTCATAATCACATAGCACTATCGAATGACATTCTACACAACTTCTCATACGCGTGACTTTAGGACTTGCACACTAGTTGACATCACCATCAGAATGTCCTTTGTCACTATATAACTTCATGTACCCTAATTATATCTTTGAAAAGAGATAAAATATAATCATCAAAAACTGCTTCTTAGGCACTCTATTACTGTACTACTCTTTGTAAATTAGATATATCTTTTGTATCTATTTGACTTATGTTATGTGTACTTAAAGTTGTCATCATGACATAGTATGGAACATGTGCTTAAGCATACATCAATACATATCAATCCCTTTTAGGAGACTTTGAATCCCTGATAGGAGATTCCAACCTTGTTAAGAGTTGTAGAAAGCAGATGGATCCACTATCCAAACAACTTCAGGGGTAAGACCGATGACTCCACTATCCAAATGATCTCTATATTATTCCTTGTAGAATAATAGAATTGAACTATACTTTTCCTTTGTATTTCTTTGTCATGTCAACCATACTTCTTCTCTTTCTTATCTCGATACTAGATCACATCCAATAATCCCTTGGATCACTTACTTGCATTTACCAACCACTCTTATCTTGTTCATACTTCCTTGAACACTTCACATTTGATCACACTTTAGAAACAAGAAAAATAATTTTCTTTATACCAAGTCCTCAAAATAATTCCTTGAGTAAGCCTTGAGGCTTTCCCAATTAATTATAAGTGGACTACAACAAGATAATTAATTATTTTGTAATCACATAACACTATCAAATCACATTCTACACAACTTCTCATATGAGTGACTTTAGGACTTGCACACTAGTTGACATCACCATTAGAATGTCCTTTGTCACTATATAACTTCATGTACCCTAATTATATCTTTGAAAAGAGATAAAATATAATCATCAAAAACTGCTTCTTAGGTACTCTATTACTGTACCACTCTTTGTAAATCAGATATATCTTTTGTATCTATTTGACTTATGTTATGTGTACTTAAAGTTGTCATCATGACATAGTATGGAATATGTGCTTAACCACACATCACCTAACCATCAAAACTATGTATGTACGACCATGATCTATGTCTGCTACTCTGCTAGTCTTCACAAAATTACTGCTATGTTGACATCAATGAAAACCATAGTCATGAATGCAACATATTAATAATGCCATATGCTCTCTAATGCTTAGGATATCTCCCACAAGAATACCATTAGAATTCATGCTAACAATCTCCCCCTTTGGCATTGATGGCAACATAGATGACAAACATCTAGGTTCCAAGATTACCAAAAAATACTCTGTTGTTGTTGTTGCTATTCTCATCTTTTCATATCCTCTTTATCAATCAAATCTGAAATCCTCTAAAATATTTCTCTACTTTGCATCTCTTAAGATTAGCATCAATTTCTCACACACTAAACATTCTTAGCCTCTCCCCCATACATCATAACTCTTCATGTTGTATATCTCCTTCATAGATATTTCATAGAGATATTCCTCCTCCTTACATGAATCTTTCTACATCTCCCTAATAAAGATATGTTCATCTATCTCTCCCCCATTCATCTAGAGGATGTTGTTACATTTCTCTCTCATAATTAAGATATGTTTTTCATGCACACATCTCCCCCATTGACATCAAAGCCAAAGGCCTCATTATGTCAATCCTTTGTTCAAAGTCTTTGACCAGCTTGAGTGTCTAAAGACATTGTTCAAGACCAATTACCAAGAGTCCTTAGTGACTCTGCTCATCATAAATACTCCCCCATACAAGACAAATTAGCATTTAGTCCAGTCAAACATTAGTGCTTTGTACCACTGGATTGATACAATCTATGCATCATCTACTCTAAGATGGGTAGGGGCATAACCCCAAGCATACCTCTCAAGTACTCAAATGTATCTTTAGGTAAGGGTTTTATAAAGATATCTGCAATCTTATCTATAGTACCGACATACTCTAATCTAATCTCTTTCTCTACTACCTTCTCTCACAAAACATGATACTTAATAGATATATTCTTAGTCTTAGAATGGAATAAAAGATTCTTAGACATACTTACTATACTTGTGTTATCAAAATAGATGATAAGAGGTTCTAAAAATTCTACCCCAATATCCTTTAGCACCTACTTCATCCACATGACCTGATTACAATTAATTTTTGTTGCTACATACTCTGCCTCAGCTGTGCTATGTGAAATACAATCTTTTTTCTTGCTTAGCCAAGAGACCAATCTTCCTCCAAGAAAGAATGTTCCACTATTGGTACTTTTTCTTCATCCATATTGCTTGCCCAATCCACATCAGTATAATCACATAGAGTGAAATCACTTGATTTGTCATACCATGTCCCATATCATGATGTTCCCTTCAAATATCTAAATTGATGCAAAGCATCTTCACAAATCTTTAAGAACCATCAAACCAGTCATATATTTCTATCTTAAATAAGATTTATTCAATATTCTAGATACATCAATACAATCATCCATCAACAAATAACAAACCAATCTTGAAAACATAGACTTCAATTTTGTCATTCAAGATAGACCTGCATACAAAGGTTCATAATCCAATCATCCACATTAGGAGAAATTAGGTTTACAAAATATTGAAAAATTAGAAACATCCAATGGTATAATCCAAAGTTATGGTATCTACACATAGACTTATTTTCTATGACTCTGTTGAAGATGGTTAAAACTTAATTTTCACTAAAATGGTCATAAATTATACAACACCTAACAAAAATGTACCAAATCAATTTCATTAGAAATATGATTCATTCCTCTTTCTATAAATATAAGTTTCGTCCCTTTAAAAAACAATTAAATATTTGTACATGTTGCTTCAATATGATTGTAATTTAAAAATCTAAAAAAATTGTCATATATAGAATGCTCATAACTTTCTCAAATCTGCATGAAATAAACTCAATTGTCATATATAGAATGCTCATAACTTTCTCAAATCTGCATGAAATAAACTCAAGCGAGAAGAAATGGAAGGATTATTCATTTTACTACTCTAGTATATCAATAATACATCATTTTCAAGCTGTACATGGATGGACAAAGCCTGAAAACAACAAGAGAACTAGAAAGCCAATCAAAATAACAAGTTAAAATCACTCTAAATTTTACTTCAAATGTTACCATTTCCTTCCATTCTAATTTGGTTAGACCTTATAGTTAATTTTATATTTTATTGGCCATTTTATACCTTAAAAATACCACCCATGACCTTTGGACTTCCTTTTACAACTTTAATGCAATTTTACATTGTTGCATTTTTTGTAACTCTTCACCTTCTTGAAAACTTTTTAGACTTTTGACAAATGTGATCCCATGAATTTGCATAAAAATTAAAGACATATTGAAATTTATATTTAATAATATTTTACATGGTTATTATCCTTTCAAGGGTTATTTTACAACTTTTTACATATTAAACCAATTAGGACCTTAACTATGACAATGTGAACAACATTACATTTTTGTTACAACTTTTCTTTTGAATTGGATTTGATTGCATAGAATGACATTGAAACATATATGAATGAAAATAAATAATTAAAGAATCAATTATGACCTCTTTTAATTATATGATGTCTAGGTGCTCCTGCACGATACTCTGGAGCTTGAAAGATTTCCATGTCCCATAGAAATGTGGTGGCAATAACTTGCAAAAGAAATTTTGCCTCTTTGCCTCCATCTACCTCTGATTATTTTATTGTCATTTCTATCCAAGAACTATGATTCTCATCAATTGAATTTAAGTGGCTGCCTCCAAGGTGCTATAACTATCAGAATTTCACTCCTCCATGTTGCACCACACACAAACAACTTGCCTCACCCATGAGTCCTCTCTTGCCTCTCTCCCTGAGTCTTTTGGCAACCAAAATGACCTTCTTCTAAGGCCCTTGGACCATATCCTATGGCCTTCTTAGTAGAAATTTCCACCTATTTGTAGTGAGTGAACCTAAACCTATAACCAAAACCCAACAACAAGAATCAAATATCCATCTTCTTTCCAATAAGGTCCTGGTATGAATCCTTCACACTCTCAAGAGCTTCTAGCTCTGATACCTCTTTGATGATGAGCATCTTAAAAAATCTTCAAGAACCCTCAAATCAGTCATGTGTTTCTATCTTAAATAAAATTTATTTAATATTCTTGAGGCATCAATACAATCATCCATCATCAAATAACAAATCAATCTTGAAAACATAGACTTCAGTTCTGCCATTCGAGACATGCATGTTTACAACTATTCATAACTCTTTAACCTAATTTTATTTCTTCAATCCAACCATCCATGTTAGGTAAAATTATGGTTTCAACAAAATATCCAAAAATTAGAAACATCAAATAGTAGAATCTAAAGTTATGATCTCTACACCAAGACCCATTTTTTGTGACTCCATTGAAGATGTTTAAAAACTAGTTTTAACTTATAAAATACTTAACAAAAATGTAATCAATAAATTTAATTAGAAATATTATTCATTTTTATTTCCATAAATATAAGTTTGATCCCTTTAAACAACATTTAAACATGTGTACATGCTGCTTCAATTTGACTGTAATTTGAAAATCTGAAAAAACTATCATCCATAGAATGCTCATAACTTTCTCAAATCTGCATGAAATAAACTCAAACTAAAAGAAATGGAAGGATTATTCATTTTTTAACTCTATGATATCAATAATACATCATTTTTAGGTTGTACATAGATGGACAAATCCTGAAAAAGATAAGAGAACTAGAAAGTCAATCAAAATAACAAGTTAGAATCACTCTAAATTTTACTTCAAATGTTACTATTTCCTTCAATTCTGATTTGGTTTGAACTTATAATGATTTTTATAGTTTCTTGTACATTTTAGACCTTAAAATACCACCTATGACTTTTGTAATTCCTTTTCCAACTTTAATGCAATTTTACATTGCTGCATTTTTTTGCAACTCTTCACCTTCTTGAAAGCTTTTCAAAAATTTGACAAATGTGATGCCATGACTTTTCATAAACATTAAATACATATTTAAATGACAATTTAATAACATTTTACATGGTTATTATCCTTATAAGGGTCATTTTACAACTTTTTACATATTAAACCAATTAGGACCTTAACTATGACAATGTGGACAACATTACATTTTTATTACAAATTTTATCTTCAGTCGGATTCTATTGCATAGAGTGATATTGAAACATATATGAATAAACATAAATTATTAAAAAAAAATTATGATATCTTTTAATTATATGATGGCTAGGTGCTTCTGCATCATGAATATCCTCTTTATTATTGCATAATGATACTTCTTAGAATTAGCTTGAAATCTAGCTATAATCGCAATTGTATTTTCTATATCTGGTCTGGTGTGAGTCATATATTGCAAACCTCAAATCATGGATCTGTACCTTTTCTACTCAACTATACGTGTCTCATCCTTGCTAGATAAGTTGTGACCAGTTATCATTGATGTACCAACAAGCTTACAACTTTCTAAGCTAAATCTTTTCAACAAGTTTTTCAAATACTTAGCTTGTGAAATGAAAATGCTATCACTATTTTGCACAATCTACAAACCTAGAAAGAACTTTATTTCTCCTATAATACTCATTTCAAGCTCATTCTTCATTTCTTCAACAAACTTATCACTTGCTTCATCATTACCTCCAAATATTATGTCATCATCAAATATTACTATTATCAACAAACCATTCCCATTTTCTCTCAAATACAAGTTACTATTTGTCGTACCTTTAGCAAATCCAAGATTTATCAAATACTCATCCAACCTTGTATACCACATTGTAGGTGCTTTCTTTAGACCATATAGAGCTTTCTTCAATCTACATACCATATATTTATCTTTTGTCAAAGGGAAACCTTTAGGCTACTCAATGTAGACCTCTTCTTTAAGTTCTTCATTCAAGAAGGCTTGTTTGACATCAATCTGATACACTTTGAAAATCTTATTTTCTGCATAAGCCAAGAACATTCTCACTACTTTCATTCTAGCTATAGGGGCATATGTTTCCTAATAGTCTATTCCTTCTATATATATGAATAGCCTTTACATACCAATCTAGCCTTGTTTCTTAAAAATTCACCTTGTTAATTCATCTTGTTTCTGAATACCCATTCAACTCCTATAACATTCATGTCTTTAGGCCTAGAAACTAATTTCCACGTGTCATTATTCACAATCTGATCTAGTTCTTCCTATATTTCTTGAATCTAATGATCATCTTTGCATGCCTTATATGTACTCTTAGATTCAACTTTATAAATCAAACACAATTTTTCATTTACTTTGTTTCTTGTCATTACTCTATCTTTGCTTCCAATTATCTTCTCTGGAGGTTTATTCTTTGTCAAATTCTTGTTAGAGGTAGGAGTTGCTAACTTAAATCTTATCTCTTCTCTTGGTTCATATCTTTGTTCTCCTCTTTGCTCAACAATTTGCACATCATTCTGCAAATCATTGTTAATCTCAAAGAAAACTTCTACATTCTCTCTAACAATTCCAATATTTTCTTCTTCTTCATCTGAGTTGTAATCCATCATCTTTTCCTTAATTCTAAACTTTTCATCAACTTTTAAATTTTCACATTGAACTATTGTCTTGGTTCTATGGTTAAAACATTTGTAAGCTTTTCTTTTTAATGAATAACCAAGAAACATACCTTCATCACTTCTTGGATCAAACTAACCAGCATCATCATCTTTCTTTATGTAACAATTGCTTCCAAAGATTCTTAAATACTTTACCAAAGGTGTATGACCAAACCATATTTCATAAAGAGCCTTATTCATAGCTTTTCTGATATGTACTATGTTCATGGTGTACAATGTTGTATTGTCTGCTTCTCTCCAAAATGTCTTGGATGCATAATTCTCAAACATTGTTACTCATGTTGCCTTTGATACTAACATATTTCTCCTTTTTGCTATTCTATTCTGCTGAGGGGTCTTAAGTGATGATAATTGTCTCTTGATTCCATTCTCCTCAAAAAACATGTTAAACTCTGTAGAGGTAAATTCTCCTCCTCTATTAGATCTCAAACATTCTATCTTAACACCATATTCATTCTCAACTCTATTCTTAAATATCTTAAACTTCTTAAATGCTTTATATTTCACTTAAGAAATGCTACATACATCATTCTAGTGAAATCATCAATGATAACTATGAAATATCTTTCTCCATAGAATCCTCTTATCTTTGGACGGTCACTCAAATCTATGTGAACAATCTCCAACTTCTCTGTAGTAGTGAACTTCTTGCTAGGAAATGATACCTTCTTCTACTTAGCCATGATATATTCTTTTCAAACAACATTAGTAGGCTTCATTATCTTAGGAAAATATCTAATTGCAAATGTACTACTAACCTTCACAATGTTATCAAAGTTTATATGACAAAATATTCTATGCCATAACCAACTATTTATCTACTTTTGCAACCAAATATGTCATCTTAGTGGGATTAAACTGAAATGCATTACCTCTTGATCTTGTACCTATTCCAATCAGCTTGCCATCTTTATATTTGATAATGCAAGTCTTTTATGTGAATTGCAACTAATAACCTTTATCTACCAACTATCCTACACTCACCAAATTATGTTTTAAACCATTAACAAAGTAAAAATCATCAATATTAGTCTTCCCATCAAGAATAATAGATCATATCCCTATAATGTGATAGGTTGCATTGTTACCAAGTCTAAAAATGCCTCCATCATGATTCTTGAATTTAACAAACTTGTTCATATCACTAGTCATGTGATGCAAACATCTACTGTCTAATATCCAATCAGATTTCTTTTCAACTTGAGAAACTAGAGCTTTTTTCTCTCTAATTTATATTTCAAGATCATCTTCTTTAATGGCTATAGATCCTAGCTCATCATTACTTTCACTTTTAACTCTTTCCTTAGTTTCCTCATATTTATTTGCATATAAACAATTTCTAGGTCTTCTATGAATAAACTTTCCTTTATACTTTTTCTCTATTTTGAGACAATTAAGTACATAATGACCAAATTTATTACAAGTACAACATTTAAGGATGTTCTTACCATCTAGATCTCTTCTTACTAGAAGGGATATACCTTTTTCAATCTTTCTATTTTCATTAGATATGGTTCTACTGCTACTAGCAAAATCTCCATGAGTGCTTGCACTTCTAGATAGACATGGATGAATACTTAAGGCACAGAAAGTTTTCTCCACTCTTATCAATTCTCAAGATTGTCTCAAACTATATTTTTTTTCTTCCAATCTTCCAAATGAAGTTTTTCTGGTGATCTTATCAGTACTGGGTATCAAAAGCTCAATCATCCGTGCTACTTTCTTGAATGGTGGTGTCAGATTTTTCAAGACCTTCCATACAAATTCATCTTCTTCCTTGGATACACCATATGAATTAATTCCTATAAAAATCTTAGATATCCCACCAACATATCTTCTTACAAATTCATCTTCCATCATTTTAGCATCTCGAAGTAAGCATATCCAATTCTGCAATATTATCCTTTTTGTATGTGTATCACCTTCAAAAGTAGATTCTAAAGCTTTCCGAATCTCATGCAATGTATCTAGAAACTTAACCTGATTGTATTCATTCTAAGGAAGAGCTGATAGTAAGGATTCTCTGGTTCTCATATTGCACATGAACAAATCTCTTTCTGCTTCACTACGTTCTTCAAGCTTGGCTTCTTTCACAATGTTTTTGTTGACCTTTGTCAAAAACCAATATCCTTGACCCATGCATAGTAGATGAGTCTATCTTCTCATTCTAGTTGTCATAGTTAAATCCATCAAAGTTAGGACTATCTTTTCTAAAATTATTTTCCATTCATCTCCCAAAGTTGTTAAGCTTTCCCTTCAAGGACCTAATGCTCTAATACCAATTTTTAGAATATATAGTCCACCAATATAATTGAGATGGGGGTGAATAAATTTTATAACTATTATCAAAATTATCCAACTCATTGAATCCTAACCATATGAGCAATATAATTAGAAACCACAACAAGATACTCATGCACAATAACATCAATATATTAACTAGGGAAACCCTTGATTAGAGGGAAAATCCTAGTGGGGATGGTACCCACAAGATGATGTAATAACATAAATATTACTTGTTAAAGGATGAAACTTGTTAGGAGTATGAAAATATTCAGTACATATTAGTCTCTATTAGGAGACTTTGAATCCTTGATAGGAGATTCCAACCCTATTAGGAGTTGTAGAAGGTAGATGGACCCACTATCTAAACAACTTCAAGGATAAGATGAATGAACCTACTATCCAAATGATCTCTGTATTATTCCTTGGAGAATAATAGAATTGAACTATACTTCTCCTTGCTTTTTCTTTGTCTTTTTAACCAAACTTCTGCTCCTTTTGATCTTGATACTAGATCACAAACTTTGCATCTAATAATCCCTTGGATCTCTTACTCACATTTACCAAATACTCTACTCTTGTTTGCACTTCCTTGAACACTTCACATTTGATCACACTTCACAAAAAATGAAAATGCTTTTCTTTATACCAAGTCGTCAAAATAATTCCTTCAGTTATCTTAGAGGCTTTCTCAATTAAATATAATAAGACCATAATAAGATAATTGATTGTTTCACAATCACATAGCATTGTCAGCTCATAGTCTACACAACTTCTCACACATGAAACTTAAGGATTTGTGCCCTCATTGATGTCACCACCAGACTATCCTCTATCACTGTATAACTTTGCATACCCTAATTATATCTCTAATAAGAGATAAAATATAATCATTAGAAACTACTTAGGTACTCTATTTCTATACTGCTCTCTGTAAATTGTGTATATCTTCTATATCTTTTTGAATTATGTTATGCACACTTAAACTCATCATTAGGACATAGTGTGGAGCATGTCCTTAATCGCTCATCACCTAACCATCAAAACTCTATCCGTATGACCATGATTTATGTCTTCTACTTTGCTAGTATTCACAAAATTACTATTATGTTGACATCAATGAAAAACATAGTCATGAATGCAACATGTCAATATTTCCACATGCTCTCTAATTCTTAGGATACTCCCCCATAGGAATATTATCAGCATTCATAATAACATCTTGTTCTTCAATCTCCAACATGTTCACACTCTTTAGTTTGGATCAATTAGTATCTACACCATTTTTAGAGAATCCCCCACTTTTTCTCCATTCTAACAATCATGGAAAAAGTGCCCACACTCATTATATCTCCTACATTACATCATGGGCCATCCTATAGAGTCATACTAAGTTTGGATTCTTGGTATATTGTTATTATTATTACTACTCTTGTGCTTTGTACCCTCTAAGTGATGCTTCTATGTTTGTGTTGCATGGGGGATTAGAGGGAGGTGTAGATGATTCTCCCTGAGTGAAAAATACTTGGGTATTCCATGCTTTCAAATTGTAGGAACAATCCTTGATGGAATGCCCCATTAGCTAACATATGTCACAAAATTCCTTTATTGGGCAAGTCTTCTTCATGTATCCATCTTTTTCACAATCTATACAACATAGTTATTTTTGTTCCCTTTTCTCCTCCTTGCTTCCTAATATTTCCTTCATCACTCTTATCATATCTTTATGCACTGCTTGTATAGTTTTAGATTTACCCCTAATTTCTTCAAAACTCTCACTTCCACTTCCATGTCTCCTTCCTTTAGAAGTCTTTCTTTCACTCTCTACATCCATCGTGCACATACATGCCTTAGAAAAGGGTAAAGGTGGAACAATTTTCATCTTCCTTCATAGGCTTCGGGTTAACCCTTCAGTAAACCACCTATTTTTTAATCCCATTTGCTAGTTTTTTTCTAATCTCCTTATCAACTCCTTCATTCTCCTACTATATGCTCTTATAGACTCATTTTTTCCTTGTCTTGTGCTATATATCTCTATTACAATTCATCATCATCCTATAAGAGTTAGAATTCCTCCTCAAAAGTAGTATGTAGATTCCTCCATGTGGCCTTCTTCCTAGTCTCTGAGTTTATGTCCCAAAAAATCACCATTTCTTGTAGAGTGGTAGGAAATGCCTTTAGCCATTCATTCACGTCATTTTCTCCATTTGTCTATCATATAGTTATGCAAGTTTTATAATGCCTTGTCGGGTCTTCTGTCCCACCTCTTGTGAACCTAGGATGTTTTTGTTTATCTATGAATATCCTTTTCACACTCCTCCCTTGATTATTCCTTCCTATTGGGACTATGTTCCCTCATATCAAGACTATGTTCCCTCTTGTCAAGACTATGTTCCCTCTTGTCAGTACTATTTTTCCTCTTGGATGGATTGTTTTCACTCCTATTAGGATCATGTTCCCTCCTTTTAGGACTATGTTGCCTCATGTTGGGAGGGCTTTTTGGGTGCCTCTTTCATAGAATTCTCCTTCTTCCCCTAGGTCATCCTCTCTTGTACCCTTGACCTTAGAGACAACTTCTAAAACTCCTCATTATAGGTGGCCACATCAAGATCATTCTGCTTGAGATTATGCCTTTGCTTGTGAATCTAAATCTCATAGTCTTCTAGAAAATAGGTTTATTTTATATTTTCCATGATATCATTCTAGTTATCTATAGGTTTCTTCCCTTCTCTCTCTCTTTCCTCTTGCACAAACTTCTACCATGTCAATGCTTGATCTTTCAATCTAGATTTTGCAAACCTCACCTTTTGAGCATCTATTGTCCCTTCACATTTGAAGTAGTTCTCAATTCTCTCAAGCAATTCTAGGACCACCTCTACATACATCTTTCCATGGAATAGTGAGACATTTTCTAGGCTCTTTCCTCAAAATTCCTTAAGGGCTTTAAGGAATGGTTCTTTTTCACTAAGTAGAGGATCTAGTTTAGGTATTTCATCCTCCAAACTCACCTTTTCTTTACCCTTGTTGAAGTCTTCATCTTCCTTAGCCTGGGATGCATCTTCCATCTCCTTTAACTTATCTTTCATCTCCTCTATGGCCTCATCAAGAAGCCTAGTCTTCTCTTCAATGAGATTCTTTTTCTCATCTACCTCATTTTCCAACTCTGCATTGGTAACCATCTTTGAATATCCACTTGACTTAGTATAATATAGCATACCGCCACAAGCCACAATCTTATAGCTTTGTTACACCACTTTGATGGGGATATTCTTCACTTCAGAGCTTTCTTGCTCTTCCCAGGATACTCTTAGCCTACTTAGGGTTACTATCCCAAACCCCAACCTAGAGGACTCCTTCTTAATCCCCATTCACCAAGAAAATCACCCAACAATTCAAATTTCCATCCTCTTGTTAGAAATAATAGTCCACCAATATAATTGAGAGGGTGGGAGGGTCAATTAGTTATATAACAATCTAAAACATTTATCCTCTTAAGTATTTCAACCATTCAATCAAAGTAAACAACAACCATAAAGAGATGCATACACATAGTTACACTAGATATGTTGACTAGGGAAACCCTTGATTAGAGGGAAAACCCTGGTGGGAATGATGCCTACAAAAGAATGTGCTAATATGAATGTTCGTTGTTAGAGGATGGACCTTTTTAGGACTCTATTAAAAAATTTAGTACAAGAGTCCATGTTAGGAGACTTTGAAACCCTGTTAGGAGATTCCAACCTTGTTAGGAGTTGTAGAAGGCAACTGAACTCATTGTCCAAATAGCTTCAGAATCAGATCAATGAACCCACTGTCCAATCAACCTCATTACTATTCCTTTCAAAATAACAAATGTGTGATAATCTTTTGCTTCTTCCTCTATCCTATATGTTAGACATCTTCACCTTCATATCATACAATAAAATTTGGAACTTTGTATCCATCAACAATAACCCTTAAGTTCACTTACACACATTAGCAAATCACTCTGCTCTACTACTTCACTATTCACAACTCTTCTCTGCTTTGTTGCTTCACTATTCACAACTCTTCTCTACTCATCAATCTCATTCATGATGTCTAAAACTTAGAAAACATCTTTCCTTTATACCATACTCAATATTAAATCCTTGAGTCTGCTTCACATTTTACCATATGTTAATTAAATGAAATACATATTTAATTAATGCTATTGGCTCACAATTATACCCAAACTTTCACATGTGTGACTTTTGTACCTATGCACTTGCTTACATCATCAGTGGTTAGTGTACTACCTCCAGTTAAATATGTGACCCTTCATTTCAAATACAATGCATTGTATCGATCATACAATAAGAATTGCTTTCTTAATGCTTCATTTTCTTGTAGTTCTCTATATATCAACCATATCTTCTATACACTATCAATTCATGTTCTGTGCACTTTCCCAAGTGACAAATACATACTATAGTATGTATAGGTAACTACGCATAAGTAGATAAGTAATGTATTGTCCTAAATACAAAAAATCACAATCTACTGCTCTGTTAGTCTTTTACAAACTCATTACTATGTTTTCATTAATGAGAAACACAATTATAGATACATCATAACAATGTTCTATGATACTCCCCCATAGCATCAACATTCATGTTAACAATCTCCCCCTTTGGCATTGATGGCAACATAGATGAAAAACATCAAGTTCCAAGAATACCAACAAGTCTCTTCATCAATCAAATCTTGCTTCATGGAAATTCTTTATTGCAACATTTGTCTCCCATAGTATAATGTTTTTAATGCTATACTTCTCCCCTATTGACATCAATGTCAAAGATAATACACAAATGGTTCAATTGTTTTAAACATACAATAATCTATTAGCACAACCACAAGCCAATCTGTTGCTTTACAACTTTGCATATAACTCTTTAAACAATACAAGTGTCTAAAGACACTATTGCATACTAATTACCAATTACCAAGAGTCCTTAATTGACTCTATTTATCACAAATACTCCCCCATTGAGGAAGCATCAACATTTAGTCTAGTCTAACAATGGTGCTATTTACCCTAGACTGATGCACTTTTGCATCTTCTATTCTAAAACTAGGTAGGGGCATAACCCCAAGAATGCCTCTCAGGTACTCAAATGCATCCTTTGGTAAAGCCTTTGTGAAAATGTTTGCAATCTGTTCCTTAGTGTTAATGCACTCTAGTCTAATCTCTTTCTCTGCAACTTTCTCTTTCAACACATGATACTTTATAGAGATGTGCTTAGTCTTAGAATGTAAAATAGGATTCTTAGACATGTTAACTATACTTGTGTTATCACAGTTAATGATAACAAGTTCTTTGAATGTAATTCCAATATCCTTCATCATCTACTTCATCCATATGACTTGATTACAGTTGTTTGCTGCTACAACATATTCTGCCTCTACAGTGCTTTATGAGGTGCAATCTTGCTTCTTGTTGAGCCAAGAAACCAATCTTCCACCAAGAAAGAACGCTCCTCCACTGGTGCTTTTCTATCATCCCTATCTCTAGCCCAATTAGTATTAGTATAAGTGCAAAGAGTAAAATCATTACTTCTATCATACCAAATGCCATAATTAGATGTTCCTTTTAGATATATGAATATATTTTTTACTATTGTGTAGTGATATTCTTTAGGATTAGCTTGAAATATTTCCACAATTCCAATTGCATTAGCTATATTAGGTCTACCATGAGCCAGATACTACAATCCTCTAATCATAGATTTTTACTTCTTTTGTTCAACAATAGGTGTCTCATCCTTGCTTGATAACTTGTGACCAGTTACCATAGGAGTTCCAACAAGCTTATAGTTTTCTAGACCAAATCTTTTTAACAAATCTTTTAAATACTTTGTTGGAGAAATAAAGATTCCTTCTTTGTTTTGAACAATTTAAAATCCTAAGAAAAACTTCATTTCTCCTATCATTCTCATCTCAAACTCATTCTTCATGTCTTCTAAGAACTTGTTACTAGCTTCATCATTTCCTCCAAAATTGATATCATCAACAAATATGATAATTACTAGCAAACCATCTTCTATTTCTTTCAAGTACAAGTTACTATCTACTTTTCCTTTAGAAAATCCAAGCTTTGCTAAGTATTTATCCAATCTTGCATACTAGGTTCTAGGTGTTGCTTTAATCCATATAAGGCTTTCTTTAATTTGCAAACCATATCCTTCTCTTCTGTCAAAGGAAATCCTTCTAGTTGCTCAATATAGACTTCTTCTTCAAGTTCTCCATTTAGGAATGTTGACTTAACATCCATCTGATCTTTATTTGTTGCATATGCTAAGAACATTATAACTGCTTCCATTCTTACTACAGGTGCATATGTTTCCTCACAATCAATTCGTTCTTGCTAAGAGTAACCTTTGTATACTAGTCTTGCTTTGTTTCTTATTACTTCTCCTTATTCATTCATTTTATTTTTGAATAGCCATTTTGTGCCAATCACATTTTTGTCCTTGCATCTAGGAACTAATTCCCATGTGTCATTTTTTATTATCTATTGAAGTTCTTCTTTCGTTGCTTTCAACCAATGATCATCCTTGATTGCTTCATCTACACTTTTTGGTTCTACTTGAGATATTAGGCATAGTTCTTCATTAATTCTGCTTCTTATTATTACTCCTTTTTCTTTACTTCTTATTATCTGATCAGTAGGGTGGTTTTTTATAAAGTTCCTATTTGGAGTCAAAGTTGTTTCTTTAATTCTTATTTTAGGTACCGTGCTCTATTCTTCTCTTACTTCTTCAGTTTTCACATTATTCTGCAAGTCATTGTTAGTTTTAAGAAATAGTTAATTGCATCTATTGGTTATCCCAGAATAATCATCTCCATCAGAAGTATAATCCATCATCTTTTCCTTAGTGCTAAATTTTTCATCTATTTTTACATTTGTGCACTCTACTATAGTTTTTGTTCTATAGTTGAAATATTTGTAAGCTTTACTCAGCAAAGAATAGCCAAGAAACATACCTTCATTGCTTCTCGGACCAAACTTACTGATATCACCATCTCTTTTGATGTAGCATTTGCTTCCAAATATCCTAAAATATTTGACTGATGGTGAGTGACCAAACCATAACTCATAAGGTGTTTTCTCCGCACCTTTTCCTAATCTATACTCTTTTTAGTGTATATACTATTGTATTGATTACCTCTATCCAAAAGGTCTTTGGTACATCATTCTCAAAAAACATATCTCTTGCTACTTCAATAAATCTATTTCTTCTTTCAGAAATCCCATTCTGCTTAGGTGTATGGGGTGAGGATAGCTATCTACTGATACCATGCTCTTCACAATAGATATTGAGTTATCTAGAAGTGAATTCTCCTCCTCTATATGCTCTTAAGCTTTTGATTTTAATTCTAGATTCATTCTCTACTTTGTTTTTGAATATCTTGAATTTCTCAGATGCTTCCAACTTTTCCTTAGGAAGAGCTACTCACATCATTCTAGAAAAATCATCAACAAAAGTCATAAAATACCTTTCTCCATAGAACCCTCTTGTTCTTACAAGACCACTCAGATTTGCATGAACCAATTCTAGCTTTTGTGTAGTACCAAACTACTTGCTAGGAAATGAGACTTTCTTCTGCTTAACCAAGATATGTTCCTTACAAATAATGTTAGTGGGCTTAGTGATCTTAGGTAAATCTCTCACAACAAGTGTATTACTGGCTTTCATAATGTCATCAAAATTAATGTGACAAAATCTTCTATGCCATAACCAACTGTTGTCAACTTTAGCTACCAAGCATGTTGTTTCAGTGGAGTTTAACTGAAATACATCACGTCTAGTTCTTTTGCTAGTCCCAAGTAGTTTCCCTTGTTTTTGATAATGCATGTGTCATTACCAAAATGCAATTGGTAACCTTTGTCCATAAGTTATCCAATACTTAACAAGTTATGTTTTAGTCCATCAACAAAATAAGCATCATGAGTATTTGCTTTACCATCTAGTGTGATAGATCCAATTCTTGTGATGTGGTAGGTTAC
Source organism: Cupressus sempervirens (assembly GCA_028749045.1). NCBI lineage: Eukaryota > Viridiplantae > Streptophyta > Pinopsida > Cupressales > Cupressaceae > Cupressus > Cupressus sempervirens. The sequence goes on along the minus strand of CM053784.1, from coordinate 147,668,506 downwards.
ATTGTTTCCTACTCTAACAATTCCTCCATCATGGGTTCTGAATTTGACAAATTTTCTCATATCACCAGTCATGTGATGTGAACAACCATTATCAATAATCCAATCCTTCCTTTCAACTTGTGAGATCAACACACTTTCTTCTTTGATTTCTCTATCAAGATCATCCTCCTTTATAGCTACGAATCCTAATTCATCTTCACTTTTGCTTTGATCAAATTCTTCTTCTTCATTGACATATAAACAATTTCTAGATCTTCTAAATTTGAATTTTCTCTCTCTTAGGACACTTAGATGCTTAATGACAATATTCATTACATGTCAACATTTAAAGATATTCTTACTATCCTTTTCTCTTTCCACAAGAAGAGCCACTCCTTCCTGGATCTTTGCCTCAATAGACTTGCTATTGATAGCAATGTCTCCTTGCACTTTTGTGCTCCTTGCTAGACTAGGTTTAATGTTAAATGCACTAAATGTTGTCTCAACTTTTGCTAATTCTCCATATTGTTTTAAATCAAATTCTCCAGCTTCCAATATACCAAGCAAAGTTTCTTTGGTGAAATTAATGGTGCAAGGTAACATTACCTGAATCATTTGTGTTATTGTCTTGAAAGGTTGTGTCAGACTTTTCAAGATCTTTCATATAACTTCATCATCAGACTTTTTTCCACCAAGATATGTGATTCCTGCAATAGTCTCAGATATTCTACCAATATAGGTTCTCACATATTCATCTTCCATCATCTTAGCATCTTGGAATGTGAAATATAGATTTTGTAATCTAACCCTTTTTGCATGTGTATCATCTTCATAGTTAGCTTCTAAGGTTTTCCAAATTTCATGAGGTGTTTTAAGTTTTTTTACCTGCCTATACTCATTTTTAGGTAGTGCAGACAGTATTTCTGTTGGAAATATAGATGGAGTAACTGAGAGGGGGGGGAGGGGGGGGGGGGGGGTGGGGATTGAATCGGTTACCACAAAAATATATCCATAGATCCCTTAAATGTCTTAAAAACTAGTTACTATTGTCACTCAGTAGCCACATAGAAAAATGTTGTAACTTGGTAGATGTACTGTAACTTATTACTGATCTTTAAGCATTCACAAAGATTTAACATACATGCATAGAAGAAATAACATGAACACAAGAGACACCAAATTTAATGTGCAAATCCAATATGGGAAAAACCACCAAGTAACTAGCTACCAATTTTTACTCTTCTGAACTGAGCCCTCTTATGAGCCAACCCTGTTAAAGGTTACAAAATACACTGTTAGGTGCAACCTTGTTAAAGGATTTAATCACCCTACTAGGAGTGGCCTTGCTAGAGGACTTTGGAACAATTTAGTAGAACTGTCCACCTTGTTAGAGGATTTACAAAAATGGCTATGAGACCAAATTTGTTAAGAGATTTAGAAATCACTACTACAATGGTGAGAAAGTAACAATGAATTGACCTGAATGAGATGCAACTAAATTTGCTGATAAGATCTTAGTTCTGCTTCACTAGATCCTCTCTGATCGAATACAACTTTGTTTCTCCTCAAGGATATTTGATCCTTCTTCAAAATTTGCTCACACTTTCCTCTTCACACTTGCATGCTCCCTCATTACACTCATCCATACTTTAGAATTCAATACTTGACCTTTTATTTATACCATACAAATTATCAAGTCAGCTTATTTACAAGTTACAATTATCAGTAATCATTACATCAATCAGCTACAATAATTACATGAAACAATTAAACTTTATTTCCCAAAACAATGAAATCCTTCATTGGAAAACCCTTCTTGATAGACACTGCTCCAGAAATGATTTCTAGTGTTAACCAATTGAAGCTTGTAAACACTGCAAACTTTAAAAAATCCTTTAGAGACCGAGTGAACTCGATAAACACTAACTTTTCTTTGTGAACCTTGTGAGCTTAGTAGAAATTGAATTCTTCCACAGAAACCTTTGATGCCCGAGTGAGCTCACTAGAAACTATTTCCACAGAGTAACTTCTAATAATGCTTGGTAGACTTTGTAATTCACTTTGCTGACCAACTAAGCTTGGTAGAATCTATCTAATAATTGATATGACATTTGTGTAACATCAAAGACAACACACAATTGAACAATTGTATCCAACAATCTTCCTCTTTGGAATTGATGGCAACACAACATGTCATAGCAGATGAAATTTGAAGACAAGTCTTTTCCTGATAGAACAATTCTCCCTCTTAGATTTTATGCCTCAAACTTCTCAAATATAGTAATCTCCCTCTATGAAGGAATTACATAGCTTCTTTTTCTAACAGAAAACTCTCCACAAATAAATTCAAATTTTAGAAAGATATGACAGTATGTTCTCCCTCTTTGAAAAAATGTGCTAAAGTCAACACATATCAAATGAGTAATAATGTACCTTGAGTATTGATTCATATGCAATGTTTCCATGACTATGTTATAGCAACTGAAAAGATATTCAACTTGGTTCCTGTTGATGCATCACTAAAACTTCATTTTAGTGAGCCTCAGATAGGGGAATGAACCCCAACTTACCTCTTAGATAAAATAATGCATCCTTGGGTAATGGCTTGGTGAATATGTCAACAATTTGTTCTTTTGTATGGACATATTCCAATCTGATCTCCTTGTCCTGCACCAATTCTCTAACAAAGTGATACTTTATTGCAATGTGCTTAGTTTTGAAATGCATCACTGGGTTATTGGATATGTTGATTGCACTTGTATTATCACAAAACATAACAACTAGTTCTTTGATCTCAACCTTCATGCCTTCCAATAACTATTTAAACCAAACAATGTTAGAATAGTTCACTGCTGCTACAACATACTTTGCTTCTACTGTAGATTGGGATGTATAATTTTTCTTTTTACTTGTCTAAGAAACCAACCTCTTTCCAAGAAAGAATGCTCTACCACTTGTACTCTTTCTATCATCAATGTTTCCTTCCCAATCAGCATCAGTAAACACTTTCAAGTCCAAATTACCTCCAAATTTATATGACAATCCATAATCTTCAGTGCCTTTCAAGTATCTCAAGATCCTCTTGATTTCCATCATGTGATTTTCTCTTGGTTTTTCTAAAAATCTTGCTACAATACCAACTGCAAGAGCAATATCAGGCCTTGTATGAACTATATACTGCAATTTTTCAATCATTGATCTATATAAGGTTTGATCTATCTCTTTTGATTCATCATCCTTGGTAAGATTTAGTCCAGTACACATGGGAGTCCCAATTAGTTTACAATATTCCATACCAAATTTCTTGAGTATCTCCTTGATGTATTTTGACTGAGTAATGTAGATACCATTCTTGCTTTGCTAAATTTGAAGACCAACAAAGAATTTTTAATCTCACCAAACATAGACATCTCAAATTCCTTGTTCATTTGCTTTGAAAATTCTTTGCATATATCATCATTTCCTATAAACAAAGTATCATCCACAAATATTTCTGCCAAAAAAATCTTGTTATCTAGTCCTTCCTTGATATACAAGCTATTATTATCATTAGTTCTCTAAAAACCAATATGAATAAGATAGTTATGCAATCTTTCATACCATGCTCTAGGGGCTTGTTTCAGACCATACAATGCTTTGTGTAACTTGCAGACCATGTCCTTCTTGTTTGGATCAACAAAATATTTAGGCTATTCAATGTAGACTTCTTCATCTAAAATACCATTGAGAAATGTAGATTTGACATCCATTTGATAAATCTTAAATCCTTTGTGTGCAACATATGCAAGTAGAGTCCTAACACCTTCCAATCTTGCAACAGGAGCAAAAGTCTCTCCATAGTCAATTCCTTCTTCTTGAGAGTAGCTTTTACATACCAGTCTAGCTTTGTTTCTTGATACTTTACCATCTTCATCCAACAATACCCACTTAGTTCCAATCACATTTTTATCTTTAGGCCTAGGTACAAGAGTCCAAGTTTTGTTCTTCTCTATTTTCTCTATCTCTTCATTCATAACCTCAATCCAACTTTCATTTTCCAATGCATTTTTGACATTTCTAGGTTCAAAATCAGCAAGTAAACAAGTACCTTTTAACTTACTTCTTGTCATAGTACCTTCAGATTTATCTCCAATAATCTGATCTGGTGCATGATGTCTCCTGACATATTTGGCTAATATAGGTTCCTTGCCTTTTGACTGAGTTCCACTATCTTCATTTTGAATTTCAATTTTAGGTTTTGGCTATTCTAACTATTTCTCAGGTCCTTTAGACTCAGTAGGTATTGGCTCAGTAGTATATGAATGTGACTCGGGTTCCTTCAACTCGATTTTAACTTCTTGCAACTCGGTGACTGAAGACTCAAGAGTAGAAGTTTCCTGATTGATAGATGTATCTAGTACTGTATTAGGTTCAATGAAAATAAATCTCATGTAATCTTCAAGTTCCTTTTTGCTTTCTTCTTTAGTCCTTTCTGCAAACTCATTAACTTTCACACGTGCACTTTCTATGACTTTGTGAGTAGATAAATTCAAACATCTATATGCCTTACTCTTGCAAGAATATCCCAAAAATATACCTTCATCACCCTTCACATCAAATTTACCTTTTCTAGATTCTTTCAAGATGTAACATTTACTTCCAAATACTTTTAGGTAACTTACAATGGGTTTATCACCATACCATAACTCATAGGAAGTCTTGAATGAGTCCTTCAACTGTACTCAATTCAAGGTATGAACTGCAATGCTGATAGCTTCCTTCTAGGATTTGATAGCAATGCTCTTTTCAATCATTAGAGTTATTGCATAGTCCATGATGGATATGTTCCTTCTTTCAACTATTCCACTCTGTTTGGGAGTTCCAGGAGCTGATACCTGTCTTTTGATTCCTCTTTCAATGCAAAAGTTATTGAATTCATGGGAGATGAATTCACCACCTTTGTCTGACCTCAAGCATTTTAGTATTTTCCCTGTTTCCTTCTCTACTCTGGCCAAATACCATTTGAACTCCTCAAATGCTTTTAATTTCTCTCTCAGATATATGACAATCATTATTCTAGAGTAGTCATCAACAAAAAGAATGAAGAACTTTTCTCCAGTATAGCTCTCGATTCCAATAGGTCCACACATATCAGTATGCACAATTTCCAAAATTTCTTTAGACTGATAATTTTTACTTTTAAAGCTAGTCTTTCCCATTTTACCAATCTAAAAATTCTTGCATAGACCAACCTCAGGTTTCTTTATACTAGGAATGCCTCTTACTTTCTTGAATTTGCTTATTTTCACCAGGTTATCAAAATTTACATGACATAACCTTTTGTGCCATAACCAACTTTCTTCAACTTGAGCAATAAAACATGAAAATTCACCAAGTTCAAGATAGAACAAGTTACTTTTGGTTTGTATGCCTGATCCAATCAACTTTCTTTTATCATCCAGCAGTCTTGCTTTTCCATGCATGAATTCGACTTTGAATCCAATATTGATTAGCTATGCCACATTCAACAGATTTTGTTTTAGACCAACCCAATAGGCATTATCACATACAAGCTCTTTAGTTAGTGAGATTCTTCCTCTTCCTTTTATGCAACAAGGTTCATTATTAAAAAATCTCACACTGCCACCATCATAATCTTCAAATTGTTCAAACTTAGTTTTGTCACCAGTCATATGATGAGAGCAACCACTGTCTATGATCCATGTATCATTTTTTCTTACATGAGATATAAGTGTGATCTTATCTTCCTCATCATTATTAGATTCATCTTTCACAACAATGTAAACAATCTCATCTTCACTATTGTCAGAATCCTTAGAATCTTTAGCCATGAAACATGTTTTCTTACCTTTGTCTTTGAATGATTTGAAGTCTTTCTTTCCATTACACTTGTGACCTTTATTCTAATCCTTTTTTTTCTTGTTTGGGCACCTAGTAGCAATATAACCAATTTATTCACATGAAAAATAGATCGAAGGAACCTTACCTTTGTATTTTCCTTTGCCTCTAGAATATTTCCTTGCTAGTAGAGCTTCAACCACCTCAAGATCACTATCAGAACTCTATTTTGATTCTTCTTCACTTTGTGAATGAGAATCCTTTGTCTTTTTTCCATTTTCTTTGAGTAAAATCTTGGCTTCAAATGCTAATTAAATGTTCTTGGAAGCTAGAACATAGTTGTCATAGTTATCTAGTTCAAATGCAGTCAATCTTCCTACTATGGCCTCTAAATTTATCTTATGATTTGCTTCACATATTCTTTCTCGAATTGCAGAAACTCTAATTGCATAAATGGGAAGTAATGTTCTAAGAACTTTACTTACAACTATTTCTTCTTTGATATCTCCTCCAGAAGCTTTGATTGCACTAATGCTTGCTTTGACTCTTTCAATGTACTTGGCAATGTTCTTATCCTTTCTTGTCCTCACTTGATCAAATTGTCCTCTTAAACTTTTTGCTTTAGATCTTCTCACATTATCATCACATCCATAGATATCTTTTACCTTGTTTCACATAGCAAAGGCAATTTTGCAGTCCTTGATATTGTATATGAGCAATGTTAGTATGCTAATAGAAATCAAATTTAAATAAAGCTTCTACAAACTAAACAAAATTCATAAACTTCAAGATAGACTAAGATGAACTCTCAATTGAGAATATGAGCCATTAATGGACTCTCTCAATGAGAAGCTCTCTTGTTGAATGGCTTTGTCTAAATAAATAGGATGTATGCTCAAGCTTATGCTTCAAAAAGGGCTTCAAATGGAGTTGGAATTTGGGTGTGAGTGTATGGTTTTGATGTAAAATGGCTTCTTAAAATGGCATTATGACTTTACTTCATGGATTGTGTTGTTCTACAAAGTGGAAGGATCCAATTTATAGGCAAGAGGCTTGAGGGATTGAGGGCTAAGATGCAAGGATGGGAAAAAACTCATGGAGGGCTCAGATTGCATGAGAGGAGAGCACATGGATTGTGCTTTTTTACAACCAATCAGGGAGTGACACATGTCACAGGGTGAGAGGATGGAGGAAAGGGGAAGGATGAGTCAAAAAAGGAGGCTCAAGGGATAAAATCTTCACAAAGACCCTCATAATGGCTTGTAAGAGCAATGAAAGGGCTTGGAAGAGTCATTTATGGCCTAGTGGGCTTCATAAAGTTTTATGGTTGGGATATTTTGAGGGAGATGAGAGGAATTTCGACTTGGGCTTGATTATGAAAGTTTTAAGCTTACTTAGGATTGTGCAAATGATTAGAGGATAGATTAGGATGGTTTAGGATTAGCTTAGGGATAGGCAAGTGAATGTCATTTAATGAGGGTGGGTGAAGGAGGAGATATTTGTTAACTTTGGCTTGGGTTAGTAAGTCGTAACCCATTTTTAGGGAATGTGACAAGGTTAGGAGGGGATTAGGATTAGGTTTAAAGACATCTTCTAGAAGAGTGTAGACTTTGGATGAGGATAAAGACTTTCTAGAATAGTCTAGAACTTCCTAGGATGAGGATGAAGACTTTCTAGAAGAGTCTAGAACTTCTTAGGATGAGGATAAATTAGATTTTTAGGAAATAAATAAAGTTTTATTTATTTCAAGGGTTTGGGTTGAGGAGATATTTATTAAAACTTTTTAAATAAACATGAGGATTAATATTTAATCTTAATTAAATATTTTGAGTTGGGATTAGGGGTAGGAAATGATGGGATTAGACTTTAATCAAAATTAAAGAAGGATTAGAAGATTTTAGAAGAGGTTAGTGGTCTTAAGGAAATTAGCCAAGTTTTGAGCAAAAAATAATTTTTTTAATTTATTTTGGGTTTTTTTGGTCAATTTATTAATTAAATAATTAATAAATAAGGATATAATTTTTAAATAAGATTTAAACATTTTTGGGAGGGATTCCTTAATTAAATATTTTTAATTAAGATAAAGGGATTTAATGGCATAAAAAAAAAAAAAAAATTAAATAAATAATTAATTAATAAATGATGATGTCATCAGGAATTTTTCAAAAAATAAAAATACTTTATTTTCTAAGAGATTTTAGGTGTCTACATTTTGCCCCTCTTTGATGTGATGCCGCAAGTGGCATGGCATCAAAGATAAGAAAATAAGATGCCTAAGGCTAGAGCAGAAGAGGAGAGAATGGACTGTGAGATGCCCCCTCAAGAAGGCAGTGGGGAGAGAAAGCAAGGCTCGACGGCTTCTTGAAAAGTACAAGAATCTGAGATGAGCAAGGAGACTCAGATTGGCTTAAGAGAAGAGGTTTAGTTAGCTCAAACTCTCACTATGGGAGAATGATAAAGGGAGAATCAGAGACACAAGAGGAAGCAAGCTTAAGATCTCAGGGATTGCAGAGGATGAAGGAGCAGAGCTCTATAAAAAGGAATTCAGGATAGGAAGATGGATGATGGGATGATAAAGCTGATGCAACATGATTTCAAAGAGTTAGATTGGCGGAAGATGGGTTTCAGAGATCCCTAGGACTAGGATTTTGGATCTCGAAAGATGAGGCTTGGTGGATTGATTTGATTGGTGGTTCCCTAAGACTAGGATTGTGGATCCCTAAAGCTAAGAGTGATGATTGATTTTGAGAGATACTGATGCACAAGCTGGGTAAGGAGAGACAGATGTTGGATATGTATGGGGGATAATGGAGATGAAGGAAATCCATTGAAGCTTATTGAGTGGGGGATACTTCAAAGAGAAGTACCACCATGTAGTTGAGCACTAGATTTGGTATAGGACTATTGGTTAATTGCCAAGGTTACCAAGAACATCAAGGCCTTTTCACCAACCGTCCAGAGGACTAACAAACTGAATCAAAACAAACATGCAAGGATTGCCCCAGCATCACACATGAGTCCCGAAGGAAGTAGCGTGGAACCGACACTGGGTAACCCACGAGCAAAAAAAGAAACAAACAAAAGATTTAATCAAAATCGTACGCTTAGAGTGCCCCATTCACAGCATACCATGATATGGAAGATCGTGGCAACCTTGAGGATGAGGTACTAATGGACCAATATCAGACATGAGGAAAGCTATATCCTACAAGGATCTATCAGAGAGCACCTAAGCTGATGGATTTGGATGAGTTATGCATCTGGAAAGCTAAACTAAGAAGGATAACACTTTGGTGACAAGAGATCTAGCTAAAGGATGCATTGGAATAGCTAACCAAGATTTGTGTGATGTTTGCAAGATGCTGATCAAGGATGAACTAACACGAAAGTTGGATTGATACAATGGTACTAAGCTAAATAGGATGTACAAGCTGACAGACCAAGATATGTTGCAAATGTACAAGGTTGTTCATGTTTGGGTTTTGTGAGATGGAAATGTTTGTGAAAGGTGGGATGTCTGCAATAGTTGATAGGCGGATAGGTAGATGGTTTGTGAAAAGCTTAAGTGAAAATGGGGTTCTTTGTGTGCATGTGATAGGATACCAACTAGGATACAAGCTTTGGTATATAATACAAGCTAGAATATGGTGCAAGATTTGGACAAGATTTGGATATACAAGCTATGATACAAGGGATGATACAAGATTTACAAGCTGGGGTACAAGATTTACAAGCAGAGGTACAAGATTTACAAGCTATGCAGGAGGTATCTACAAGCTCCATTAGATTTTGGATATTTGGTTGGAACACCAAGGGAACAAGTAGGTGTTTTACAAGATGGTGGGCGGATGGATGAGGGATAGGGTAGTGATAGATAATGGATTAGTCTTAGTACACAAGGCACCTGAATTACCAAATTTTCACCAAGGTACCTATCCAAGGTGCTTGAATTTCCAAGTTTTCACCATTAGATGCTTATTTCTCTTTACTATTTTTTTTTTTTTTTGGATTTTTCAAAAGCTGGGTATACCAAGGATCTTCAAGCATAGAACTTCTTGAGATGAATGATGTTAGTAGGATCATTTAAGAGTTCTCCTTCTAGTGTAGATAGCTGATAGGCTTCAGAGCCAAAAGATGCAGTGACAATATAAGGACCAAGCCATGTAGGTTCAAACTTGCCTTTCTTTTCTCGATCTGCTTGGACTTTCATATTTTCTTTGAGGACCATGTCGCCTGGCTGAAAGTGTCATGGAAGTACCTTCTTGTTGAAATTCCTTTTGAGATGAGTTTGATAGACTATGAGATGATCATAGGTTTGTTGTCGCTTCTCATCTAAGAGATCTAGTTGGGCGAGTCTGGCTACTCTGTATTCTTCATATAATATTTGCCCTTGCAAAGATATGCGCAAGGAGGGAAGTTTGACCTCTATGGGTAGTACCACTTCGACACCATAGACTAAGGAGTATGGAGTTGTGCCTGTGGATGTATGGAAGGAAGTTTGATAGGCCCATAGGGTTGGATTTATTTGTAGGTGCCAATCACGGCCAAAATCATTGACAACTTTCTTTAGGATTTTGAGGAGGGTTTTGTTAGTTGCCTCTGCCTAGCCGTTACCTTGTGGGAAATATGGGATAGAAAAGCAATGATGGATGTAGAGGGAAGTGCATAATTCTTCCATGTTGAGATTTTCAAAGTTACCTCTGTGGTCGGTGAAGATGGTGGATGGGATGCCGAAGCGACAAACAATGTTGTACAAGATGAACTTGAAGACTTGAACTCCTGTAGCTGAGACTAGGGGGACTGCTTCCACCCACTTAGTGAAATAGTCTGTAGCTATTATTATCCATTTATGTCCATCAGATGAGAGAGGTGTGATAGTTCCAACTAGATCAAGGCCCCAACAAGCGAAAGGCCAAGGTGGTGCAATAGGCTATAGATCTTGTGCTGGAGCATGCGCAAGATTTGCATGCTGCTGACATGGGAGACACTTTCTGACAAAGTCACAGGAGTCTTCTTTAATGGTAGGCCAATAGTAGCCTACTCTAAGGATTTGTCATGCTAGGACAATACCACTCGTGTGGGCATTGCAAAGTCTGGAATGTACTTCTTTTAACGCCATCGTGGCCTCATTTTTATCTAAACATCGAGAGAGAGTATCATGATAACCTCGATGATATAGGGTATTGGCTATGATAACATAGCAGGATGATTTTTGGATGAGGTTCTGGCATTGGGTACATGTGAGGTGAGGGGATATGATACCATCATTAAGGTAAGCATGAATCTCATGGTACCAAGGGGATTGGGGACCAACCAAGATACAAACACAGTTTGAATCCTCATTTGCATAGGTGGGTGTGAGGAGCTGCTCGACTAAAAACTCATACTGTGTAGCTGCTTGGGGAATTTCCAAGAGTGAGCTGATAGTAGCCATAGCATCTGTTTCTTTCTTCTGCATTCGAGGTACTTATGTAAATTGAAGCTTTGTAAAATTCTAGGTTAGCTGATCAACTAGCTCTTTGTAGGGCAATAGCTTTTCATCTTTGGTTTGATATTCATTTAGGGCTTGCTTGATGATGAGCTGAGAATCACCAAATATTTGTAACTCAGTGATATTCCATTCTATAGCTATCTTTAATCCTGCTATGACAACCTCATATTTAGCTATATTGTTGGTGCTAGGGAATTGTAGCTTGAAGGCTTTTGGAATGTAATCTCCTTGAGGTGTGACCAACAATATTCCTGCCCCTGATCCATGAGATGTATATGAGCCATCAAAATAAAGTTTCTATGGGGGTTGTTCTTCAATTAGACAGATATGTTCATCTAGAAATTCTATGATCAAAGGATATGCATCTATTAGAGGTGCATTAGCTAGGTGATCTACTATAGCTTGCCCTTTGATTGCCTTTCTGTCCACATACTGGATGTCAAATTCGCTAAGGAGCATAACCCATTTGGCCAAATGGCCTGTAAGTGCTGTTTTGGAGAGCATATACTTGAGAGGGTCTACCTTGGAGACTAGTTGGATGGTATGACTTAGCATGTAGTGGCGAAGCTTTTGAGTTGAGAAAACAACTGCCAAACAAGCTTTTTCCATAGGAGTGTAATTGAGTTCATAACCAACTAGGGTTCTACTGATGTAGTAGATGGCTCTTTCTCTGCCGTAGTCATCGAGCTGTGCTAGAAGTGCCCCTAGAGCAGTAGGCGTTGCTGATATGTACAAGATCAAGGGACAACCAAGAACTAGTGGAACCAAGATAGGGGGATTGGTGAGATACTGCTTGAGCTGATCGAAGTTGCATTGACATAAAGGATCCCACTTGATGTTTTCATCCTTCTTCAGTAAATGTGCAAATGGTGTACACTTATCTACAAGCTAGGAGATGAAGCACCATACGGATTGAAGCTTTCTCTAAAGAGAGCGAAGCTGTCGCAGTGTCTGGGGAGGAGGCATGTCTAAGATAGCTTTGACCTTCTTGGGGTTGATCTCTATACCTCATTTAGAAACTATAAAGCCTAGAAGGTTGCTAGATGTGACCCCAAAAACACATTTCTTGGGATACAACATGAGATGATATTTGGCTAACCTATCAAAGACTTTCTCCAGGTCAGCAAGATGATCCATGAAGGTGTGAGATTTAACCAAGATATCATCCACATAATCCTCCAAAATGCTATGAATGAGATCATGAAAAATGGTTGTCATAGCTCTTTGATAGGTAGCCTTAGCATTCTTTAGGCCAAAAGGCATCATGTTGTAAGAAAAGGTTCCCCAAGGGGTAGTGAATGCTATCTTATGCTGATCCTCTTCTGCAATCTTGATTTGATTGTACCTGGAAAATCCATCCATAAGGGACAAAATTTCATGTCCAGCTGTAAGATCTACAATCATATCTATGTTGGGCAAGGGAAAATCATCTTTTGGACAAACTTTGTTAAGATCTCTGAAATCAGTGCAGATTCTGATGTCACCAAAAGGTTTAGTGATGGGGACCATGTTGGAGATCTACTCTAAGTAGTCGATAGGTCAGATAACCTTAGCAGCTAACATTCTTTCTAATTCAACTTTGACCATTAATGCCACCTTGGGGTGCATTTTTCTAAGCTTTTGTCTGATGGGTTTGATCTTTGGATCGACTGCAAGATGATGAACTACAAGCTTTGGATCCAGCCCTGGTATGTCTTGATATGACCATGCAAATCGGCCAATGTTCTCTCGTAAGACCTCAAAGAGGAGATCAGCTTGGTCTTGTGATAGGGATGCAGCAATGTGAACAAGTCTGGGGATCTCTGAAGAACCAATGTTGACTTCTCGAGTATCCTCAATTAGAATAGAAGACACCTCTGGTCGATTATCTTGAGGAGGCAATGCTAAATCCTCATGTTCTGCTTGTGACTCTGAATTTTCTTGCTAAAGGGCTCTCTTTGCTGCTTTAGCTAGTCTCGATTTTACCCTAGTTCCAGTTTTGGGTGTATTAGAACTAGGTTGGGGATTTTCTCCAAAATACCCCTTGGGATCTAGCTTATAGATATATGCTAAGTCTGGCTTTGTTTGCTTGTGAGGTGTTTCAACTCCCATGAATCTCAGAAGCACTTCCTTTGATGTGAACACATCAATGTGTATGACGCTTGGTTAGTCCCAATCTATGAGTTGTGGATGGGCGAGTGGTAGGTCAATGAAATGGATGGATAGTTCTTGGAGAATAGAGTCTTTGAGGGAGATTTGGTCTAGGATATCGTCGTAGGCTCTCTTTTCAACTTCCTTAGGGATGTCTTCGATTTCGACAAGGTCGCGGTGAATGTTTGAAAAGGCATGACCGTTTTCATTGGTGCCCCCAATTATGGGTATGCCAAAGCCAAGACCTGACTTTGTTTCCCACTAGTGTGCTTCGATGGGGCACTGCATGCCTCTTTCTTCTGGTCCTAGACCACCACCTTAATAGTTCAATTTTTCAGTGATGAGCTTATGTTCTTGAGGATACTTCTGGCTGAAGTGATCAAGGCATGCTTGATTTCTTGGAGGTGCATCCTTATGTAACCAATTGTTGATATCTAGAGTGAGCTCCTCATGAAGAGGGATTTTTGAGGATACAAAGGTTGTTGGGCCAAACTATTTGTATCGAGAAGGTGGAATCTCCTTAGCTTTTTGATATGTCAGTCGCCCATGAGCATGTGGATCAAGTGGGAGTGCCCCAACAACAAATGCATCTGACAAACTATACTCTCCACAACCTTTGTTATTGATCTTCATGGTAGATAGGGTGGAGGCGAGGATGGTTTCTGGGTCATTACAAGTGTGGGATGAGCTGGCAATGGCTGTGCTGATATCAATTCCAAGGAAATGGTTTGTATATGAGGCTTCAACCGCATTGCAGTAAGCAAAGGGTTCTGGATTGACATGGATGGTTACCTCAGTGCCCTGATGTGGAAATTTGACGCACTAATGGTAAGTGGATGGAATGACTTTCATGGCATGAATCCATGAGAAACCAAGGAGGATGTTGAATGGTATGTTTATATCAATAACATGGCAGAGTGTTTCTTGGATGACTGGCCCAACCTTGATTGGCAGCAAAATAGTTCCTTCTGTGGTTCTTTCCAAGTTGTCATAAGCTTTGATGGTGATAACCTCATTGATGATATCTGCCTCAGTATACCCAGCTTATTTTATGAATTTTAGGGTACAAATATTCAAGGCTGATCCATTATCTATCATTACTCTTTTCATGACAAAATTGGATACCATAATGGCTATGCGGAGTGAAAGGGTGTGATCTGGCTCGACCACAGGTATGTCGATGGGTTTGAATGATAGGGCACATGAGGATGAAAGGTGTCCAACAAGATTACAAAAATCAGTAGCGTTGATATCTGAAGGGACACAGGATTCTATGAGAGCACTGTCAAGAATGTTCTTGTACATAGGACTAGTGTGGAGAAGGTCTAAAATGGAGATTTGGGCTGGCATGTTCCCAAGGTGTTCCAAGATATTGTACTAGCTTTTTGATGGAGCTGATGGTGCTGGTGAAATTGGTGGGCCTGCGATGTTAAATCGTGCTCTTCGAGTGGTGATTGCACACTCATTGTTTGGTCCTTGGATATTGATAACATTGACAGAAGGCTCTTTCTTGGATATACATCCTATGAGGCTACCATAATCTATATAGGATGAAGTGTGGTCATTTTTCTTCCCATGCTGTTGGTTTGGCTGGCTATTGTTGGTGTTGTTGTTGTTGGTTTGGATAGGTGCTTTTCCAAGATTTTGGTTGTTGTGAGGAGGAAAAGCATTTTGATAGATCTGTAAGCTTGCATTGGGAGAGGTTTGGGCACCAATGGTGATTTCTTTCCGATCAATGAGGTCTTGCACATAATCTTTCAGTTTCATGCATCTGAGGGTGGTGTGACCTTTTACCCTATGAAATTTGCAGTACTCATTATCTTTGTACCATGCAGCTTTGGATTGGCTTGGGTTGATTTGCTGGGTAGGAGGAAATTTGATGAGGTTTTCCTTGACTAATTTCTCAAAAATGACATCCAAAGGCTCACCAAGGGGTGTATAATTTCTAGGTGCAGGTTTGAATCTGGGCTTTTGCTCTGCAGCTACATTGATGGCATTAGCTTGATTGCTAGACCCTTGAAAGTTGGGTCTTGGATTGTGGTTTTGATAGCTTTGGTGATTTTGTTGTTGGTAGTTGATAGCTTGTTGATTGTTTGGTTGATACGGTTGGTTGGGCTGACTTTGGGAAGGACCAGCAATATTCACATGCCCGTTGTTAGTGACACCATCTATTGCAATGTGCTTGTTTTTGTTCCAATACCTAGACTTGTCATTTGAATGTGTTTGATTTTGGTTGGCTTCCTTGTAAATCTTGACCACACCATCTTTAATGAGTCCTTGCTCAAGGATCATTCCTTTCTCTTTGATATCTTTGTAGGTCTACGAACAGTTCATGGTCATGTGGTGAGCCAAGTTGGGATGGGCATTATCAATAAACATTTTCACCAAATGGCACTCTGGAAAGGTGAAAGATATGCGGGTGGTAAGGGTTTGTCATCTTTGTAGATATTCGGGAAGGCTTTCTCCACCTTTTTGCTTAGTGTGGACAAGATCAACTACTGATAGCTCTGTTTCAACAAGATGGGCATATTGGACTACAAATGCCTCAGACAATTCAACAAAGTTTCTAACTGTGCCATATGGGATTCTATCAAACCATTCAAGAGCTGGTTTGACCAAGCTTTTGGGAAAAAGGTGCAAGAGGAAGACATCATTGTATGCCACTTCTTGGCAGTGCATGTAAAATTCTTTGATATGTGTGACAGGGTCTCCTTTTCCTCTGAATTTGTCAAACTTGGGTACCTCAAACTGTTCGGGAAATGGTGTCATGGTAATGGCTCTGTCAAATGGGTAAGGACACACATTCTCAAACTTGAAAGTTTTTGGATCATTTCTCTCTTGAATGTTCTTCAAAGCTATCTTCATGGCTTCCCATTTTGAACTAATGGGTGATGGCTGGGGTGCCCCCAATGTAGGAGTGCCCTAAGGTAGGTATGTGCTAGATGGGGCAATGGAATATGGATGGCTTTGGGGTATGGGCTGGTAAGGATTGTACATGGCTTGGGCAACTGAATGGTGGATGATGGGTTGCTGAGGTGGAGGTGGCACATATTGCTGCATGTGTTGTGAGGCTTGCTGCTGATATTGGATTTGATGTTGGGATTGAGGAACATAAGCTGGCTATGGGATAAATGGATTGATTTTTGGAGGTAAGGTATAAGATGGGTGTGAAGCTTGGGGAAAGGATTGAGGAGCTTGTGGAACTTGACTTTGGATTTGAGGAGTTTGACCAATATATGTGGGCTGTGCCCCCATTTGGGAAGTTATCTACATGGAAAAAGAGGCCAAGTAATTGGTGGTTTGTGGTGGTATATTTCCTCCTAGAAGTGGCATAGAAAAATAGTTAGTAATAGGAGGTAATGGATTAGTTGGTGGTGGGAATTGAAAGCTTGGGAATGGAACTAATGGGGTTTGATAGCTTGGTGGCTGGATTTGAAAGCTTGGTAGAGTGGTGGCAGGAGCTTGGGTCACTTGAGAGCTTGGAAAAACATTGGTAATAGCTTGTGGGGTTTGATAGCTTTGTGGAATGAGGGTAGTAGCTTGTGGATTTGTGGCTGATGGCACTGAGCTCCAAGGACCTAGTGGAAATGATGGAATTGTGTTCTGAGTTGAGGTAAACAGGCTAAGGGTGATAAAAGGTTGATTACTTGGCCCCATGGGTGGCATCCCAGTTGTATATTGCTGCGGTTGGCCAAAGATGCTAGCACTAATTTGGGAGATGGGTGGATTTGGAAGGTTGGGTTGGAGAGCAACAGAAGCAATATTGAAGGGAGTGAATGGTGAGGTGTTTTGGGCGAAGGGGGTTTGGGATGGAGTGGTATGGACCAATGGTGGAGTGGTGGTGGTTGGATTAGCTTGCGGAATGGAGATTTCAACTTGAGTGGAGGATGGTATGTTTGGGTCTGTTGGATCATATGGATTGGCTTGAGGCTCTTCTTTTGGCGCATATTGAGGATAATTCAAATCATAAGAGCCTATGGGTGGTGGGAGTTGCTCAAACAAGGGATGAGGTGGATCTGATAAGGGAGGAGGTCTTCCAAAGTTGAAGGCTCTGATGTTGTCCCTTCGAAAGTTAGCCATGATTGTTTCTTTGTTTTTGTCTATAATGACACTCACCAATACTGCATTTCTTGGTTGGTTCATGAAAGCTTCGATGCCAGTAGGTGATGGTATAGTGTTCTTTGGGCTGAAGGATGGTTGATTGCTCAAGGGGAGTGAAGCTATTTGATCCAAATGATAAGGCTCCATTGTTTCCTTCTTCTTCTTTCCTAAGCGAGTGACGGGTGGCATGAAAATGCAGAATGTTTCCTAGGGATGAGATGCAACAATGCTGATGGATGCAAAAGAGGAAGGCTTTTCTATGCAAATGATTTCCTAGGTTGAGGCAAAGCTATATGAAAAGACCTAAGGAGGATTGGGTTGGGGATTCTAACTTCAAAGATATGTTGCCAAATTATGAAAGGTCTGCTTTCTTATGTGCAAACTTGGTGGTGATTGTGTCAACTTAAGGATAGACTGATGATCCTTTAGGAAGAACACAAGATTGACCACTTGTGGATCCCAACCTTTAGCTCAAGGTGATGAGGGATAACAAGTGACAAAGCTAGATTACCCTAGATAAAGCTCTGTCAAAGGGAAAACCTGGGTGAGATTGGTGGATTTGGAAGATGTTAGGAATGACAAACTTTTGGCAAGGTGACAACAATTTTGAAAGCTTGGATGTGAAGTTTTTGGATTGTTGGCTAGGTGGTTTGGTTCTAAATGAGATGGATGAGCTAAAATGCTTAAGGGGAGGACTAAAGATGGCTGGCTTTCTTACAAATATGACTCTAAAGTGAAGCTTATGAAAGAAGATGTGGAGAAACAAGGGGGTCTAATCATAGAAATCATGCCTAGTTGGTAATACATAAGCAGGGTTAACTCCTGGATGTTGGTTAAGTTGGATAGTGCGATCTAACCAGGCATCTTGAAGGGCTTTGTCAGTAGCTTTGTCCTCTGCTTTGTGGAGTTTGGCAATTCAAGGGCTTGGTGTTATTTCCTTTCTCTTGGCTAAAAGTTCTTGGTATGCCTAAGATGGCTTGAGTTTGGCTTTGTGAAACTTCTATTTGGGTTTGGGTTGTTCTGACATAAATTTGTGAATCTGCTTGGCTTTGAGAGATCTCAGTTATTTTGCTTCAACTTGTTCAACTCCTAGAACATGCAATGACTACGCTAAGTATGCCCTAAGCTAGGATTGACCGAGCTTGGCAAACATTCATTCAACAAATAAAAAATCAAGCAATAGATAGGAACAAGCAAATAGAAGTTTTTGATTCTCAAAATATGATACTTGTGCCAAGGAGTGTGTATGTTTTACAAATGTTTCGATCAGTCACTTCAAACACATTAACACCCTAGATGGTTTTCTACAAGGTTGACAGTTGGTTTAGCTAGGGAGTCCTTGATATACCCAAGGTACAAGAGGCCCAAGTCCGTAGATGAAACCAAAAAGATGTCACATAGCTGAGAGGAGCGGTAATCCACTTCTCCTCTTTCACTTCTCAAGGGTATAAAGTTCCTTGAGGCTTAGCCCGAGTGACAAAATCTTGATTTCAAGAGAAGTGTCTTTGGATTCACCTCCCAATTTTTATACTTTGCCGAAACGCTAGAGTTGAGGTCGTCCAAGGGGTGATGAAATCCCCAAGCAAGCCTCCTAAAAAAGGAAACAAGGTTTTGGATCCTAATCTTATGCACCCAAGATGGCCTCGAAAGATGACAAGTGGAGTGAAGACTTGGATGACCTTGGGCTAAAAAACACATTTGTTATTTTTCCAACTAACGCATAAGTTTTCTGATCTAGACTTTGAAAACACACATGTTTAGGATGGAATGTTTATTCCGACTTTGAAGCATTTGACAAAAGCAAAATCGATTGAAGAATGAATACAAGAAGAAGAGTTAGGGTCAACAAAAAAATAAACCTGCGTGCTCGGAGGCCCTCCACGTCAAGTATCGATTAATTTTTTTTAAGGCATTCAAGAGTTGGTGTGATTTTGTTTTAAGCCCAAAACAAAGATGTGTGAAATTCGATTTCAAGCATGCGCCCAGAGGCCCTCCACATCAAGATTTGTTCAAATTTTAATGCCCAAATGAAGTGTTAGCGAGCCTAATGTGCATTCAATGAATTTTCTAAGTTAGAAAAACTAATAAAAACACAAGTAAGTGAAGTTTGATCTTTGTGGAGCACTTAACACCCTCTTAGGTGGACCCATCCCCATAGATGGCACTGAGATTGCAACCAATGGTTAAATTGATGGGTGATTAAAGATGGTGAGTCCAACTACAAACTCACTTAAAGCATCTTTATTTGGTTTTTATAATTTAGAAAATTTCTAGAATGTAGATTCTTTTTATGCCCCAAAAGATGATTATTTGATCTATGACATTCAAGATTGGATTTGTTGTTTTAATCATGCATTCATAAAAAAAAAACTTGATTTTAATTCATGGCACTCAAGAGTGATTTTAGCAATATGCATTCAAAGACAAGTGATTAAACATTCAAGTTTTTTCCTTTGAGCATTCAAGATTGAGATTTTGTGTGTTGTTTTAAGAACTTTGAAGTGCTTTGTTTTAACCTTAGATCATTCAAGATTGTTTTGGGCTCAAAAGTGAAGATGACTCTTTGGACTTTGGTTTTCATTCAAGATTTGGTGTTCTAGTTTGCATATTTTAAGCCCAAAAATGATATTCTTAGATTGTTTTGATGCATGAAAAATCTAAGAAACATTCAAGATTTTACAACAAGACATTTGTTTGGAACAAATAACAAAGCTTTTTAGGACAATTTTGGCAACCATTTAGGACTCTTAGTTCTCATGAGATTTTTAAAAGAACTTTAAAATATTTGAAAATGAGGTTCATTTTATCCTTGATTGATGCTTTGAGTTTGATTTAGATTTTAGTGTGCACTTAGTGTTAATTTTGAACCTTTTGAAATGGAAACTTGAAGTTCTTTTTAAATTTCTAAAAATGAAGTGTTCCTAACTTTTCATGAATGCATCTAAAACTTTGATGTTGCAAGGATGCAAATGATTGGATTGGTTTAGTTTCACTTGTTAAAAGATTTTTTTTTTTTGTTGCAAATTTTTAGTTTTTTTAATGGATTTAAGTATGATTTGGGGGTTCATTTTAAGCACTAAAAAGAAGTGTGTATGATTTTGCTTCCTTAAAAAAAAATGGCCAAGATCTCCCACAAGAAGAAGAAGAAGAAGTAGATGGAATAAGAAGAATATAGACAAGAAGAGGAAGAAAAATCTCAAGTGCTTTGTCCACCTATAAGCTTGAAACATCTGCAAACACTATGAGATAGACTATGAGTTCCTTTGTCTTCTTCATGCTCATGTGGACCTACAAAACCAATTTATACAATCCTACCAAAAATTAGCCAAAATTAGCAAATGACATACAAAACTTGACTAAAAAAGCTAATGAAGATGACCCATGCGAGGTCCCACCGGGCGTGCCAAAATGTATACGAGCAATGTTAGTATGCTAATAGAAATCAAATTTAAATAAAGCTTCTACAAACTAAAAAAAAATTCATAAACTTCAAGATAGACTAAGATGAACTCTTAATTGAGAATATGAGCCATTAATGGGCTCTCTCAATGAGAAGCTCTCTTGTTGAGTGGCTTTGTCTAAATAGATATGATGTATGCTCAAGCTTATGCTTCAAAAAGGGCTTCAAATAGAGTTGGAATTTGGGTGTGAGTGTATGGTTTTGATGTAAAATGGCTTCTTAAAATGGAATTATGACTTTACTTCATGGATTGTGTTGTTTTGCAAAGGGGAAGGATCCAATTTATAGGCAAGAGGCTTGAGGGATTGAGGGCTAAGATGCAAGGATGGGAAAAAGCTCATGGAGGGCTCAGATTGCATGAGAGGAGAGCACATGGATTGTGCTTCCTTATAGCCAATCAGGGAGTGACACATGTCATAGGGTGAGAGGATGGAGGAAAGGGGAAAGATGAGTCAATAAAGGAGGCTCAAAGGATAAAATCTTCATAAAGACCCTCATAATGGCTTGTAAGAGCAATGAAAGGGTTTGGAAGAGTCATTTATGGCCTAGTGGGATTCATAAAGTTTTATGGTTGGGATATTTTGAGGGAGATGAGAGAAATTTTGACTTGGTCTTGATTAGGAAGGTTTTAAGCTTGCTTAGGATTATGCAAATGATTAGAGGATGGATTAGGATGGTTTAGGATTAAATAGGGATAGGCAAGTGGATGACATTTAATGAGGGTGGGTGAAGGAGGAGATATTTGTTAACTTTGGCTTGGGTTAGTAAGTCTTAACCCATTTTTAGGGAATGTGACAAGGTTAGGAGGGGATTAGGATTAGGTTTAAAGACATCTTCTAGAAGAGTGTAGACTTTGGATGAGGATAAAGACTTTCTAGAATAGTCTAGAACTTCCTAGGATGAGGATGAAGACTTTCTAGAAGATTCTAGAACTTCTTAGGATGAGGATAAATTAGATTTTTAGGAAATAAATAAAGTTTTATTTATTTCAAGGGTTTGGGTTGAGGAGATATTTATTAAAACTTTTTTAATAAACATGAGGATTAATATTTAATCTTAATTAAATATTTTCAGTGGAGATTAGGGGTAGGAAATGATAGGATTAGCCTTTAATCAAAATTAAAGAAGGATTAGAAGATTTTAGAAGAGGTTAGTGGTCTTAAGGAAATTGGGCAAGTTTTGGGCAAAAAATAATTTTTTAATTTATTTTGGATTTTTTTGGTCAATTTATTAATTAAATAATTAATAAATAAGGATATAATGTTTAAATAAGATTTAAACATTTTTGGGAGGGATTCCTTAATTAAATATTTTTAATTAAGATAAAGGGATTTAATGGCATAAAAATAAATAAATAAATTAAATAATTAATTAATTAATAAATGATGATGTCATCAAATTTTTTTCAAAAAATAAAAATACTTTATTTTCTAAGGGATTTTAGGTGTCTACAGATATCATCAAATTCTTCATAGCTTAGGGTAGATGCAATGTCTATCATCATGGTATTATGAGTCTTCTTCTTAGCAATGTCATTGACAGATAGTGTACTAGAAGGAGTTACATATTCTTCATCAAGATATTTCAATCCTATATCTCCAATGGAAGCTAGATGGAGTCTCATGAGACCTTGCCATGCTAAACAGTTATCCTTGTTAAGCTTTGGAATTTCTCTTTTGTAAGACATCTTGATCTTTAGCCTAGATCCTTGAAATCCTTCTTGCAAGCACCAAAAGCTCTAATACCAATTGTTGGAAATATAGATAGAGTAACTGAGAGGGGGGGAAGGGGGGGGGGGGGGTGGGTGAATCAGTTACCACAAAAATATATCCACAGATCCCTCAAATGTCTTAAAAACTAGTTATTGCTGTCACTTGGTAGCCACACAAAAAAATGCTATAACTTGATGTACTATAACTTATTAGTGATCTTTAAGCATTCACAAATATTTAACATGCATGCATAGAAGAAATAACTTGAACACAAGAGACACCAAATTTAATATGGAAACTCAATATGGAAAAAAGCACCAAGTAACTAGCTACCAATTTTCACTCTTCTGAAGTGAGCCCTGTTAGCAACCAACCCTGTTAAAGGTTATAAAACACACTATTAGGTGGGACCTTGTTAAAGGATTTAATCACCCTGCTAGGAGTGACCTTGCTAGAGGACATTGGAATAATTCAATAGAACTGTCCACCTTGTTAGAGGATTTACAAAAATGGTTGTGACACCAACTCTATTAAGAGACTTAGAAATCACTGCTAAAATGGTGAGAAAGTAACAATGAATTGACCTGAATGAGATGCAGTTGAATTTGTTGATACAGATCTCAGTTCTGCTTCACTAGATCCTATCTGATCAAATACAACTTTGCTACTCCTCAAGGATATTTGTTCCTTCTTCAAAATTCACTCAAACTTTCCTCTTCACACTTGCATGCTAACTCATTGCACTCATCCATACTTTAGAATTCACAACTTCACCTTTTATTTATACCTTACAAATTACGAAGTTAGCTTATTTACAAGTTACAATTACCAATAATCATTACATCAATCGGATACAATCATTACATGGAACAAATAAACTTTATTTCCCAAAACAATGAAATCTTTCATTGGCTGACCTTGCTCGGTAGACACTACTCTAGAAATGATTTCTAGTGTTAACCAACTGAAGCTCGGTAAACTTTGTGAACTCTACAAAATCATTTGGAGATCAAGTGAACTCGGTAAACACTAAATTTCCTTCTTGAACCTTTTGAGCTTGGTAGAAACTAACTTTTTCCACAGAAACCTTCGATCCCCAAGTGAGCTCGATAGAAACTGTTTCCACAGAGTAACTTTCAAGAATGCTTAGTAGACTCTATAATTCACTTTGTTGACCAACTAAGCTCGGTAGACTCTGTCTGATAACTGATATGACATTTGTGTAACATCAAAGAAAACACATAATTGAACAATTGTATCCAACAATTTCTTCTCTTGCCCTTATGTTGCACATGCATACTTCTCTTTGTTCATTAGTGCAACTTTCAAGATTGTCTTCTTTTGCAATGTTTTTAGATGCCTTGGTTACAAGCCAATATCCTGAACCCATACACAAGAGATGAGTCTTCATTTTATCCTTCTAGTTGTCATAGTTAATGCCCTCAAATCCCATATTTTCCTTTATGAATAGATTCTCCATGGATCTTCCAAAGTTGCTAAAATTTTTCTTCAAGAAACTAAGGCTCTGATACCAATTGTTAGAAATAATTGTCCACCAATATAACTAAGAGGTAGGGTAAATTAGTTGTATAAAAATCTGAAATATTTATCCTCTTTAGAAATTTCAACCATTCAATCAAAGTAAACAAGAACCATAAAGAGATGCATACAAAAAATTACAAGAGATATGTTGACTAGGGAAACCCTTGATCAAAGGGAAAACCCTGATGGGAATGATCCCCAAATAAGAATGTACTAATATGAATGTTCCTTGTTAGAGGATAGAACTTGTTAGGAGTTTATTACAACACTTAGTACAAGATTCCCTATTAGGAGACTTTGAATCCCTATTAGGAGATTCCAACTTTATTAGGAGTTGTGGAAGGTGGCTGAACTCACTGTCCAAACAACTTCAGGATCAGATCAATGAACCCACTATCCAATTGACCTCATTAATATTCCTTTCAAAATAATAGATGTGTGACAATCTTTTGCTTCTTCCTCTATCTAGTACGTCAGACTTCTTCACCTTCAGATCATGCAATCTGATCTAGAACTTTGTATCCATCAATAGTAGCCTTCAAGATCACTTACACACATTATAAAATTACTCTATTTTGCTACTTAACTATTTAAAACTCTTCTCTACACTACTACTTCACTATTCACAACTCTTCTTTGCTCATTGATCTCATTCATGATGTCTAAAACTCAAAAAAAATCTTTCCTTTATACCACACTCAATATTAAATCTTTGAGTTGGCTTCACATTTTACCATATGTTAATTAAATGAAATATATATTTAATTAATGATGTTAGCTCATAGTTATACCCAAAATTTCACATGTGTGGCTTCCATACCTGCACACTCATTGACATCATCAGTGGTTACTGTACTACCTCTAGTTAACTGTGCAACCCTTCATTTCAAATACAATGCACTGTATTGATCATATAATAAGAAGTACTTTCCTAATGCTCTATTTCCATGCAATTCTTTTTATTTCAACCATATCTTTCATACACTATCAATTCAGGTTCTGTGCACTTGACCAAGTAACAAATACATACTATAGTATGTGTAGGTAACTATGCATAAGTAGATAAGTAATTTATCGTCCTAAATACAAATATCATAGTCTGCTACTTTGTCAGTCTTTACAAACTCATTACTATTTTTTCATCAATGAAAAACATAGTTATAGATACATCATAGCAATGTTCTGTGATAATCCCCCATACCATCAACATTCATGCTAACACCTCTACCTTTAGTTCACCAACTATGCACTATTTGGCCTAGAGTGCGAAAACTTCACCCAATACACGTAACGGGCTAGAATCAAGTCTGAATCACCCTTATGGGGTTCTTGATACATCTCCTACCATTATACATCATTATTTTATGTTCCACACACTGACAACTCCAAATTACCCTGTTTAGCCTTATAGCCCTAAAAGCCCCTATAACCCTTATTAAAACAAGAAACAAGATAAAAATCCCAAAAAATCTTAACAAGGCCCCTTGGTGTCTTCATATTTTTTATTCCCCATGACCTAAACTTGCAGATTTTTTAGGTCTTAGGTTTGTGTGATGACCATACAATAGGGCTTCAAAAAACCCTCATTTTAAGTGTTTGAAAGGTAATGCAAATGAATCTTTCACCAGTGGCTTCAAACTCCACTTCAAAACTCCTCCTTTGAATTATGAACCCTTAACACTCTACTCCTTCATTTCCTAAATAATATTGGCATGTGCCAATCCACTATTATCATAAAAAATTCAATTCAAGCTTTTATTGCACCTTGCTAGGCCTACATTGCTTGCTTAGGGATCGCTTGGAAAATTAACTTCTTGACTTGCACAGGCACCAAAATAATTATTTACACTATTTATAGGGGCTATTTCTTGATTCCCATGACCCATGGTGTTTTGACCAAGGAAGTTCAAGCCATGGCCATTCTAGTGGTAGGAACTCAAAATTGGACAACAGGAACACACAAACTAATTAATTTTATAAACCTTGTAAAATGAATTTTCTGAAGCAAAAAAACTATGCACAAATTTAAAACATGGTAAAAAGACACTACTCCATCATATATTCTAACCTAATCAATCCAAAATCTTATTCAAATCCTTCATACCACTTTTCTATCACACAAAACTCTCCTTTAGAATTTGATGTCTATACAATTGAGTATCCAACCCTTTGAAATGAGTTGCAAGGTGTTTAAGTAGTTTCCCTCCTCCATCTTGGCCCTTGGTTCAAGCCATAACTACCCTCATATTTAATTCCTCAAAATTGTGCAAAAAGTTGCTATGCAATTTTGTAAAAATTGCAAAGTTGTCAATGCAACTTTTTGACAAGTTTTGCAATTTTGCACATTGAGCCTTAAAACTTCACCAGTTTGTTATCAAACCTTATAAGATGAACCTAAAACACCTAAGTGCCACTTTATAACCCATCTTGTCCCATTTTAGTCCTTTTTTCCCCGTTTTTCCTTATTTAGAAATTCTGAGCAATTTTTGCCTATTAGGACCTAATTGACAAAACTTGACTCACATTCCAAATCCTACCTATTTGAACCTCCTAAATTCACCTTAGGAATCTATTCCTAGTCTTTATTTCTTCAATTGTTGGTTATATGATTTACAAACCAAAAATACATTATGGTTTCACCTTTACCCCTAGGTGCTCCTGCACCATTCTCCCCTTACATGAAGAAGACTAAGGTACTATTGGAGAGAGGAATTCCTTACTGATACCATGCTTCTTGAAATCACTCTTATAAATAAAATTGGCCTTAGATTCTAGTGTATTTAACCACTTCATGATATGTTCCTTGTAGACCTCATTTCTTGTACTCTTCTTCACTTTAGAATCCAAAATCCTCTCCACCTGTGGATGCTTCTTTTTAGGCACTTGCTGGTCTAAGACATCCCTACTTAGTTCTTCCTAATAATATAATTCATCCATATTAGGACCCTTATAAGGTATTAGGTTTTTAACATTAAAGATTGGAGAGATAGCCATGTCCTTGGGTAAGTCTACCTTGTAGGCATTGGGCCCATACTTCTCAAGTATTTTGCAGGGCCCAATCCTCTTCATCTGCAACTTACTAAGGATGCCCTTTTTTAGTATGGCCTTGTTAAGATAGACCATCACCAATTCTCCCACTTGAAACTATAATTCTCTTCTCCCCTCATCCCTCTTCTCCTTCCATTTTTGGTTAGCCTCCATCAAGTTTTATTTAATTTGATCATGCACTTCTTTCATGGATTGAACAAAGTCATCAACATGCCCACTAATGTTGGGTTGGCTTGGTAAGTCACTTAGCTCCATGATACCTCTTGGATGAGTCCCATACACTATTTATAAAGGGCTTAACCCTTTTTTTCTATTCTTAGTATCATTGTAGGAAAACTTAGCTTGAGTGATGACTTACTCCCAACTGCCCGTACTCCTTGATTAGACACCTTAATAGGTTTCCTAGGAATCTATTGATGACCTCTGTATGCCCATCTATTTAAGGATGGTGGGAAGAAATATGAGCTATATTTTCCCAAACCTCTTCCATAGGGTCTTCCAAAAGTTTCTCATAAATTTGACATCTCGATCAACAACTATGCTCCTTGGTAGGCCATGTATCCTAACCATCTCCTTGAAGAATAGATTGGAAATATTCTTTGCATCATGTGTTGTCTTGCATGGGATAAAATGGCTCATCTTACTAAACCTATCCATCACCAAAAAATCACTATCTAACCCTACTCTAGTCCTTAGCAATCCCACTATGAAGTACATGTTGATGCATTCCCAAGGCCTATTAGGAATGGGTAGAGGTTAGCAAAGTCCTATATTTGATGAAGTGCCCTTTTCCTTCTAGAATATGCCACACTACTCCACATACCTCCCTACATCCCTTTTCATTTTGGGCTAGTAATTGAATCTCTCCACAAGGTCTAAAGTCTTGTTAAGACCAAAGTGCCCACTCATTCTCCCATTTTTCTTCTCTTGTATGAGATTTTTTCTCATAGATCTTATTGGGATGCACAACTATTGACCCTTGAACAATAATCCATTCTATAAGGTGTATTTAGAAAAGTAACTATGAAAATGATTAGCAAAGTCAGTAAATACCTTGTAGAATTATTCTACAGGGTGGCCCTCTATTCTATTGTTAAAACACTTTACTACTATATACCAATTAATTCTATGCCCCCCACCCCCCCCAAAGAATAGTAATATACCTCAATTATATAGAGGGGGGGTGATTTTCTCCTAGCAGGAGGCCCATACATGCCCTAGCCAGGGAACTATCTAGAGTTAATGGGGGCCTCGATACTATCTAGAATTCCCCCCACCCTATAGGACATGGTCGATTCTACCATTAATATTCTGTAGAGAAAGGACAGGGACCCCCTTCCTAATTCTCAATCCCCATTCCTCAAGTGTCCTCCTCATATAGGTCCTTGAATCCATCCAATCCTATGCTCTACAAATTGACCTCTTGTACTATAAAAAACCTCCTGTTCAAAGCATCTTCCCAAACATAAAAAAAGGTGGTACGTGTGAAAATTAGAAAATTAAAGACAAAGAGCACTCCCTCCCCATAGGTGCTAGAAACTATTCCTAAGGTAGAGGATAAGGAAGAAGGGGGAAATTTTGAGTTTGTCCCTTTGAATAAAAGAACTTGCTTGACTACTACAACCAAGGAAGATAGAAGGAGAAGCTCTATACAAACACCTCCATCCTTACCTAGGGATCCCATCTCAGTTGATACCTTGGAAGATGAACATTAAAAATGGATAGTATAAATGGAGGGCAAGGGAGTAGATATGTTTTACCTCTCAGATTTTGAATTCATGCCCATAGGCACTGAGATGGTAGGAGAGAAGATAAGGGACACTTGAAGAAATGAGCCATTAGGAGAGGAATAGAATCAATTACCTACTCTACCTCAAGGAAATATTGGCATTCCTCCAGCACCAACAAAAGACATGGCAATGATCATACTCAATAAATGGTCAGTAGCTCCACCTCCTCCAACAACCCAAATAGAAACAAAAAGTTAGAATACAAAGGAAGCATAATATGAAAATTTTCATGTTGATGAAGTATCTAAAGAAGGAAAAATAGGAGAAGAAAGGAAAAAAATTCCTCTAGATATAGAGGCTAGGTCATTAGCTCAACATAACATAGAAACTCTCCGAAGGTGTTCCTTGACATGAGAAGACTGTAGAGAGGAGTGATAAGGGAAAGAAGCCTAGTTCAGAATTGACTTCTTTAGAAAAATATATGTCACTAATGGGGACTACACAATCATAGATAAAGAAGGAGGTCATGTTTTGATAAAAGAAGTAGATGGAACTCACTAAAGATGAGGACATGATGAAAATTCTAAAAGCGATGAAGAAGCCTGAGCTACCAAAGGGTGATGCTAGAATACTTGCCTTCACTATGAAGAATCAAGATTAGGACCTTCTAGTACATATCACCATTCCCCATCCTCATGTTGACACTGAAGAATTGACTCTAAAGGATTACCATATGAAGGAAGTGATATTGGGAAAGCCCACAGTGGATACAACAAAGGTCTAGATTACCACAAACCTCAAGCAAGTTTTTCACATTTGGATAGGGATGAGTCAGGGCTAATAATGTTGTGAAAGTGGAATGAACTATTAAGAAGTTACCTAAATGAAGTGGTGGGGCCAACAGACTTGGGTAATCATGAGATCACTCTTGGAGTCACATGAGATCACTCTTGGAGTTGCACTGGGAAGGAAGCAGGTAGGACCACAGATGAATTTATTTTTGGACACTTGTTAGTGATGGCAACAAAATTTTGAGGAGAGAGGAGTCCAAATAATACAAGGCAATTTTAACCTATTACAAATATCCAGACTAACACTGAAAAATTGGTTTCTATTATAAACCAATATTTTGGGCTAATGGATGAAGTGTGTACCTAGGTTAATGACTTGCATCAAAGGGAAAAGGTACTGGATGTTGATAGAGATATACTCAATAGAGAAGCTAGATAAATTAAAGGATTGGATAGAAAAGATATCATCAAGGAATAAGGTTACAAAAGCATTACATGAAGGTATTCAATAGATAAAGAATAAAGCTCAAGAGAAATTTTTGGAAGTGGATAAGTACTATAATGCCACTAGTCATGCGATTTTTAAAAATGAGTCGAAGACTAAGCTTTCCTTAGTGAAAATAGTGGTTCAAAAATTCAAAGACACATTTGAAAATTCTTCATTAGAACATAATATAAGTCAAGCATTTAAAACTGAAGAAACATTATTGGAATTAGACACCAATCTTGAGGATTTTGTAGATATAAGAAAAGAAGTAAGCAACTACCAACAAGTAGTTAATAATAAGTATGATTCATTGGAATTATCAAAGGTGAATTAAGTGTCAAACATAATAGATAATAAAAAAAAACCAAACATCTAGATATCATTTTGGTATAAAGGAGAAGAAAACCCAGATGCTGGAAATTTAGTTTTGACATTGGGAAGAATTTTTGGATTTTTTGGTTCCTGTCACCAAGGTGCATATGTGCACTTTTCTTAAAGGTGCACCAATTTTTTATAAGAGAAGTAGTACACTGACAGTTAACTACTAGTTTCTATTTTAGAGCATTCCATGTATCCAAAATGCATTTTGATGGCAGTTCAACTCTTAGAGACACCTAGAGAAGGCTGAGCTTCCATTTTTAGAGCTCCTATAGACTTTTAAATCATCTCAGGCTTCTACCTTCTTATCTTCTCATTATTTTGTTCATTTAAGTCATGGAAAGGCTCATGCACCCATTAATTAACATAAACAAGGGTGGAGACCTAATCAACACCATTTAGAGAGTCAATTTGTATATAATTAGCTTTATTTATTAGTTTTTAGCGTGCGTTTACTTTAACAGAGCTCTCACTCCTAACACAAAGGGAGGAGATGATTTCTTTTAAATATATGGATGTAAAATGTACTCCAAGCCTTTATTTTGATGCAGTAATATATGCTATTGGTTCTATCATTCTGAATATAGTTATTCTTGCTAGAGTGTGTTATTTTTGTGAATGCATGTTCATTAATAATAATGGAGCCAATGGTTTTATTGTGTTGTTATGATTGTGTAATCTTTTAGTTTTGGGGTTTTCCTTATGTTGAAAAATTCTATTGTTGTGATGAATTGAAGAAATGGTCATCTTTGTTCTTGAATATCATTTTGTCTTATGTGAGTGCAATTTCTATGGCCTTACAATTCAATGAAATATGAAACATCTTTTGGTTATTATTGAAGTTCCCATTGAAAGTTGCATCACTAGAGTTGAGGAAGTACTACTCCTGATTTCATTAGTTTCCTACCAAGATTCTTTTGATAATTTAATTTATAGATGTGTTTTTAATTTGACTTATGTTCATTAGGAATTTCTCTTTTAGTAATTTTCTTAAAATCTCTTGTTACTCTATCTTTGTTATTTTCTTTTCAAGCACTCAGTTAAAATAGGAATTCATATAGTTGCATTGATAAATTACATTCATTATTAAATGGAAAATAGAGAAATATATCTTCCTTTGTGGTTACATTTTTAACAGAGTTGTGCAAATTGGTTAGTACCAAAAAAGGCCTACTTGTGAACATACACATTTATCTTCAATTGAGTTAACCAACAAGTTGAGCATTGTGCAAAATGAAAACTTAATAGAAGTGGCTCTAGAAAGAGGATCTGAAACCATTCCTCCCAGAAACCCAAGTTGTTGTTTGAAAATTTTGTAGTTTTCAGAAGTTTAGAAATTTTCCAAGTCTGTCACTATCAAAAGATGGACAGGTGTATTTTTCTAGAGTTAACACAAACTAGAAGATCTTGATCCATTGTCTCCATTTTAGTGAGCTTTAAGGTCTTCACCCAATGGACACAAGTTCCTAGAACTTAGTCACTTTTGCAAGCCTCATAGTGATAAAGTGATACTAGGAATTCTACCACTCTCATTTGAAATATCATCATCCTCCTCAATCTCACCTTCAAACTTACCTCCATCTATCATTCCACCTAATCCTCCATCAATGGCCTTCTTTTCAAACATAGTAGATTCACCAATCAATTTGCAAGGTCCACTCAATGACCTTCCTAAGAACCCTAAGAAATTCCATCTAAGGTTCATCTACCAAGAAACATGAACACATAAGGATCACAACAAGGTTTTGAAATAAATATGCAATCAAAAATAGATTCAACAAGAGAATGTGGTCCTTCATTTGTTCCCAGGTACATTCAAAGAGGTTGCATTCAATTGGTATGTGAATATGCCAGTAGGATCTATTTAAAATTGGGTATCCTTTGAAAATTTGTTCCTAGATCAATTCAAGACCTTCATCAACCTAGCTGTAAGACACCACCAATTCATATCTATCAAGAAGGATCACTTAGAGACCATTTCATGTTTCAACCATCACTTTCACATGACATACCACAAGTTGGAATCACCGTACACTATACTAGTTGGAGCTGCAATTCAGATTTATCTTAACACTATGGACCAATTCATTGTTATCTTCCTAAGGAAATTTCCTACTACAACTATTAATACAATAGACAAAGTCTTCAAAGAAGTTGTCACTTTCACCAAGAAATCTAAGCAAAATGGAGGAGGGAT
Source organism: Cupressus sempervirens (assembly GCA_028749045.1). Taxonomy (NCBI): domain Eukaryota; kingdom Viridiplantae; phylum Streptophyta; class Pinopsida; order Cupressales; family Cupressaceae; genus Cupressus; species Cupressus sempervirens. Next base: position 147,635,622 of record CM053784.1, on the reverse strand, counting down.
GATGGTTCCAACTCATGCTAGTATGATAGTACCAACATATCCTATTGGGGCACAAATGATGCCTATTCAATTCATTCAATTAACTCCAATCCCATTACAACATACACCAGTTGAGCTAGCTCTAGTTATAATGTATCCAGGATATGAACCTTCCAAAGCTACTTCTTTGAGAAAAAAGAAGCCCCATCCACTAAAGTAGAGAATAATATCATGATTGAGTTAGGTAAAATGAAAAATACCATTTCCCATATAACCAATGATCTAACCTGTTTGAGGTTGTCACAAGGGAAAAATAAAAACTTCCAAAGAATGAATGAAACCCCCTACAATAAGAACTATGGCAAAAAATTACAACAAGAATTTTAGTGGAATTAACAATGTAGGGGATAATTATAATCCTCTAGATTGCAACAATGATTTCCAAAGACATAATCAATAATGGAATACTCATCCAAACAACATAAGTATTCATGCATACAATAGTAATAATGCTCAATTTTTAGAAATCAATCAACTTGACATCGGTCAAAACATATCCAACAATCGCAACCCATGTTTCAATGGAAATAAAGAAGTGAACTAGAATTCACAATACACTAATAATAAGCCCCCTATTCAGTTCAATGCCATGTTCTTAGAATCTTATGATTCTTCATAAAATCTTGAAATGATGGAGCAAGTCAATAAAGAATTTTTCTTTTCATTCAATCAAGAATCAAACTCTAAACCAATGGAGATGTTTTCTTTTTGGAATGACAACTAATGAAATAAAAGAGAACCCATGACTGATGCAATTCCTTTGAGATTGCAGCCAACACCTCCAGATCCAAGAGAAAATAATAATCCACTACCTACAAGGGAACCCTATATTGGACAACAAGTTCAGAACCAAGGAAATATACCTACAATACTAGAGAATCTTACTTGGTCAATCAAAAGGTACAGTGTCATTGAAGAGTTAAAAAAGAAAAAGGCCAATATAGCCATGTTTGATATGCTACAAAGTTGCCCTAGTCAAAGAGAATCACTGCTAAAAACTCTTGATCATACAAAGAAAAAACCTAGCGCAAGCTATTAGAAGACAATAATACCTCTGAGACTATGCCCACCATGTATAAAGACAAGGACGATGTCCCCCCTTTCTTAGACTTAGAATTTTTGGAAGGAACCTTCACAATTGTCTCATAGATTCAGGAGCTTCTTGTAATGTCATGCCACTTTTGATAGCTTAAAAGTTGGAAGTGACCCCACAACCCAAAAATTGAATAGTGATTCAACTCAACAAAATAGAAGTGAAGATTATTGGAGTGTTGAAAGATGTCTACATATAGTTGACTACAGACCCCCAAATTCAAGATATCATTGACATACATGTAGTGGAGATTCTAGAAACATACAATCTATTACTAAGAATAGAATGGATCCGATGCCTAATAAGATAGTTCTCAATTGATTTAACTCAATTGTAGTTGTCTAAAAGGAATTGAATAACCAGATCAAGATAGACATTAAGCCAAAGATTAAAAATGATCGTAGAGTACAATGCTTTGAATGAGGTAGCATTTCTTCAATCAGACTTTGGCTCATATAGGGTCATGACTCTTGACATAACTTCATTTAAGAAATCAGATAATTCAGATGAAGAATCACTAAAGCCTACCCCACAGGAAGAAAATGTAACTCAATTCATAGATAGTATGGTTTCTAATTTATAGTGCTTAGGGGAAGAAGTGGAACCAAAAATCTTTCTCCTTCCAAGATTGCAAGTTGCACAAAGTGAGTCATTCAAAATTTGAATGCTCACATTAACAAAAGGTGCTTACTTAGGTATTGACTCAGATAATGTGCTGAAAAAATGGTGAAGCTACAAGTGAAGTACCAAACATAAATTCAAGTCCTATGTACATATCTAAAGTCATGAATAATGAATAAGAAACAAAAAAGATCTAAATGCTTTATACACTAAAACCTTCAAATGGTGGAGATATGTCTTCCCCTCCACTAGGGATGATTAAATTTCTAAGGATAAGATAGTTTCTGAAAGGTCAAGGCTGACATTAGTGGTTGTTCAACCTAAACCATAGATCAATACAATCAAAGAGTTGATTGAGGAAATTGAAGATGAACAAAAGAAATAGAAAACCCTTATATCAAAGGTAAACAATAGTAACTCTTCAAGTCCAATATGTGAAAGAACACAATGGGTCCTAAAGAACCAATCCTTCAAAACCAAAGTTAAAGAGAAGCTTTGAAAAAATAAATATAAGTTAAGAAATCCAAAAGAACAACCAATATGGACACTCAAGTTTGATGGCTCTAAATGCAACTTAGGAGCCAGAGTGGGTATTGAATAATTAATCCCAATGGTAGGCCTTTTAGGTTGCATATCTTTTACAATTTAGTTGTACTAACAATGTTTTAGAATATGAAGTCTTGATCTGTGGACTTCTCTTTGCATTAGAAAATGATGTCAAATCTCTTAGTTGAAATAGACTCTCAATTGGTGATTAGATGGGTCAAATCAATCTACTCTTGCAATGATAGAAGACTACTTTCTTATTGAAAAAGAGTTTGGAACTTGATGGAATATTTTGAAGCCCTAAATATAAGGTTTATTCCTAAAAGGAGAAATATGGTAGTAGATGCCTTTTCAGTATCATCTAATGCATTATAATCCATTGAAATAAAAAAAATCAAATTTTTTTAGTTGAACTAGTGGTTGCCCCATCTATTCTAGACAAAATTACTAACTTCAAGATCTTCCAAGATGATCAACATATTCTTAAGTTCATTATGTGCAATGGTTTCTTCAAAGGACAAGAAATTGATGATAGACCTGATGAAAAACTTGAAGAAGAAGATGGGATCATAAATTTGAAAACCAATACTATTCGTAAGGGGATGGTCAAATTAGAGTGTATCTTTGATTGAGATGAATCAAAATTTAGTAAGAGGGCTATTAAAGAGAATGTAATTGAAGAATGTAATTCATATAATCTAGGCATGGAATATGACCCTAAGTTTGTGATAATTAGAAAGGCATCTAATCCCCAAGAATGAGAAAGTAGTTAGCATGAATTTTAATGGTATTCCTTTTGGGGTGTATCCTAAGCATTGGTGAGCATGTGGCAGTATTGACATGTTGCATTCATGACTGTCTTTGCCATTGATGTCAACATAACACTTGTTAGAAGCATGAATGATGATGATACTTCTATGGGGGAGTATTGTAGAAACATGATTAGATAATTATCATGATGATATGTTACATTCATGACTATTTTTTCATTGATGTCAACATATCAGTTTTTTGTGGTATCCGACAAAAGAACAAAGGTAAAGATCAAGTTGGTACAAATAGATCATTGAGCATTTTCCCTAAGAAATGTTAAAGGGGAATACTAATAAGTGTCTAATATATGTAGCTATCCTTGGAAGCATAAGATATTAAGTCTTGAAGAATTTATGCAAGTTTTGGTAGACTTGTTATATATCTTAGTAGATTTTCTATTCTAAGAAGCAATGTTAAAGGTGTGTAGATGACATGTTGGAGATGATGTAGTTGAGCTTTCTCATCATAATTTTACACATATGGAAAGTTATTCAAGTTACAAGGTGACAGATTAATGTTATCACTAAGTAAATCATGTTCTTAATAAGGTCCTATAATAATTAATTGAGAAGGTGTAATGGCTAACACAAGGAATTATTTTATGGATTAGATATAAAGGAAGGAAATTTTAATTTTTTATGTGTGAATGAAATAACATTTTCAAGAAGTTCAAAGAGTGGAATAGAAGATATACAAGTTGATATGTGAGGATAAGAAGAATAGAGCAAAGTTGGAGAGAACTTCATTACCAAGGTTTTATTGCAAGATCTGAGGTTTGATATTTGGATCCAAGGTTCATGACTTGGTCTACAAGGTCTGACAGTGATTGGTCTAGTTAACAAGACAAAAGAAAGAGGTTAAAGCACAATTCAAAAAAGTATTCTACAAGGAATAGTTGAGAGATCAGTTGGATAGTGAAGTTCATTGGTCTTGCCCCAAAATCTATTTGGGCAATGTGTCCTTCTACCTTCTACAAATCCTAATAGGGTTGGCACAACTCTAATAGGGTTGGAATATCCTAACAAGGATTAAAAGTCTCCTAACAGGGACTCTTATTTACTAAATTTGTTTATAAATTCCTAATAGGGTCCTTCCTCTAACAAGGAATATATATATATATATATATATATATATATCAGTAAATCTTTGTAGGCATCATTCTCACCAAGGTCTTCCCTCTGATCAAGGGTTTACATAGTTAAAAAATCTAGTGTAATTGTATATGTGCATCTTGTTATGGTTGTTTTTTACTTTGATTGGATGGTTAAGATTAATTAAGGTTGATAAATGTTTTAATTGGATAACTGATTCACCCCCACCCTCTCTTAGTTATCTTGGTGGACTATTATTTATAATAATTGGTATCAGAGCATCAAGTCCTTGAAGATAAATTTTAACAAATTTGGGAGATCCATGGAAAACATATTTAGAAAGGATAGTTTGAAGTTTGATGGAACAAATTATGATAGCTAGAAGGAAAAGATGAAGACACAACTATTGTGTATGGGTCCAAGATATTGGATTTTGACAAAATAAAAAAAAGACAATTATTGTTGAAAATGCTTTAGAAACTTGTACCAAGGATGAGAGAGAGCTTTTCATGTGTGACATAAGAGCTCGAGAAGCACTTTTGTTTGCACTTATTGAAATTGAGTACAACTAGGTGAAAACACTTGATGCTTCTCGTAAGATTTGGAAAGCTTTGGAAAAGAGTTTTGAAGGTGATGAACATTCTAAGAAATTGATTTGTGCATTTCAAGATGCTAAAATGATGGAAGATGAATCTATAAGAACATATGTAGGTAGAATATAATAAATTATTGCAGGTATCAAATCTCAATGAGGAACCAAGGAAGATGACAAGGTGATCTAGAAGGCATTAAAGAGCTTAATGCCACCATTTAAGCAAGCAATTCAAATGATATAGTTTTTGATCTCTGGTACCAAAAATTTCACCAAAATAATATTACTTGGGAGACTTGAAGAAGTTGAGAATGAGGTTAGACAATCTAGAGAATTGTCCAAGATAGAGACAACTTTTAGTGCCCTAAACATTCGACCTAATCTATCAAGGAGCACAAGTGCTAGAGGAGATTTTGTGAGCAATAACAGATCTAATGAGGAAAGAAAGATATAAGAAGGAGAAGCCCTTCTAGTAAGAAGAGAGAAAGATGGTAAGAAAATCTTTAAATGTTGGACTTGTAATGAGTTTGGTCATTATGCGTCTAAGTGTCCTAAAAGAGAGAAAAAGTACAAAGGAAAGTTCAAACCCAAAAGAGATAGAGATTTTTTTTATGCCAATGAAGAAGATGATTCTGATGAACAAGAAGTAAGTGATAGTGATGATGAAATAAGATTTGTAGCTATTAAAGAAGAAAGTCTAGATAAAGTAGCTTTGGTATCATAGGTTGAAAAGAAATCTGATTGGATAATTGATAGTGGTTTTTCACATCATATGACTGGTGATATGAACAAGTTTTTTGATTTGTAGTGCAAGGCAAGATAATCCCCAAAGGAGATGTCATAGCCTCTAACAACTAAACACATAGTAGAAACACATTAATAGTGCAACACAAATACAAGATCTAATACCAAATCACAACTCTTTATTCATATAATAACTATTTACATACAATATGCCTAGTTGTAAGGTCTTCTAGGTTATGAGCAAATATAATAGAAATTACAATAACAGTTCTACAAGATCCCTCAAGATCCAATCCAAACCCCGACTAGTCTAGATCTATAACATAACAATAATCTAGTAGAAACCTCCAAGGAAGATCCAACTGATACTTAAAAGCCCATCAAGAAATCTCCTTGTTTCCCAAGCCTCAGCTACTAGCCTTTCTCAAAATTCTCTCCTCTACCACTTCCTCTTCTCCAATATGGATAAATAATCACTACAGACTCCACCACAACCCCTACTAATACCAATCTAAGACACAAGTTCACCCATAATACTAAAAACTAAATAAACCTAACATTAAATACTTGAAGTGCTACAAGTCAGCCTCTAGTAGCAATTAAATGGAAAATTCCTTTAAATGATTATAATACTTATTAAATACATCAAAATTAATTACCCAAATAGGTCCACTCAACCCTACTAAAATCCCTTAATCATGTAGGATAGCCAACTACCCTAGGATGCTCCTACATCAGACTCCCCAGGTGTGAAAATATGTTCTTAGTAGTTGGAAGAACATCTTCTGAGATTCAACACATAAATCCCAAACTAGTTCTTCACATACATGTCCTCCAAGTGTTCAACTTGTCCACTCTTTCCCTTTATCTTCTTCTACTTCTTCACCTCCATCCTCAGTGTTCCATAGGTTTTTTGTCCACACTAATTGCTAACCCTTTCAAAATCTATCAACTCAACTTGGCTACCAGTACTTAGGTTCCTTCTACTGACCTCTTCTTTTTGCAAAGGAATCAGGGAATTCTTCTTGCCTCCTTTCTCAATTGTAAACACATTCTTGACACAATCATGCACAACCTTGCAATCATACTACCAAGGTCTACCAAGCAATACATGAAAACTATTCATGTCAACAATATCACACAACACTTGATCCTTATATTGCCCAATTTTGAAATCAACAAGGTATTACTCCCTCACTTCCAAAGCATGATCACCTCACAACCAAGCAATCCTTAAAGGTTAAGGATGTCTCACTCTCTTCAAACCATGTTTATGAACCATCTCTTTAGCAACAAGGTTATCAGTACTACCACCATCCATAATGACATTACAGATCTTACCACTAGACTTACAATGAGTCCTGAAAAAATTACTCCTTTGAAAAGATTCCCTTTGACCAACCAATACTCATTAAGCCAATAAACTTTCCTTGCTCAGGTTCATGGTCTTCAACTTCATTCACAACAACAACTCTTCTATCACCATCCTTTTACAAACACTCATAAGATCTATTTCCTCCTTCATGACATCTAAAATAAGTGCCCTTAAAATCATCTCTACCTATCCTTCTCTTCTACTCAATAGGTTTTGGTTCATTTTTTGCACCTGGTTTAGCCTTTTCTAAGTAGTCCTACTTCTCCTTCCCTCGGGATCTACCTTAATTCTTCCTCTTTAGCTTCTCCTCTAGTTTCAAAGCATATTGACAAGCATCCTTGACCAAAGAAATATTTAGCATACCAACCTCATCCTAAATATTGAATCTCAAACCATTAATGTACCATGCTACCTTCTCCTTTGATAATTCTCTATGCCCAAATCAAATAGTGAACTTGTGGAACTCATCGGTGTAATCTTTCATATTCATATACTTCTACTTTAGATTTTGTAACCTCTTAAAATAACCCAAGTTCATAATTAGCAAGAATGAACTTAGCCTTTAACTTATTCACCATCACTCTCCATATAGTGATCTTCATTTCACCTTCCTCTTCTCTATCCCTTTGCAGTTCCTTCCACCAAAGAGCATCATGTCTCTTCATCTTAGTTTGTGAAAACCTTACTTTGAGTGAATCCTCAATATCCTCAAGCTCAAAGTAGTCTTCCAATTCACCAATCCAATCAATTGGGTCTTCAAGATTTAAAGTACCCAAGAAATTAGAAACCTCCATCATTTTCTTCAACTTCAATTCAGATCCAGGTCTATTAAATTGGCTAATCCTATTTCCCATAGGTCCCTCCACATGATTAGCTCAGGCCTCACCACTTGATCTAGAGACTTAAAATCTTCAAAAATTTCCTCAAAGATTCATTCAGTACCCACATGTCGAGGTACAACACCTAAATCATTCACAAATTTAGCAATCATGTCACTTTTCATCAACGTGATCTCAGATCTAAAACTAGCTTTAACCTCCTCTATTTTAGATATAAAATCTACTTTAGACTTCTCTAAGATCCTTAATTCCACAACATCACTAAGATCATCAATCACCCTAAGGTCTAATCTTCTTAGAGGCATCTTCCAATATTTTTGCAAACCCAAATAAATCCCCTTCACAAGTCCTGGTGCAAACTTCCTCAACTTCGACACTCAATCTACACAGAAATAACCTTCACTTCCATACCACTTGATGAAATGCAAGCAAGAGAATCCACAAAGGGGATGTCCTAGCCTCAAAAAACTAAACACACAATGGAAACAAAATAATAGTGCAACACAAATGCAAGATCTGATACCAAATCACAACTCTTTATTCATATAATAACTGTTTACATGCAATATGCCCAGCAATAAGGCCTTTTGGGTTATGACCAAATAGAAGAGCAATTACAATAATAGTTCTATAAGATCCCTCAAGATCTAATCCAAACAATAGCTAGTCCAGATCTATAACATAACAACAATTTGATAGAAATCTCCAAGGAAGAGCTGACTGGTACTCACAAGCCCACCAAGCAATCTCCTTGTATCCCAAGTCTTAGCTACTAGCCTTTCTTAAAATTTGCTTCTCTACCACCTCCTCTTGTCCAAGATGGATGAATAATCACTAAAGACTCCATCACAACCCTCACGTATACCGATCTAAGCCACAAGTCAGCCTAGAATGCTAAAACCTAAATAAACCTAACATTAAATACTTGAAGAGCTACAAGTCGACCTCCAACATAAATTAAATGTCAAATGCCTTTAAAGGATTACAATACTTATTAAATACATCAAAATTAATTACCTAAATAGATCCATACAACCCTACTAAAATCCCTTAATCATGTAGGATAGCTAACTACCCCAAGATGCTTTTGCATCAAAAAGTTATGATGGAGGCATTGTTAGAGTTGGATATAATGTAGCATGTCATGTGAAAGGTATTGGATCTAACTCTTGATGGTAAGACTAACATTGAGGATGTATTATTTTTTGATGGTTTGAAGCACAATATTTTAGTGTTGGACAACTAATGGATAAAGGTTATTAGTTACAATTCATAGAGAAGACATCCATGATCATAGACAAAGATGGGAAGGTAATTGGAACAAAAACTAGATCTAGAGGTAATGTATTTCAGCTAAATTCCACTGAAATGGCATGCTTCATTATAAAGGTAGATTATGATTGGTTATGACATAAGATATGTTGTCATATAAACTTTGATAGCATTGTGAAAACTAGTAGTATGTTTGTAGTTAGAGATTTTCCTAAGATTGAAAAGCCTACTAACACTATTCGCAAGGAGTGTGTATTGGCGAAGCATACTAGAACTTATTTTCTCAGCAAGAAGTTTACCACTACAAAAAAGTTGGCAATTGTACACATAAATCCTAGTGGTCCTACGGAGACTAAAGGATTCTATGGTGAAAGGCACTTCATGATTATTATTGATGACTTTTCTAGAATGATGTGGGCTATATTTCTTAAAGAAAAACCTGAGGCATTTGATAAGTTCAAGATATTCAATAATAGAGTTGAGAATGAATTAGGTATAAAGATTAGATAGAGGAGGAGATTTTACTTCAAATGAGTTTAATATCTTTTGTGAAGCTAATGGAATTAAAAGACAATTTTTAGCTCCTAGAACCCCTGAACAAAATGGCATTACAAAAAGAAGAAATTGGTTAGTAACAAAAGCAAAAAGAGCTATGTTAGCTAAGAGAAGTTGTGAATACAATATTCTACACTATGAATAGAGAAAAATTTAGGAAAGACACAAATAGGACCCCTTATGAACTATGGTTTGGTCACTCACCTACAGTTAAGAATTTAAGAATTTTTGGCAGCTAATGTTATATCAAAAGAGATGATGATGTTGGTAAATTTGATGCTAGAAGTGATGAAGGTATGTTTCTTGGTTATTGATTGAAAATAAGAGCTTATAGATGATATAATTTAAGAACTAAGAAGATTTTTGAAAGTGTAAATGTAAGATTTGATGAGAAATTCAGGCTACAAGAAAGAATAATTGACTACAATTCTGATGATGAGAATGTTGTTATTAAACTAAGGAATGATGAAGTATTCTTTGAGACTAAAAATGATTTGTAGAATTAAGGAGAGCTAATGTAAGAACAAAGTTTGGAACCTAGAGTAGAGCTAAGGGTTGAGATAACAAATCCTATTTCTCATAAGAATATGACAAAGAATCATCCACCAGGGCAGATCATCAACAACAGAGATAAAGATGTGATGAAAAGAAGCAGAATCAATGAACAACTATGTCTAATATCTCAAGCAAAACCAAGGAATGTAGATGAGGCATGTAAAGATGGCTATTAGAAGCAAGCTATGAAAGAAGAATTGGATCAGATAGTGAAGACTGAGACATGGTAATTGGTCCCTAGACCAGCAGACATGAATGTGATAGGAACAAAATGGGTATTCAAGAACACAATGAATGAACAAGGTGAAGTCATAAGGAACAAAGAAAGATTGGTATATATAGGTATAGAGTATGATGAATCTTATGCTCTTGTTACAAGAATAGAAGCAGTAAGGTTATTCTTAGCCTATATAGCACATAAGAAATTCAAAGTGTATCAGATGGATGTCAAGTCAACATTTTTGAATGGAGAACTTGAAGAAGAGATATACATATAATAGTTTGAAGGTTTTCCTTTAAAAAATGACAAGGACATGGTATTCATATTGAAGAAAGCATTGTATGCCCGAAAATAAGCACCTAGAACTTGGTATGCAAGGTTGGACAAGCATTTAAAAAAAACCTTTATTTAGCAAAGGTATGGCATACATCTATACTAGAAAGAAATAGATGATGCATTAATGATTTTGGTAATATTTGTTGATGATATCATATTTGAAGGAAATAATGATGAAAGTGATAAGTTTGTAGAAGAAATGAAGAAGGAATTTGAAATGAGTATGATAGGGGAAATGAAATACTTTCTAGGATTACAAATTGTGTCGGATAAAGATGGAATCTTTATTTCTTAGACTAATTATTTGAAAGATCTATTGAAAAGGTTTGGTTTGGAAACATCTAAACTAGTTGGAACACCTATGATAATTGGACACAAGTTATCTACAAAGGATGAGACACCTGCTATTGAGAAAAAGAAGTACAGATCTATGATTGGAGGATTGCAATATCTGACTCACACAAGGCCAGATATAGAAAATACAATTGGAATTGTTGCAAGATTTCAAGCTGACTCTGAAGAAGCACATTATGTAGCAGTTAAGAGGATATTTAGATATCTAAAGGGAACATTAGAATTTAGATTATAGTATGACTTGAATCTAATGATTTCAATTTATATGCTTATATTGATGTTGATTGTGCAGGCAGTATGGATGACAGAAAGAGCACCAATGGTGGAGCTTTCTTTCTTGGAGGGAGATTGGTTTCTTGGTTAAAAAAGAAGTAGGATCGTACCTCATAAACACTAGTACATTTACACTTGTTTCTCTACCAAAATTTTTGACCAAAGGCATGATTTTTTTTATTTTTTTGTTTCCATCCCCGTATTGGTCAAAAATCTCCTAAGTATTCTCAAGTTGGTCAAAATTTCAACCAACTCAGGTCATAACCTTAATATGTTAAAAGTATCATATAATAATATTGGTTGAAAGTATGTTAAAATTTAATCTTGTATTCACAGGGGCTTATAGTCGTATCATTATTTCATTCCCATGCATAAGGGTATCATGGAAATTTGTAGGTATTGGGGCTTTACGAGTAAGAAACAATAGATTCCTATAAGGGCAACTCAGTTAGCTTCCTCTGCTTCTCATGGTGGTCCTACTACTAGTGCATATTACCTATATCAATATGGATTGAATGCTAGGCTAGTTCATGTCTCTACAACTAGCTCTGCCTTAGATGCTAGGTAAACAATTACTGGTTCCTAGACTGTAACTATAATAAATCTTGGGTGAGGTGGTGGGAAAGCTACTAATACTAGCACTAAAACCATAAGGGGTGCTTACACTAGCACTTAAGCTATTATAGGCTCATGTGTTATCTTCTATAGCTAAAATCATTCATTGGGTTGGGCCTAATGTGCCCTGAGTTACCACCCACATGCTAATTTCCTAAAAAACTCTACACAAGCCCTCTGATGGTCTCAATTTTGGTTAGATGAAATACCCATCATTGCATCCAATAAGGTCTCCTTTTATTCCCTTTTCTAGAGAAATGATGGGCTCTTTGGAGTAACACCCATCTTAGAGATTTTAAGAATTGCTTGGTATATTTGGCGATGTGGGGTTAGATGATATCAAGAAGGCATATTGACAGCTGGCTAGAAAGTATCATCCTAACGTGTGTCCTCCTAAGCATGCAGAGGAGTATAGAAGAAGGTTTATTGAAGCGCAAGAGGTTTATGAGACTCTCTCTAATCCTAGGAGGAAGAATTTATATGATAGTCATCTTGCAATGGGGTTTGCCTCTGGAGCTTTTGGAAACAAGCGCTGAGATTACCCACAAGAGGTAAGGGCATTGAGCAAACAAATTTTGTTTTGTTTGATGACTTTTTCATTTTTAAAACCTACTTAAGCTAAAGACAATTATGTATTTTTGGTTCAAAAATCCATTCAAGCAGAGCCAATGGATTGGTTTATTACTTCTACCCTTGTGTTCCTACTGGTTTTGTGTGACAATTATCTATCAATCCTAATTGCATATTTCAAGCAAATTCAATGTACTTACTGGTTTTGGTTGCTTTAGACCTAATTTATCATTCAAGTAGATTTAATGAATATTGATTCTATTTTTGCCATTTTTCAATCCTAAAATCTCAATCAAGCAGATTCAATAAAAACTCTCTTTGGAGTGGTCACAAGAGTGAAAATAGATTTTGTCTTTTTGATTGTTTGAATCCACTCAATCAAAGCCGATGGTTTCTTGATTGTTTATTTTCTTTAAAATCTATATGAGCCAAGTTGATGATGATAGGGTTATTACCATTTGATGCATTGAAGTTGCAATTTTTGGTTATTAAGATTTCAACTTTGTGAAGGTTTGCTTATGCTAGGGATTGAGATTTGGGGATCAGATTTGTAAAAGAATGCATGTTTTGGGGGTCAAGATCTGTGTTGTTCTATGCTTTTTCTGGTTAAGTAATCAAAATTGATGTTTTTGTTTTTATCTCCAACCATAACTATGTCAAAGGAGTTAACTTGTGTTGGTATTTGATTATCTGATATTTGAATCTCTGAGTTTAGAAATCAACTTGATACCTACTTACAATGAGTGATCAGGAAATAATGCTTTAGATTTGTGTAGCCCATAGGTGTCCGGGGGTGGAAAGTTTTATATTTCAAGTTATGGTGTGGAAGATTTTTCCCATTTCTTCTGTCTATCTAATCTCCAAAGTTTATTTGGGCATCTAATTTCTTTCAACTAACCTTGTAAAATCTTATACTTTTCTTATGGTTAAAGGTTTGAGAACTTTGAATGTATATTTGATGCAATAAAAACATCTCAATTTTTGGTTGCTCATGATTTGTAGTTTGTCTTTGCCCATAAATGTTGTATGGTTTTATGGTATCTAAATCTGATGGTTGAGGATTTAGACAGTGTTGTTTTTCTATTTGATTTTTCAAATTCTATTTTTGTTTTCCAACTTTGATTGGATAAGCTGATTTATTTTTCAAGTTCTTGTGGTTTAATCTTTAGTGCCTACTCTTTTTCACAATGCCTCAGCAAAGTGGTTGTTTATCCCCCTGAATATCCACTATAGTAGAACAACTCAATCTTTGTTTTCATATATTTATATTTTTTCATTAGTAAATCTAGATCTGCACCCTTCTTTGATTGAATCCTAATAAAATTCCTCTATCCTTGTGTGCCTATTCAAATATCAAAAGTTTAATTGTAACTAAACTTGTATTAAAATTAGCAAATTTATCAAGTTTTGGGAGTTGAAGATTTAGGAACCGTGTCTATTTTGCTTCAATTGTTATTTGGTAATTCGACAATATTTTATCACAAGGAAAAATTTAACCTTGTTGTTCAAGGTGACCATCTTTTTAAATTTAAATTTCTATTTTGATATCTAACTCTCCATTAACAACTTATTAACTCATATTTCTACCATTATTTGTCTTTGGAGATTTGGCTCTATGGCTTTCTCTGCTTAAATATCCAACCTATATAATATGTCTTGGCTTTATCTATAACTTTCAACATTTTATTTCAGTATAAAAAACCTATAATATTTTTCCCATGCTTTAATGGTTGATGGTGGGTGAAGGTTGATTTTGTGGCTATGCCTTTTTACATCTAAATTTGTAATAATAAAAATTGGTTCTTCCAGTTGTTGAAGTTTTGGGTTTTGCATCTTGGTTTGCTTTAATTCTCACTTTATCAACTCAGCATCTTGTTGTTCAATAAGATCTTCCCATAATTTATCAGCTATTAAATACAGTAATATATCTCAATTTCTTTTTATTTGAACTTTTTTCCAAATTAATACTCCTTAGATGACCTCTTTAGTGAAACCACTCAAATCAAATCTTTGCCAAAATTTTGGCAAATTTCAAAGTGTACTCTTATTCAAGCTTTTAACCCTTTGAGTCTAGGTCATATCACTTTCCTGCTAGTTAATACCACTTTTCTTGATGGACCTCAAAATATATAATATATATTTATACTAATGATGTTTGGATGGAATGAGAACTATAACTTTCTTGATTAAAAGTAAATACATTTGAGCTTTGAAGTGCCAATTCCTCTTCCCATAATCAAGGACTACATATGCCGAGTACCAATAATGACATTATTGATCCCAACTTGATTGATATGATTCATGTACCTCTTAGTTGTCATGGGTTCTTGCGTTAAATATTTTATTTCTTCCAAAATCATGTTCTGCTATTTTGTGCATGATAAAGATGTGGTTTGTGCTCTATAACAGTAACGTTTAATATTTTACCATTCCATATTGAGTTTAGTTATTGAATTCTGGCAAGATCTTATGAAAGAATAATGGAAATCAAGGTGGGAAGCTCAACTCTCAAATCTAAAATGGAGAGGTGATGTAAACAATGGGAGCCAACCATTGTCCTGGGCTACCAGGATGCATCAAAAGAGGAATTCTACTTGTAATTAGATAATACTCAAATTTCTCTAACAAAAAAGCCTATTTTATGGATTGCAAAATAGGACCTTCATAAGCATGAAAAGTTGCATCGGCTTGAAACCTTCTTCCCAGATACTGGTCCACTTTTGACTTCTAAGTTCTTATAGTACTTGGCTAGCTTGTGTTATTCAAAAGTAAGCTATTATAAGTTATTGTACATATAATATTGAAGTTTATTTTGTAGCTATTTCCTTAGTTGTGAATTGATGCTAGAGTGAAGAAATGACTTGTATTATATATATCTTTCTTAATGGAAAAGAATTTTGGCTTAAAATAGTGAGGATATGCTTCATCATGTCCATTTGTATTATACCTAACATTATTATTTAACATAGGTGAGAGCTTTTGTTTAACACAGGTGTGAGTTTTTTGTAAACATAGATACCTTTTAGTTTTTTATAAAATGTGAAGCAATAGAACATCTGAAAGAATTTTAATGAGATTACTTTTAGTATTAATGTGATTTAGGCTATGATTGAGATGCTTAAGGAATAATGTGCTTTAGTATGAATGTGATTTAGCAAATGTGTTTGCTTCTTTAGGAGATTTTCTATGACTGAGATGCTTAAGGAACAATGCTAATTTTCATGTCTATTTCCATGCAAGTCTATGGGTGTCATATACAAACAAGTGTTTTATGGTATGAAGTGCATTTGACACTTAAATTAGATAATTAGGCTATAATGGCCTTTAATGTTAGGAGTTTTCCATATCTAGTCTGTTTAGTAGACGTTAACCCAACAGAAAGATATGGCCAAATGTTTGGACACAATAGTTTATCAACATTTATCTACATTAGAAAACCTATTTAATTAATTAGAACTATGAAAAATAAACTTGTAGTTCCTTGGTAATTAGTGGGAGAGCTTGCTTGAAATATTAATCCAAAATTTGGGAAGCACTTTGAAAACTACCATTCTGTAGAAATGTTTGTTCACAAAGCTATGAAACAAATATTGTATTTGTTTTTTTTCGTTCCATCAGTATTGTTTAATAAATTGTGTTATGCCTTCTCTGTAGTTTCCCCATTGGTGGTGTAAGAAGGAAATATTTCTCGGCTTGACTCAATATGTAATTATGAGATAGAAAAGAAAGACTGACATCTAAAACCAGTTTGAATCATTATAAAAGTTTTGCATTGGGTTCTCTTTAATATTTAGTGCCAATAAGAATTGTTTGGCTTACTAGAACAAGGATTTTTCTTTGGCCTTTCTTCAATATCTATGTGATGAGGAAGTTAGGATCACTAGAACAAGTCTTACCATGAGTTATCTTCAATTTAGGTAATGTTGAGGTTGCCTTGGCTTCTCTTCAATATGATTTGTAGTTTGTCTTTGCCCGTAAATGTTTTAATCTTTTATGGTATCTAAATCTAATGGTTGAGGATTTGGACTTTGTTGTTTTTCTATTTATTTTTTCAAATTTGATTGTTGTTTTCCAACTTTGATTAGATAAGTTGATTTATTTTTCAAGTTCTTTTGGTTTAATATTTAGTTGCCTAGGCTTTCTGAAAATGCCTTAGCAAAGTGGCTATTTATCCCCCTAAATATCCACTTAAGTAAAATAACTAAATCTTTGTTTTCATATATTTATATTTTGTTCATTAGTAAATCTGGATGTGTGCCCTTCTTTGATTGAATCCTAATCAAATTCCTCTATCCTTGTGTGCCTGTTCAAATATCAAAAGTTCAGTTGTAACTAACCTTGTATTAAAATTAGTAAATTAATCAAGTTTTGGGAGTTGAAGATTTAGGAACTGTGTCTATTTTGCTTCAATTTTTATTTGGTAATCTCTCCTTTTATCACAAGGCAAATTTTTTTTGTACTTATAGTAGTACACACACTGTCATGTTTTATATTCACATTTAACTTCTCCTAGTTATATACAATCACACAATTTTCTAAACTATCATGAGTGCTATTGTTGATTTAGAACCTATGCCTATTTGAAGATGCATATATTTGATTTCAACTTCCAGATAAGAGATTTTTGATGTAGAAGAAGATTGATGTGCTTGTTCCAGAATTAGAAGGAAGATGTATATTCCTTATGGGTGAGTCCTGATTACAACACCCAAAAATATATTTATAAAATAGGGAGAGGCTAGAGCCATAGATTGGAGAACTCATTTATGTGAATAGGGTTTGATGAAAAAAATCTAAGTGTAGGAATGATGGGTAATGGAAAGATAACTATTGGAAAGATTATATCAGAATCCTTGGGATATTAATTTTTTGATAGGTTGGTTTCCAAGGAACTTTTGGTGTGGATTACACTTTTACTATTATGATAATCACCATTTAAAAGTTGTAATTTCTATTATGTGCTTTGAACAATTCAATGTTATGAACAATGATAGGTTAGTAGAGGAGGCTACATGAGGTGCATTTGTTGCCTAGATTTTTAAAGATTGCAATGAGTAGGGCTTCCAAGATTCTGAGGTATTCTCCTCTTTCTTAGAGTACCTTCCCTTGCATGGTTTATGGCTATGGATTTTACAGGTAGCATTTTTGGTATGTTCCTTGATTGTTTTAGAGGTGGCTATCTGAGTTTTCCTCAGTTTAATCTTTTGAAGATCCTTAACTTCTTAACTCAAGGTTAAACTACTCTACATTGTAGGCAAATATATATCTCAAAATACCAATAGTTTTGTTTATCTTGCATTTCACACCAAATCTTTCTCTTGATAAAGAAAAGAGCCTATTTTTGCTTGCAAATTTAACCAAGAAGAATTTACAAGTTATAGTAATGAAATAATTTGCTACAAACTAAAGTACTAAAACAATAACCTACCATGTATCATCTAGTTGTTGCTACTGGAGGTGGTGTTATAATTCATATCGAGCATTTCTTTTGCTTATTCTTATAATGCAGTAATTGTATGACTAGTTTTTTCATTTGTTTCAAAATTTTGTTTAAAATTTAAAGGGGCTATATGAGTCAAGGAATTACTATTTGATTGGATGGTCCACCGGAGGCACTAGTTGAAAGAGTTACAACTGTTGAAACACAATCTCGACCTCTTTTAGGTCAATCATCTAGCAATGGTTATTCTGAGGTTCATTTTCTTTATTTTACTTTTATGTGTTGCTAGAGTTGTCATCCTTTACTGCTATACATTAATGGTAGTTTCAAATGCACCTACAAATTATGATTTCTATTTATTAATAAAGCATTTCCAATATATATTAGTTAGCAAGAAAATAAAATTCTTTGTTTTACAAGGTTTCATGATCAATAAATGATTATAAATCAACTTCTAAGGATGGTCAGTCCCAATTTTGACTGGTTCATTAATATGAAATGTGGGAAACGATGAAATGATTTGAAGTTCTTTCATTTTGTCTTTGGAAGTAATTTTTATTGGAGTATAAAAAATGTAATTGTTATTAGAGTATAAAAATGTAGTTGTTATAGGAGTATAAAAAATGATTGTACACATCGACCCTCTAATAGAGGTGCACCAAAAGTTCATTCCAAAAATAACAAAGAAATCCTATCCCATAGATATGGGTACATTGAAGACATTGAAGTACACACTTCATCCTTATTTTGTTGTTTACTTGATGACCTTAACAACATTGGATGTCTAGATTTTGATAGTGAGAGTTTTCATTCTCCTTACATCTATCCATTCTTGCTAGAAAGTAACAAAGGATTCCTTTGAACAAGCTTGGGAACTTCTAACAATTAGAGTTTCTCATGGTGTTGGAGAGATTTTTGATTTTGTAGAAACTATTGAGGTGACTGAGTCATCTGCTTTGGATTTATCATCATAAGCAACCATATAATCACATACTTGAGATTAGTGTGAAGGAGACTCAATAGGAGAAGAATTTCCATTTGTGAGAGGATGAGGCTTAACATTATGTGTGCTTGAAAAGTCAAAGATATACAAGATAGAACTTTTAAATCTGAGCACTAGGTGAAACAACATGGTGTTGGGGCTCAACCTTAATTCATCATATCGGCTTCCCTCTTGAATCCATGTTTCTTTTGTGGTTGGTGATCTTTAACATTGGGGTGTGAAATGATTAGTTGAGAAACATCTCCTACATTGAATAGCTATCTTTTCATAATCCACAAACTAAGTCCAATAACAATTGCCAACTTTTAGCAAAGTGTTAGGAAGGAGACTATTGGAAAGGTCCATTTCAAAATAGACACATGCAAGGCTAGGGCTTTGGTAGTATATTGTTTCATCAGAACTGCAATTATATTTACTAAGGCCATTGCCAAGTGCCTATGGGAAATCAATTCTTAAATAGGAAAGGGTGACAGGGAAGACACACCACAACCCTTGAAGAATGTCGAGGGGAATGAAGGATACCATGGTTTTCATGCACAAGATAGATCTCCTTGGAAACCCAAGGCCCATTTTCCATTATCCATTCTTTGAACTCTAGAGCTTCAAATTTGAGTATAAAAGTTTAAAAAACCTCGTAGCATATTTCCTCTTTTAAAGAGTTTATGCAATTATCCAAAACCCAAAAATGCAGGTTTGTTAATCTAGGCTAGATCTTAGTAAATCTTCAAATTAACACATTACTTTACAAGAATTCTTCCCTATTGCCTGCTAGACCATGCAAAAACCCTTAGGAATATAAGAAGACTAACTTATGCAAATGGAAGAGCCACGAAGAGCTGAATCACAAAATCTAGAGCAATTAGGATTTCATCTACTCCTAGTTTTGCATATGCTTATTATTTTACAATCATTCTTTTATCTTGATTTTTAGGTAGTGTTGATTGTTACATATTATCAATAATGTGCTAATTGTTACCATTCATTATTTAGTAAGTTGAATTTCTAAGAAATTAGAATCACATTTGGTGAAGCTAATTTTTTATAAATTCTTTATAGGCATATTGTATGGTTGTACATTTTCTTCAGCCCCACTTGGTTGCAACTGGTATAAGTCTTGGTATTTTTCTCAATGAATTTGATGTAAGGTCTCTTCTAGTAGTAACTTCTCTTCCAATACCCTTTGGAAGTAGGGAACATTCTATAGTATTTATAGCTAAAGGGGAGCTAAAGTTATTATATTTTCAACGATCGAATCCTACAAACCCATAATTGGTAAACACAAATTCTATATCTGAGACTAGAAGGTTGAGAACAAATTCTTCAAAAGCTTTGCAGATCAAGCAAATGAAACATCATGCTAGCCAAGTAACTTATGATTCATACTCCTATGTTTTTGTTAGCAGTTTGAGAAAGTAAGTTGATTTCTTTTTCTAGAATATGCTTAATATATTTATTATAAATGGTCAAGTATGCTTAGTGAAATAGGATTGTAGACTTCAATTGAGATAACCTTAAGATGGGGAGAGGTTTGTAGCACCCTGAAATACTCAAATCTCTCCAAATAAAGAAAGATGCATTGAAACATTTCTATGTGGTTTACTAATTTGGAAACATAATAATAATGCTCATGGTTGTTATTTTGGTGTTGCTATTTTCAGCCTCTTTAGCTCTATAGGTATCATCTATAAAAGAGAAGAAGGCAAGCTTACATATTTTCTATAATGAAAAAAACTAGCAATTCATTTTTTTGTGTTCAACTTGTAAGAGTTAAATGAAAAGGCAAAGACTTTTGCAGTGGCTAGTCTTTTAGTCAACAGTTCTAATGTATTTTTGTAGTGATGAATTTTTGAGGCTTAGGTAACTAATGCTCAAATTTGAGGTGTCAAGAGAAAATAATATGTTTAGGACTGTTCTTTTGGTGATCAAGCGCAAGGAATTAAAGTAAGGGACTTGAAGCTTCCTCCTTTAGATGATCATTTTTTGAGTCTGTTGCATATATGTTGCTTTCTTGTGTAACATATTGTGACTAAAGTGTCTTTTGGGGAGTTACCATGAAATTTAGTCATTTTTAAAAAATGAAATTATGTTTCTCCTAAAATGACTTCTCTTCAAAGTTCAAATCATCAAGTTACAGGATCAAGAGTTTTTAGAGCAACTCTAAATGCTCGATTGAAAGATGGAATTAAGGGAATTGACCCTACATTGGCCTAGACATGTTAGATACACATGGCTAGTATGTCCTTGATTATTTAATCCTTGACTTTTTTTTCAATTAAGTTAGGAGAGTAATCTGATTGAAACATTAACAATCAAAACATACACGATATACCTAGGATTTTTTTTTTTAGTCATTTCTTTGCAAGGCTTCTAGTTTCCTCTTTTTGTCTGGAACACCTTGTGCTCTTTTATCTGCAAATGCAACAAATTATTGAGGGGAGTCTATAACATCTTGAAGCATGACTGCGCCTTCACAATCTCTTTTCAATTTGGCTTTATAGGCTGTTGGTTTCCATCATTAGGGTTCTTAACTTTAGATTTAGAGTCTGCCTGTATTGATGAAACTAGTTCCTTTCTTATTTTCTTATTTATTTCTAGCCTATAATTCCAAATAGGAGTATATCCTTTTTCCTATTATGGTTGGCTTTGACCACTATCAACTGAGCACAACCTAATAGTACATTGTAGGCCTTTACATAGACATTATTGCATAATTCAGAATAAACAATTCGTTTTCTATAAGTACCTTGTATCACAGAATCACCCCCAACAATTTTATGTGTTTTTGGCTTACTCTCTCTTATTGAAAGTTTTCAATCCAAATAATAGGTTTTCCTAAGATAGAGAATCATGAAACACCATAAGGAAGTACATTCGCACTAGAAAAATCCTAGATAATAGTGTAAATTACAATAGATTTTTCTTGTCTATTTTTATATTCACCATGGTGGTCTTAATGCTAGATGCATGATGGGGAACATATACTCAGTCACCTGATATCGTAAAATGGGGTATTTAGAATTTCTTAACCTATTGACTCTTAGTCACCCCATTGTTTTCTACTAGGTGTATTATACCATACTCTAGATCTCAACCATTACCTAGTGCATGTGCACTAATAGTTATAACATTCTTGAGATTCTAAATTCTTTGTAATAGATAATAAATATTGGAGGACTTGCAATTGCTTTATTAGATTGAAGCTACTTGCTACCATAGTTGTTTACTCATGGGAGTATTTCATGTTTTTATACACTCAATTTATGTCCTATGCATAAATGTCCAATTGTTCCATGTTGTATCAAGAAATTGTTTCTTATTCAAGCCATTTAATTTGAAACCTTTTAAATCTCTACAAAGATAAAGTTAGAGTAGTAGAATTTTTCTTCTCAAAGGTGTCCTCTAATTGTAAAGCATCCATTTGTTCAACAGATAATGGAATGGATGCTTTACAATCAGAGGACACCTTTGAGAAGAAAAATTCTGCTTCTCAAACTTTATCTTTGTAGAGATTTAAAATGTTGAAAATTAAATCGCTTGGACAAGAAAAAATTGCTTGATACAACATTTAAAAAAATTGACCAAACATTGGTGGAAATTTTCACCAATTCTTGATAGTTTTCTATCAAGACTTAGTCGAAATCTCCACCAATTATAAAAAAATTTCAACCAAACATTGGTGGAAGTTTTGACTAATTCTTGATAGTTTTCTACCAAGAATTGGTCAAAATTTCCACCAATTCTAAATTTATTTTGACCAAACATTGGTGGAAATTTCAACCAAAAAGGACAAATCAAAGCTAGCAAAAATTAAATTTTTTTGACAAATGTATTGGTCAAAATTTTGACCAAAATTTGTCAAAAAATGAGTCCAAATTTACCAGTGATACCATTGGACTAATGCAATCTCTTCATCATCTACTTAGAAGTAGGTAGGGATATAACCCCAAGCATACTTCTCAAGTACTCAAATCTAACTTTAGGTAAGGGCTTTATAAATATATCTACAATCTAATCTTTAGTACTCACATACTCCAATCTAATCTCCTTTTCTATTGCCTCTTCTACTGTTATGTTTTTTCTATATGTAATCCCATTCTACTTAAGTGTCTTGGATGAAGACAACAGTCTCTTTATTTGATTCCCTTCACAAGATATGTTAAACTAGCTAGAGGTAAAATCTCCTCCTCTATGTAATCTCAAATATTTTATCTTAACACCAAATTCTCTCTAACCTCTATTCTTAAATATCTTAAACTTCTCAAATGCTTCAACTTTTTCTTTAAGAAATGTTACCCACATCATTCTAGTGTATAGAGCACTATTGTTTGATTGGAGTGTATGTTGATGCTTCCTATATGGGGGATTATGTGTGATGAGTAGAGTCATTGAGGACTCTTGGTATTTGGTATTGAATAGTATATTTGGACACTTGAGTTGGTTGATGACTTGAAGTAGTAAATTGACATAATTGAGCCATTGTCATTGATGTCAATGGGGGAGAGAATGCATGAAAATATATCCTAAGTATGTATGGAGGAGAGATAGTTATTAGGGAGATTTAGAAATATTCATCAAATGCATGGAAAATATATCCTAATTATGTATGGAGGAGAGATAGTTATTAGAAAGATTTAGAAAGATTCATATAAAAGAGAAGGAATATCTCTATGGGGGAGAAGCTAAGAAGTTTCTTAGTGAACAACTCATGATGCCAATCTAGAAGATGTTGAACAAAGAAGTGTCCTAAAGGATTTTAGAGTTTATTGATGAAGAGGATATGAGAAGATGATAACAAGCAATAGCAATATTAGAGCATTGGTTGGCATTCTTGGAACCTAGATATTTTTCATCTATGTTTCCATCAATGCCAAAGGTAGAGATTGCTAACATGAATGTTGATGGTATTCGTTTTAGGGAGTATCCTAAGAATTGGTGATCATGTGGAAGTATTTACATGTTGCATTCATCTTGTGTTTGTCTTTGATTAAACATGAAGCCACACCTAACAGTGTGATTAAATCCTCTAATAAGGCCACACCTAACAGTGTGTTTTGTAACCTTTAACAGGGTTGGCTCCTAACAGGGCTCACTTTAGAAGAGTGAAAATAGTAACTAGTTGCAATTGGTGGTTTCTCCCAAATTGGGTTTCCATGTCAAATCCCGGTGTCAAATATGTTTATGCTATTTTATTTTATGTGCTTACATCTAAGTTAAGATAATGGTAATTGCAAGATAACATCTAAGATTTGCATGTTAAGTACTTACTGAACACATTCAGTATTTATCAAGTTACAATATTTTATGTGTGTTATTCGAGCATCAACAATATTTAGTTTTCAAAGTTTATTTTGTATTGAAATATAAAGGATCTAGGATTTATTTTAGTGGTAATTGATTCACCCCTCCCCTCCCAGTTACTCCTCTTATATTTCCAGCAATTGGTATCAGAGCTTTTGGTGCTTGCAGAGAAGGTTTCAAGGACCTAAGCTAAAGATCAGGATGTCTTACAAAAGAGAGATTCCCAAGCTAAATAGAGATAATTTTGTAGAATGGAAAGGACTTATGAGGTTACATTTGGCTACTATCAGTGATTTAGGGTGCAAATATCTTGATGCTAAATACAAGAATCCCACTGGAACATTACTAGTTGAAGATATTGCTAAAAAGAATAATCATAACATCATGATGGTTGATATTGCATCTACTCTCAATTATGCTGAATTTGATGAAGTAAAAGATTGTAAAATTGCTCATGAAATGTGGACCAAGCTAAAAGACATTTATGGAGGAGATGAAAATGTAAGAATAGCTAAGGCTAATAGTCTTAGAGGTCATTTTGATCAAATGAAAATGAGAGAAGATGAGAACATTACAAAATATGTGGAAAGAATCAAAGCAAGTGTGAGTGCAATTAAAGCATCTAGAGGAGACATTGAAGAAAAGATAATTGTAAGCAAGGTACTTAGAACTCTTCTTCCTATTTATGCAATTAGAGTGTCTACTATTCAAGAGATGAGATGTGATCCAAATAATAAAATATCTTTGGATGCTCTAGTTGGAAGATTAACAACTCTTGAGTTAGATAAATTTCATAACTATGTTCCTAGTTCAAAGGTTATTGAGTCTGCATTTGAAGCTAAACTCTCGCTCAAGAAAAAGAGTAAGCAATCAAAGTCCAGTCAATTAGGAAGTGAAGAAGAAGAAATAGAAGAAAGCTCAAATAGTGACCTTGAAGTTGTTGAAGCCCTACTTGCAAGAAAGTATTCTAAAGGCAGAGGAAAGTATAAAGGTAAAGTTCCTTTGATCTATTTTTCTTGTGACAAAGTTGGTCACATTGCTGCAAGATGTCCCAACAAAGAAAACAAAGATGAAAAGAAGCCCAATAAGCACAAAGGCTAGAAAGATTCCAAGAACTACAAGAACTACAAGGAAAAATGTAAGAAATCTTGTTTTATGGCTAAATATTTTGATAACAATGAAGATAAAATGGCATATATTGCAGTAAAAGATGAATATGATGATGAAGGAAATAAAATGACACTTATATCTCATGTTAGCAAAAATGATATATGAATTATTGACAATGGCTATTCACGTCATATGACTAGAGAAAAAAAAAAATTGAGCACATGGAATATTATGATGGAGGTAATGTGAGGTTTGGAAACAATGAACCTTGTAACATAAAACAAAAATGATGTATTTCTTTATCAAAGGAACTTGTATGTGAAAATGCTTATTGGGTTGAAGGACTAAAGTATAATCCACTGAGTGTGGCATAGTTGAATAACATTGGATTCAAGGTAAAATTCATGAATGGATAGGCCAAAGTACTGAATGGAAAAGGAAATATGGTTGGATCTTGTAAGCAAACAAAAGGTAATCTATTTTATCTTGATCTCAATGCAAGTTCATGTTTTATTGCTCAAGTAGAAGAAAGTTGGTTATGGCACAAAAGATTATGTCATGTAAACTTTGATAATCTGGTTAAGATAAGAAAACACAAAAGAGTAAGAGGTATTCCTAGTTTGAAGAAGCTTGATATGGGTCTATGCAAAAATTGCCAAATTGGTAAGATGGGAAAGACTAGTTTTAAAAA
Organism: Cupressus sempervirens; assembly: GCA_028749045.1. Lineage (NCBI taxonomy): Eukaryota > Viridiplantae > Streptophyta > Pinopsida > Cupressales > Cupressaceae > Cupressus > Cupressus sempervirens. Next base: position 147,609,577 of record CM053784.1, on the reverse strand, counting down.
CAAATACTATCAGTCAGGAGAAGTCTTAAAACTTATGCATACAGACTTATGTGGAACTATTAGAATAGAGTGTTATAGTGGAGAAAATTTTTCATTCTTTTTGTTGATGATTATTCTAGAATGATGACTATAATGTATCTAAAAGAAAAATCTGAAGCTTTTCAAAAATTCAAGTGGTATCTGGCAAGAGTAGAAAAAAGAAACTAGAAAGAGATTGAAATGTTTAAGATCAGATAGAGGTGGTGAATTCATATCCAATGAATTCAATAATTTATACATTGAAAGAGGGATCAAAAGACAAGTATCAACCCCTGGCAATCCACAACAAAATGGTATAGCCGAAAGAAGAAATAGATCTATCATGGATTGTGCAAGAACATTGATGATAGAAAAGAATGTTGCAATTAAATACTAGAAGGAAGCTATCAGCACTATAGTTTAAACCTTGAATAGAGTCCAACTGAAGAAAGACTCAAATAAAACTCTTTATGAACTATGGTATGGCTACAAACCTAATGTAAGTTACTTGAAAATATTTGGCAACAAATGTTATACTTTGACAGACTCTAGAAAAGGAAAATTTGATGTTAAAGGCGATGAATGCATATTCTTAGGAAACTCCTATAGAAGTAAAGCATACAAATTTTTGAATCTATCTACTCATAAAATCATAGAAAGTGCACATGTGAGAATTGATGAGTTTTCAAAAAAGAGTGAAGAAGAAAGCAACAAGGAGCCAGAGACATGGTTTGCAAGTTACACAAAACATTGTATGGTCTCAAGAAAGCTCCTAGAGCTTGGTATGAAAGACTTCATAATTACTTGGTACAAATTGGCTTTTAAAGAACAAATGATAATAATAGTTTGTGTATCAAAGAAGGACCAGACAAGAAGATTGTGTTGGTAGAAATATTTATTGATGATATTTTATTCATAGGAAATGATGACTTGTGCAAATCATTTTCAGAAGAAATGAGTAAAGAATTTGAAATGTCTATGTTTGGTGAGATAAAATTCTTTGTTGGGTTGCAAATACAATAGAACAAAAATGGTATCTATGCCACTCAATCTAAGTATATCAAGGAGACACTAAAGAAGTTTGGAATGGAAGATTCAAGACCAGTTGGAACCCCTACGTCTATTAGACATAAGATTTCCAAGAATGATGATTCCAAAGAAGTAGATTAGACCACATACAAATCAATGATTGGAAAATTGCAACATGTAGTGCATGCAAGGCATGATATTGCATTAGCAATTGCTATGGTGGCAAGATTATCAGAAAATCCTAGAGAAAATCACATGATGGAAATCAAGAGAATCATGAGATATCTAAAAGGTACTGAAGACTATGTCTTATGGTACAAACTTAGAGGTAATCTGGACTTGAAGATGTTTACTGATGCTGATTGGGTAGGAAGTCCTGATGACGAAAAAAACACTATGGTGGAGCATTCTTTCTTGGTAAAAGACTAGTATCTTGGACAAGCAAGAAACAAAATTACATCTCTTAATCCATAGTAGAAGTAGAATATATGGTAGTAGTAGTTATTTGTTCTAACATTGTTTTGTTCAAACAACTGTTGGAAGAAATGAAGATAGAGATCAAAGATCTAGTAGTCATATACTATGATAACACTAGTGCAATCAATATATCAAAGAATCCAGTGATGCATACCAAAAAAAAGCACATTGCTATAAAATATCACTTCTTAATAGAATTGGTGTAAGATAAAGAAGTAATATTGGAAAATGTAAATACAAAAGAATATATTGTAGACATATTTACCACGACATTACCTAAGGATGCATTTCTGTATCTAAGAGGTAAGCTGAGGAACATTCCTATATCTGAAGCTCATTAAATAAAGGTCAGTGATGCATCAACCAAAACCTATTGAAGATCAATTAGTTGTAGTATTGACAAGGGCATATTGCAAATGAATTAGTACTTAAGGTACATTGATATTAACAGAATTGTTGTGTTTGGAATGTGTTGTTAAACAAGGAGAAGTTTATTGTCATATCTCAAAAGAAATTTTAAATTAGAAGGAGAAGTTTGTTTTAAGAGGGAGAAGCATGCTATCATAGAGATGTCTAAGAGGGAGAATGAACTTGGTAGAAGTTTCTTGACAGAGGGAGAAACCAAAGGTAGAAAGAGTTCATACTGATAGAGAAAGATTTCATAGATGTAAATCAGAATGAAAATAAGGATATGTTCCTTACTTTATTCTTGTTTCAAAATTTTATTATGATATGTCGTGTTACCATAAATGCCAAAGAGAGAAATTTTTGGATATAATTGATTAATTATGTATTGTCCTTGATGTTACATAAATGTCATATCATTATTAGTCAGTGCATGACGAGCTCACTTAGGCAATGAAGATAGTTTTCTATGTCTACTAAGCATTCATGTGTTTGCCTAGTTTAGAAGGCAATGTCTACCAAGTTCACTCAGGTGTTAAAGGAATGTCTATAGAAGATGAGTGTTAATGGATCTCACTTGGTTAATGAAGAAAATGTTGGATGGGACTAGTGTTAACTGAGCTCACTCAGTTACCAAAGAATCTTTGCAAGTATGCAGTGTTAACCGAGTTCACTTGGTTAACACAAGGAAATCATTTTTGAGTTAGTGTCTATTGAGCTAGGTTGGATAATGAAGGATTTTATTGTTTTGGCATATTAAGCTTAATTGATTTATTTATTGGTTCTAGCCAACTAAGGTGATGAATATTGGTTATTCTAAGTTGTATATGAGATGACTTGACAATATGAATGATATAAGTATAAGGTCAAGTTGAGAATTTGAAAGTGTAAGAAAAGTGAATACATAGAAGATTTTGAAGATCTAATGATGTAGTAAGGTAGCAAATCAAAAGGACAAGTAGAGTATCATTGTGAAGTAGAAAAGATATATTCAATCAGGAAGGATCAAGTAAAGCTAGAATTGAGATATGTAATCAACAATTTAGTTACATTCAAATTAGGTCATCTCATTGTTACTTTCTAACCATTGTAGCAGTGATCCAAATCTCTTAATAGAGTTGGCTTAACAACTATTTATAAAACCTCTAACAAGGTGGTAGTTCTATTAAATTGTCTAAAGACCTCTAACTAGGCCACTCCTAATAGGGTGATTAAATCCTCTAATAGGGTCACACCTAACAATATGTTTTATAACTTTTAACAGGGTTGGCCCCTAATAGGGCTCACTTCAGAAGAGTGAAAATAGTAACTAGTTGCAATTGGTGGTTTTTTTCAAATTGGGTTTCCACGTTAAATCTTGGCGTCAAATGTGTTCATGCTATTTTCTTTTATGTGCTTGCATCTAAGTTAAGATAATGGTAATTCAAAGATAACATTTAAGATTTGCATGTTAAGTACTTACTGAACATATTCAATATTTCTGAGTTACAAAATTTTATGTGTGTTTGTTGAGCATCAACAATATTTAGTTTTTAGAGTTTATTTTATACTAACATCTAAGGGATCTGGTATTTATTTTAGTGGTAACTAATTCACCCCTCCCCTCTTAGTTACTCTTTTTATCTTTCCAACACCTCTACCTTCACTTGATGAAGTACTATAGATTTTAAATGGGTCTAAGAAACCAAGTGATGGTAGACAAGGAAGATAGGTTAAAGAATGCATTCACAACAAAATAGGAAACATTTGCATACAAAAAAATCAATGCAAGAGCTACATTTCAAAGATAAATGAATGATGCATTTAAGGGTTTGATAATAAATGTATAATTATCTATATGGATGGCCTAACTATCTTTTCAAAAGAATGGAGTACTCATATAATTGCTGATCTAAAAAAAGTTCTCAATTGATGTCAGAAGTATGGTATGTCTCTTAATCCTAAGAAATGTTTGTTCAAGGTTACCAAAGGAAATTTATTGGGTCACATAATTTCTAAAGTGGGTATTTCCATTGATCTTGAGAGGATAGAAGTGATTCTAAAGTTTTCACCTCCCCATTGTTGCAAAGAGCTTAAATCTTTCTTTGGGAGGATTAATTTTGGGTAGAAGTTCATTTGTGGATTCACTAAGATAGTTCTCCCCCTCAATGACTTATTAAAAAGGGAGCAAAAATTGAAAGGGATCTTGAAATCAAGAAATCCTTCGAAGATATCAAAGTGGCTATTTCTACAGTTCCAGTACTTGTAAGTTTTGATTATGAGTTGCCTTTCAAAATCTATTATTTTTCTTCAAAACACTCAAGTATAGGAATTGTCACACAAAAGAAAGATAAAGAGGATGAGAGACCTATCTCATTCATGAGTTGTCCACTGAAGAATGTTGAATTGAACTATTCTAATCTTGACAAACAATCATTCACCCTCATAAAAGTAGTCAAGAAATTTTTCTATTACATATTCAGGAGTATGGTATATGCCACTGTGCTAGATCTTGTAGTCAAATCATTACTAATTTAGAATGAATTAGGTGAAAGAAGAGAAAACTAGATGACTATATTATAGGAGTTTAATCTGGAAATTCAACCAATGAAGCTAGTAAGAGGACAAGGGCTAACGAAGATGATAGCTTACAATGAGATGAGAACTAACAATGAAGGAAAAATCATAGTGTCTAAAGTAGACACTAATGAAGGAATAATCATGGAGGTTTAGTACCAGGATATTGTATATTACCTTCTACAAAATTAATACCCTCATCGGATGAATAGTTCCCAATGTAGAGGACTTAAGATGAAATGTGAATCCTACATGCTTTAAGATGGGAAACTTTACAAGAAGAAATATAAGGGGATTTATTTGAGATGTCTGGGATGTGAAGAAGAAAGAGGAGTACTGGAACAATATCATGGCAAGTATGATGCTAGAGATGGGTCAGCAGAGGCTACGACCCATCAAATTTTGAGACTAGTTTACTTTTGGCCTACAATTTTCAAAGATAGATTTGAACATGTATGTTCTTGCCACACTTGTCAAACAAGTGCCAATAGAGAAAGAAACCTAACTATGCCATCACAACTAGTATTTGAGGTACACCCATTTTCCAAGTGGGGGTTGGATTTTATTGGACCTGTGAACCCACCATCATCAACATGACATATGTTTGTCCTTACAACTACATATTATTGCACATGGTTGACTAAAGCTAAAAATTTCCGAAACTATACAACAAAAGTGGTCACTGACTTCTTAGAAGAACACATTGTGACTAGGTTTGGAATGCTTTTCTTCCTAATGTGTGATAACGAGTCATCTTTTTCTATCAATTTTTATTACTCAATGGGCATTGGACAATCAAGTTATAATCAAGTTCTCATCTAATTACTATCCCCAAGGGAATGGTCTGACTGAGTCCACTAACAATAATTTTATTATAGTGATTAGATGCTTGCTAACTAAGAATCCAAAAGATTGGCACACTCAATTAAAATATGCATTATGCACAAACATGGTAAGGATAAAGAATGGTTTTCGAAAATCCTCATATCTACTAGTCTATGGATGAGAACTAGTATTCCCACTCAATCTCAAGACTCTAGTGTTGAAATTTATGAGAGGGTATGTTGAGGATGCTGACAGGGTCCAAATCAAGTTGATGAATCTTTTGGAATTGGACGAGAAGAGGATAGCAACATTAGAACACATGTCAAAACATTAGGCTATAAAAAAACATTGGTTTGGCAAGAAAGCTACCATCAAATCTTTCAAAATCAGACCTTGTTCTTCTATGGGACAAGGAAAAAGAAAAACCAGGTAGTCATACCAAGTTTCAACACTTGTAGATTAGACCTTATTAGATTGTAGAGATTTTGGGAGAAAATACTTTTATACTAAATTCTTTACAAGGAGAATTGGTCCAACTACCAGTCAATGACTAGTTTCTAAAACATTATTTTGAAGCCTAACATGGAAAATATTTCAACCAAAACTAAAAATGTGTGTTTAGTTTCAATATGTGTGCTTAGTTTCAACATGCATATTTACTTTCAGTTGTGTGTTTTCTTTTAAAGTAGTGTCTTTATTTTCTTGCCAGTCTAGGGGTTAGGTGTAATCAAGATTCCTTCTTGATGCATAACCAAGATCACCACATTTTGTCTCAATTATAGGGAAGGGGTATTTTTTTGTCAAAGCATTTGGATAATTTTGTTTCTTGTACCAAATAAAAAATAGGTACTTCTTGTCTTGAATTTAGAATGTAAGATTGATCACTCTTGACACTTTGTAAATTTAAAGAATTGATTATCTAGGTTTTCTTTGAATCTAAGTTGGCAGTAATGAGGGATAATTCAAAACTTACCAATTTAGATAAAGGGTCTCTTCAAAGACCTACTGAGATCAATGTTTGGCATGAGAAATCTCCAAAATATTCATTAAAAGAGGAACACAAGAGTTATCAAACTAAGTATCAATCTAGAAAAGAACACCAACACCTTTACCACACAATCTAAATGTGGTTATGGTAGGAAAAAAATTAAAAATCAAAGGTGTTACATTTAAAGATTCCAAAAAATTGGAAAAGGTAATAAAATATAGGGATATGTATTTTTGAATTGCTATCCTATTCTATAAAATAAACAGAAACACTTCAAGGAGTAATAAAGTGGAAACACATGAACTTTATGAAGCAAGTTAAAGAAGATAACCAAAAATTCAAGGAGAAGGAATTGATAACTCACTAAGAGCCCTTAGAATAGTTTCTCTCATCTAGTCAGATAGTGATGGATAAATAGGTTTATGAAGATTTCCAATGTCTATGTTGGTGGAGAAAAAGATTTTTTCTAAGTTACTAGATACTCATGATAGATGACACCTTGAGATGTCAACAAGAAATTAGAACACTAAGTACACATCAAGCTTGAAGATTGAAGATTTTGAAGTTTGGGCTTCCAAAGGACTTGTAATTTTCTTGAAAGATTTAGAATCTAGTTGTCACTTGACACATGTTAGAAGAATGTTTGCTGATGAAGAAATGCCTTTTTCATTTCTTTCCTTTTTTTAGGGCTGTTTGTTGCGGTCCCATAATGTACACCCAATTTTGAGTCACAAAATACAAATTGCCTAGTTTCAAAACCTCTATGAGGCATCCAGTTAGGGTCTAATTTAAAACCTAATCTCTGATAGGTAGTGTCAAGCAGTCAAATGGGATGAAAAATCAAATTTTAAGACTTCAATGTGGATAAAGTGTGCATATGAGCACTTGTGCACATGCACATGTGCGCTAAGTGCATAGATGCACACTTCACCTCTCTTCAAGGATGCAAACATGTACACTTGCACAGGTGTGCACCAAGGTGCCTCCCCTAGCCTATATAACCCCAGTCCCCACTTTCCACTCTTCACTTTGTCCTCTACACACTCTCTAAATGTGCACCCTCACACCCTTGAGAGCTCCATAGCTTTGCATCTATACTTCTCTGAACCTCTAGATCCTCCAACCTTTCTAAGGTGAAAATATACTCTTGGAGGTGTTCACATGCACACTTTTTCCTCTCAAAAGAATCACATGCATGCACCTAAACACAATCCTCCCTTTAAGGCATAAAACAACACAAATTGTGCATGTGCATAGTTGTGCACATGTGCACCTTGTGCAGTTATGCAATGTGTAAAATTGCACACTTTGTCATCTAAAATGAAATTCTAATACACACTTGCACACCATAGGCAACCATGTAGGTGTGTTAGGTTCTATAGTACACATATGAGACATTTGAGGGGTCTGGTTCAATTTTTTATCATTTTAGTTGGTTTTTACTCAAATTTTCATCATTTTAGGTATCAGATGAATCCTATTAGCATCTTTTGACATCACAACACTAATATTTTCCCCCTTTTTCCATATGTAATGAAACCATCACCATCTTTCGTGGCAAAAAATATGACACCAAAGCTAGTAGCATTCAAGCACCACAGAGCCCCAAAGAAATCTTGATTCTAGGACAAACATACAAAGATCCGGGACACAAAACTAGGACAAATTGACTTGAACACCTTCTTGACCCTCTATAACAAACCAAAAGGGAGATCAGTGATGGTATCAACTCTAATTTAAAGTGGTTTTGTGAATATTGCTTCACACCCTACATCACTTATCTCCTCTAAGTTGATCATGTCATTGGCCCAAAATTATGTGTAAGAGGAGAAGGTAGTAAAGAGTGTTATAGAAGAGATAGTCCTAGATCTCAAGTTGCATAACATTGCGAATGATTTTCACCTTCATAGGTTAGACCAATGCTTTCAGATATCTTATGAAGGTGCAGATAGATGGTATAGAGAAAATGAGAAAGAGGCCAAGGAATTGGTGCAATCTACATAATTAATTGATAAGACACCATTGGGCCGAAGGGAAAGAAAGATGGATATGATGTGAGGGTACATGATGGATGATATCAAATATTCAATTGTTCCCCTTAGTAGAGCCATGAGCCTTCCTATGGTAGGTCATTTAGAGACATGGGTGGAGCACTTTATTGAAACCATCATAACAACTAAGATGCCTATTGATTAGGCCACTATCCTAAGTGACAATTTGGATGAGCAACTAATATTGGTCAAGAATGATCCATGCTTTTACATGACTTCTTACATGGTATATCAATTGGAAGCAAGGACCACCAACTACTCAAGATTATAAAAAAAGGGAAACATGCAAGATGTAAATGCTTGGTTCTATGTAGTATATCCATAGATTGTGAAGAAGAAGCTCCCACTAAAAAGTGTGGAATACAAGGTGGTAAATGATGTTTTCATATTTTCCATAATTAAAGTCATAGAAGTTAACCATGCAAATAAGATGTCATAGAGGCTACAACAAGGATAACTAAAGTTGGTGCCTACTATATTGATTTCAAAACCTTTACTTATCTATAGGTATTTAGTAATCTTTTGTGCCCCAAGAAGCTCCCAAGATACCCATTAGATAGGCTCATACTAGTGGACATAGCTTGCAAACTCACTTCTACATATGATAGAGTGAGGAAACTATTAGAAATAGATAACATTGAGAGGGGGGGGGGGGGGGGGGGGGGGGTGGTGGTGCGAGTGAATCAATATTCTACAACCTTTTTCCCACAAGTGAATACTGTTAATTACTTTATAACTTGCATATGAAAGTAAACAATTAATGTTTAACAATAAATATAATTATGCACATAGAGAATTCATAACAAAATTATTTGTTAACTAATGAAACCCTGACCGAGGGAAAAATGAGGTGGGGATGATACCCACTAAATTATTCATTAAACAATAGGATCATGTTAAGGATATTGACCTTGTTAGGAGTCTATTAAGTACATATAGTGTCTTGAGTCCCTATTAGGAGACTAGGCATTGTTTGAAGCCTCAATCTTGTTAAGAGTTGCTTTAACCTTGTTAGGAGTTGGTAGAACAAATACAATGTATGCAAGAAGAGCCCACTGCCCTAACATGCAATTGTACAATTTAGTTCTTCACAAGAATAGATATACATCCAATACTTGTCTACTATACTTCATACTTGTTTTGATCTACAAAAAAATTTAGATCACATATGGCTCAAAATTCTTTCAAGCTCTCTGTACAATAGTTTACATCACATAACACTTGCTTGTCTATCATAGATAGCACACTTATCTTCACAAGATAAGATTTTTACTTATACTTTGCATAATTAAAAAACTATGCTATGTTGGCCTTCATGTATTCACACACTTGACATAATATAAAATAACTTATGGATTAATATCCACATAGTTATCTCATCATAACTTAGTAATTATTTCATAACCAAAATAATTCCTAAACTCATACAATCCAATTCTCTGCTATGCTCTATCCTGTATTGTTTGAAACCTGCACTAATATTTTAGCCATATCTTGCATCATAATTTCTATATGTACTTGTGCATTGATAAATTCCATCACGATACTATCATGAATTTTTCCTCAACCATGCATGAGATAACTCTCAACAAGTCATTCCTACACTTAATATTTGTATATTGTGTTGTTGTAAACTGTCTAACACTTAGACAATTTTCTAACTCTAAATGCATAAATAAAATTTTGAATGTGTGTTGCCATAAATGACTACCATCAAGACATCTATATAACAATATTTCTAACAATCTCCCCCTTTGGCATTGATGGAAACATTTGGGAAAATTAGCTAAGTCCTAAAATGATGTCATACATAACAAAAACAAAATAAAAGTAACTATAAAATTACCTTCAAAACATAACAATTTTATTCATGTTTTGATGGATAATTACATCCCTTATCACTCCTTTACATTGATATATAAGTGTACTTCCCCTTACAATAGCTTACTTATACAATATTACTCCCCCTTTTTTGTATACTCCTTAGTTACATAAACAAGCATGCAATTTTCCTTACATATTACTCTCCCCCTTTGACATCAATGGAAAAGGTGCCAAAATCTATATACAAAATTTGGTGTATTTCTGCTGACTAACATATTAATCTAGAAAAAAAATATACATAAAAAACCTTTAGTTATTCTATCTCTTTCTTCCAATTTTCCTTCATTGTCTTTGAGATGTTGATTAATGTGAAAAGTGCACAGGATGCCACTTCAACTGCACTCAACTCAGCATAGGAAAACTCGTCATAGGAAGCCTTAGTTGTAAGACATTTGTCAAGTTGTCTCTACAAAATATTGGTTTTAGATTATGAAATTTCTCTAAGACTAGAGAATCTCCTTGATTCTTTGTCTTTATCAGATTCCAAGTCTATGATCATACCATGTATTTTCTCCACTTTTACTCCATAGACTTTAATTCTAGATTTTGGGAGTTGGAACTTGACAAAAAATATTTCAAGTTCAATTAAATTTCCTTTAATCTAACTCTCAAAGTTTATAAGGTACATTTATGACTGCACACATTGTCCATACAGTGTTTTACCTTCATCAATATGCTTTCTCAATCCCTTGATGTTTCTATCAAGTGCCTTTAGATCATTGTGCACATTAGTGCATATTGTTTGAATAGTGTTGCATGTGTTACCTAAGATTTCATTGAAGTTACTTCTTCTAAATTTGTGAATTCCTTATCAAAGGTTTTCACCAACTCCATGGCCTTCGATTGCAAGTCTAGAATTGCTACAATTATAGTAACTATATTCTACATTTTGTCCAAGACTTTAGTGAGAGTCTTCTCCAAAGACTTTACTGATTTGTTCTTCTTGAACAACTTACTCAATGTGCTCATCAAACCCTTTTGATCATCATCATCATTAGATGGTATTGGTAATAATTTTGATGTTGTTGTTGATGCTAGAGCTATTGTAGGAATGAGTGAAACTGCCTTCAGTTATGCACTCTTCTTCTCTTCTTCGACCTTCTTCTTTTCTTCAGCTATCCTTTCTGCTTCTTTCTTAGCTTCTTCTTCAAATTTCTTCCTATTTTCTTCTTCTTCTCTTTTCCTCCTTTCTTATTCCTTTTTTTGTATGTCTTCTTCTAACTTATTTGCTTCCTTCTCTTTCATTTTCTTCTTTGTCTATTCTCTTTGTATCCTTTCCTTTCTCATTGTCTCTACTTTCTTTCTTCTTTTCTTCTTCCTCATCATCAGAGTTGGAGTAGGCAATAATATTTCCAACAATAGTTGCTCCATATCCTACAAAAGAATTCTCCTTTATATCATAGTTATGTGTGTACTATCCACTTGCATGGATTCAATACCCATTACGATGTGAGGTGGTGAGGGTGCTTGTTGTGTCTCCTCTTCTTCTTCCTTTTCACTAGAAGGTGTATCTACTTGTACATATAAAAGATTATTAGCCTTTTTCTATGCACTTATCTTAGGTACTCAGGACATATATTTTACTATAGCCTCTTTTCTTCTCTCATCTAACTTCATTATAATTGCCTCCCATGAGAAGGATCAATCTTCTTTATTTCCTCAGCAAGGGCTCAATACCATTCAAACCTCTTTTTGATTCCTCTTTAGATCCAACATCACATAGTTTATTTATTGTTGTGATCCTCATATTCAGATCCTCTTCAAACACTCTCTTCTTCCTATTAATCAATATATTGTATAGGTCTTTAGGAATCATTTTTGTATATTCTCAAATTTCTTCTTCTTCAATATCATATTTCTTATAATAGCATTCTCTAACTGTCTTCTATCCATATTACTATACATATTGAAATGTTTATTTAACTATACAAATTTATCATCATTTATTATCTACATATTTAGATTCTCTACCTTCAGTTTCCAACATTTATTTCATGCTCCTATTCTTGCTTCATGTGCATCTTGTTCAATAGGTTTATCTTTAACTTCATCTTTAGTATTTCTTATCTACACTATTTTCCTCCTCTATCCTAGTCCATTGGAAATTTTCTTGACCCTTTTCTTGGCTTGTGATGTAGGTTCTTTCTTAACCTTTACCAATCTCCTTGATTTCCTCTATGTAGTGGGTGCTTCCACCTTTGGCTACCTTCTAGTCTATTCATGTATTTCTCTCACTAGTTGCACTTGTGCAACTACTACATAAGGTGCAATTAGAGCTTGCACACAAGGTTATGCCACTATTACTCCTTCTAAAGGTAATGTTACAATAATGCAGGGATAACTTTAAGAAACCCCTCTTGAGAAAAATATGTAAAATGCTGGCGAATTCAACATTAAATATGCAGGAAAGAATTCTAACTGAGGGCGATTTTTTCATTCGAGGCAAGGGAGAAAATTATTTTCTATTGGCAAAATTTTCATTTTCATATCAAAATTTAATAATAATTGTGGCGAATTAATTTAATTTTTTTTGGTATGCAAATAAATGTAGGCGATTTTTTTTGTTGGTCATAAACATTTTCGTAATGTAAGAGGTGAATTAATTATTTTATATAACACAAAATATTAATATTGTTGGATAATATGTCAATTTCCAAAGAGAGATTATTTAATTTTTTGGTGAATTTATAGAGTCAAAAGTGGTCCATGACCCACATGCCAAGTGTACACTATACAGTGTACTTGTAGTATGCCAATCCATTAAGATTCAAGTAATAATGTAACCTTTTTTATTGCCAACTTGGTCATCGTCACTTTTAATGTTGTCATTTTATGGTAAAAAGAATTAATTTGGACTGTTGATTTAATATAGATCAATGGCTTCATTCTATTTCGGGCCTAATTTTAAATGACATACAATAAAGTCTCAATCTTCTTGGAATTAGGACACGTGTGCCAAAGACTAAAACATAAAATAGTTGGCTAAACAGGGATACTTAGAGAAACATGTCAGTAAAATGGTGGGCGATGCACAACCTAAGGGAAAATATTATTTTATTTTAAGGGCGAAATAACATTGTCCAATAAGAAAACATTAGGGAAACATAGGCAAAATTTTTAAAATAATTGTGTTTTAAATGTAGATTACATTGGCGATTGGACTGGGATTTGCGACCAATTATGTGTAATAATAAGTGATTAGCCTCGGATTTTGAACCAAATTATTTAATATCTTGGTGACATGGTTGACCCTGTATGTAGGTTTTATTCGCCAAATTGCAATTTCCCAAAGAGACGAAATAGCTAATTGGCGAAGATTCGCCACTAAAAAAATTACTGCAGTAATGGGAGTTGCTACCAACACCTTAGTTTGACCACTGGCTTTCATCTCTAACACAAGTCCTTTAATCTCATTGAACTCTTGTCTTGTCATGCTAGATTCCTTAAGAATGGAATTTGTCTCCTTTTCAATCTTTTTCCTGCTTTCTTTTCTATATAGTTTAGACTGAACTATTCTTGATCTTGCCTCATAGGTTTCCTCTCTAGGGCACTCTTTGTCCTTCTTAGATTCAAGTATGATCTTTTCATAACCTTTTATGAGCTCTATGCTCATCTCATAACCCATAGGCTTAATGAATTTGACACTAGGAATTACTGCTGCCATGTAGGTGTTGTCTATCTCCACCATGAAGCATAAATCTTCCTTGTACTTCTCTACCATCGAGGGAGGTATTCTATACCTTAGTTTCATTTCTTATTGGAAAATTTTCTTCATTCTATCAATGTCATTATCTTTGACATTTTTTTGGCTTAGATCTGTAGCATTGAGTCACCAACTTTATTGTGCACTCATTGCTAACCCAATTTATCAATATGAGAAACTTCCTTGTAGCATCAAAGAATATATGATAAATCTAAATACTATATTCTTAGTTTTCTTCAACCTTGTAATGTTATCCAAAAATTACATTCTAATAATCTCACATAAGTTAACATTTCTTCATTCAACTACCATTACATAAGCTGCATGAAGAAATCTAGATGGTACTGAGTTAACACTTGATCCATGGTTCAACTTGGACCCTAATATCTTGGCTAACAATTTTACTCCTCTATCCTGAATAGGTTCAAACTTGATGTTCCTTCTGTCAAATTTTATCTTTAGGTTCTTCTCAACCATTTTCCTAACATTCTTCTCATTTATAGGACTACATCCTTCATCTCTCAATCCTGTGGCCTTGTGAATTAGGTAATTGTTAATAACAATGTTCTTATTTCATAACCAAAATGTATCATCATGTACCCTAGTCAAAATAATTTAGGTCTAGTCATGATTATCAAATTCTGTATATAAAACATGTACTTCACCAAATTCAAATTCTTTAGGTGTGCATACTCAGACTTCAAAGATAAGTCATTGTTGCACATCTTTCCTAAATCCTCATGAATTTCATCATCACCTAGGCTCTCAATCTTACATTGAATATAGTTTCTTAAATCTTCGATATGTAACACATTTTCTAGAACTTGAAAAAATGTGCTCATTAGATCATCCAATAATGATAAAAATAGATGCTCCTTGAATTCATAACATAGTCTATCACTTATATCATGTACTTTCTAAGTTGTCATTTGAACTGTTACTAAAATCACTAAAACACTAGATTCAAGCTTTGAAAAATACCTTTAAAAATGTGATTTAGGGCTTATATAAATTTCTACTTATCAAAATACACTTCACACCTCAATTTTCTATCAAATTTCTCTTTAATTTGCTCAAGATACTTTGCATGAACAAATGGTACATACAATCTTGGTTGCGATCCTTAAATCATTTCAAATCTCATTGCACATTAAATGTGTATCTACTACAGATTCAAATATTGTCTCTACTTACTAGTAAGACTGATTTCTCAATTCTTGCTCACTCCAATCATATCAATACTTGTGCAATTGATCATAGCCTTCTCTTGATGTCCTTAACCACTTGTTAACTGTGTAACTTCCAACTCTCTCTCTAACATTAGTTTTGACCAATTGATGCTCTTCTACTACTAGAGTTTCTTAATTTAGGTAGGATGAGTCATGTTGGGTGGTCATTTTACATGAGGTCAATGGTATAAATCCATTGCACAATTCCTCTATCGAAAAGCTAATCCTTTTGGGATCAACTCCAAGGTTCAGTATTTGTCTCGCGACATACCAAAATCTGCTTAGTTGAAGATAAATGTAATTGTTCATGAGGAGGCCTTTGTTGGTTCTACTATGATCTCAAAATAAAGTAAATATATCTTCTGTCTCAAAATAACACACAAAAGAACAATATTTTTGTATTTTCTAGTTTTTTAATGAATGCAATTATAACAGTGCAACTGAAAGGAGTTCCTATTCTAACAAGGGGTTAGCAAAGCAAATAATGAAACTGAAAGAAAATAACATGAAATTGAAATCCTAAATGGACATAAGCTATAGAAAACAACATGCTATGAGTTAAACTTTCGAAGAAATCAGTAGGAAATCAATGTAAATAGGAGGAGTGCTTCCTAGAATCCACTGATGCAATCGTCGATGGGAAATTTTAGAAACCAAATGATGTTTCACTCTTCATGAAATTGCAAGGCCATGGAAAGTGCACTCATGTGAGACAAAGAGTTATGCAAGCACAATTTGTGATCTCTCCTCAAGCTAGATACATCAACGAAATTCACAAACCTATAGCAAACACTAGAACTAAAAGATTGCACAACTAGAAACAATTCAATAAACCTTTGGCTCAATCACGATCTCATGAATAAAATTAACAACAATATGACACATTTAGGCAAGAATCACTACACTCCAAATGCAAGCACCAAAAGCATAATTTTATTGCATAATAAGGGTGGCCCTTATTACATTTTACAATGGGGTATTTATAAGAAATCGTTTCCTCAATTTGTGTTGAGAGTGAGAGATATCTTCCTGCAATAAAATGCTTTTAAAATATTAAGACAAACTAAATATATAAAAACTAACCATTAATCTAGTGCTTAGAGAGACTCCATCCATATTTTATTCATTAATTGAATGCACGAGCCCTTTACATGTCAAAAATGGAGAAATAATGGGAGAGAAAGTAGGAGGAAGCCATCAGTCAAAGTGGAAGCGCATGGATGTGCTAAAAATAGAAGTTGGTCCTTCACTAGGGGTATGTTAGAGTTAAACTACTATTAGAATGCGCTCCAGATGCATAGAAGGTGCTATTTTTGGAACTGGCAGTTAACTATCAGTGCACTTCTAAATTGTGAAGCTACAAACCTATGTACCTGCACACTTGCACACCTATATGAAAATGTAGAGCTGCATGAAAATGCAGAGCTACAGACCTCGATAGGGTCAAAATTTTACTAAGTGTCAAAATTGAAATTCTGGCATCTGGGTTTTGTTCTTCTTCATCCCAAAGCTATGTTTGGATGTTTGCCCTTGAATTTATCTATCATCTTAGTAATTTTAGCCACATCTAGAAGATCTAAATCCTCATACTTTTCCTTGACCTTCTGTCTATAGTTGTCCGCCTCAATTTGAGTCTCTACAAAGTCTCCAAGTTTGGTGTCCAACTCTAATAGTGCTTCTTCTGTCTTGAAGGCTTGTTTGATATCTTCATCATTGGATGCTTCCTCTAATGTCTTCTTAAAATTCTCCTCTACTAACTCAACTAAAAATAGCTTCTCTTGTTCTTCATCTTCAAAAATGTCCAAGCATGCATCACTGTACAACTTTTCTGCTTTCAAAATTTTCTCTCGAGCTTGGTCCTTGAGTCGATGGATCTCCTTGTGTAATGTTTACATCACTTTATTTCCATCTGCTATCTTCTCTATCCAATCATCAATCAAGTCTAGCTATTCTCTGGTATATACATCGATCAAAGTGCGGTACCTTTTCCCTTTTATGGCTTGTAGAGTTTGCAAATCCTTGCTCCATGCCTGTACCTCATCCATGATACTGAAGTCCTACCTGAAAATTTCTACAATCTTATTCACATTCTCCTATATAGCATGCAACAACTTCAAATTCCCTATGATTTTTGTAACACCTCTATCCTCAAGGCTTTCTTACCATTCCTAACAAGCTATCAAAAATGGTTTGAGTTGTACACCTTCCCCTTCTCTAAGAATGGTATTTAGAGTCTCCTTGGGGTGCTCAGGATCAAGAGGACCAACAACTTCAGCTAGATATTCCTTTAGGATCTCAACTTGCCTTCAAAGCATTAAGATTTCAATCTCATCTTGACTCCCATAGTCATCATCTATCAGGTTAAATCCCATGTAGGTCTTCCTAACATAACATTCTTTACTTCATAATCCTCAAGGCTAATAGCTTCTGCATCTATACATTTAGGAGGGAGAGCCACTTGTGCAAATAAATCATAGTTCCATATGGTAGTGACAAATGCAAATGACATTACATCATGTAATGGAGATTCGGGTTTGTTCAAGATCTCTACAATATCACAAACATCATCCTCCAAAGCATGGAACTGAGGCTTAGCACTCCTCATTATCTCCTTTCAGAACCATCATAGAATGTGTTTCTCTATAACCTTGGCTCTGGATGATGAAGGGGTGTGTTTAGCTACCTCCTTCCCTTTATTGCTCTTTCTTGGAGTTACCTCCTATTGTGAGGACTCTCCTTATATAACTTCAATCTTCATAGATCCTATAGCTTGCTCCTCAGCATCTTGGGAAGGTTGTTGTGCATATTCTACCATCTGTCCCTCTTTTGATGCTCCATTAGTAGCCCTTAGCTTGGTTGCTCTTGTGGTGATGGTACCTTTTGAACTTGTTCCTCTTTTGAAATCAGAGGTGGGGGGGGGGTTACTGAACCCTTATCCACCACCCTAATCTGTGGTGGAGATGGAGGAGTAAGATCAGGACCTTGTGTATTTGGTGACATCTGCATCCAATCTTCCTATTAGAGTTCACCTGTAGGGGTATCTTTGATCTTATTTCCAAGCAACTCTGTACCCATGGGAATGAAATCAAAATCCATCAGGGAGAAAACATCCTCACCTCCTTCCCTTTTGTCATTCACCCAGTGCTGCACTTCATCTTCTGAAGAAGAGAGTTCTAATGGTTATACTTGAGTGGATGATAGGGTACTCATGGCACTCTTTCTTCTTTTTAACTCTACAACTTTCGCTAATCTAGTTCTTCTTTGTAGGGGTACCTATTCCTCCTCCTCTTCTAATTTTATTTCTTCCTCATCTTCTTCTTCATCAGGAATAGTTTTAGGAATATATGGATTAGGTACTAGTCTTCTACTGATCCTTTGCCTTTTCTTCATTTTATTCTTGATCCTCTTATGTTTCTTGGGGATGTAAGGAGAAGGGGGCTCTTCTTGTACAGGAGGAATGGAGGCTTCTAAAATTTCTCCCTCTTTTGGTTGGCTTGGCACAACAGAAGGAAACTGAAGTTCATCCTAGATTTGAGTAGCTCCAATACCTTGGAACTCTTGTGAGCTCTATTCTTGTTGCTGAGGAGACACACGTTCTACAACTTGTTCTATCCGAATCCTCTGAGGAGATGTTCTCTTCCTCTTTCCCTTCCTTTCTAGAGGGTGATAATATCCAACTGGGTGATCAAGCTGGTAGACTGCCTCTAGCCTAATAGGAGACTGGAGGTCAAAGATAGGAACTATGACTTTTCTTCCTTTACCCCTTTTTGGGTGAGCTTGTGCATGGAAGATTACAGTATTAGGAATTGGATCAAGTGGAAAAGGTTTCTTGATCCAATCCTTTGTCATTCTAATGACATGTCTTGCTTGATGATTGATCTCATCTCCTTCCTCTTTGTCAACCTCTGCATTCAGAATGGGTCTTTCACCAACTTTATTTGCATTGAACAGGGGATCCAATAATTCTTTAGAGTCTTGTAGCCTTATCTCATTAGGGATATTCAAATGGAGACCCTTTTCTATTAAATACAAAGTCATCTTACAAGAGTCCCTAATGCAGACATCGTAGTTGTTTGTGGCATTCATCCAATGATCTTCAATGGCATCCTCATGATGGAAGTCCTTTCCTGCTAGGCTTTCCACTTTACCCACATTGTCAAAGTATGGTCGAGGAGAGTTGTATTCTTGAAGAAGATAGTTCTCCCATTCCCACTCGAAGGTTGGAATATCCTATTTTTGCATCACCTAATACGGCCCAATGGTCAATGGCCATTCCTAGTAGGGTCTCTATTGCCTCTTTATCTTCTCATAGGTTGAATCAATTTGCCTAGAGATCTCCAATAGTACCAGCTTGTCACTTGAGTATCTCGGGAGCTTCTTAGGATTGATGGATGCACCACCTACCTGAAGATACATGAATGTCTTGAACTGAATGAAGTAGGCTTCGAGAGCCATGATCTGTGCATTGGCTTCATCAGATAACCTCTTCCCATAGTCTCCCTCAATGAATTAGATGATCATAAAGATAAATGCATCATTCACGATTCTCTACTCCTTGCTTTGTGCTGAGAGCTTCCTCTTCACCAACTGAGGATAGACTATGTATGGTCAGGAATTAGGCTCCTTCATAGTGCTTCTCTTGTACAAACCAGGATAGTTCATTGCCTTGCTACAAGTAGGTATATAGAGTAAGAAGCCATGTAAAAATTCTTCTTATCCTTCACCATCTTAAGTTGCTCACATAAGTTTTCACTTAGTGTGGTGGCCCAATCCAATGGTGTCCTTGCATGTCTGATGGTCTCAAAGAAGTTGACCATGAATGTAGTGAGATGACCCACTGCAGGTAAGCCCATGACTCTACTCAAGAGAATAATGGAGTATCCAATATCTTCCTTCATGTATCCTTGAGTCATATCCACTTTTTTGGTTATCCTTCCCCAAGGAGGCTTCTCAATTAGGTACAAAGATTGTATAATGGAAATGGCCTCTTGTTGATGCTCCCTATACCATCTCTCAGCTACTTCATAGGAAAGTCAGATGAACTAGTCTTCTCTTGGTAGGAGGAAAACCCTATCAATGTTGTCAGGTTGAAAATTCAATACCACTTCCCCTGTGACACTCTTGACCACCCTCTCATCAAGAACAAAATTTTGGGAAAGGGCCATGATTAGTTTAGCCAACTGCACTGACATAGGATATGACACTGCACTCACTAATTTGGAATAGATCAACGTAGATACCAAGGCCGACCTCTCTGTTGGCTTGTTTCAAATTCTCAAGATATCTCCTAGATCCATATGTTTGAGGTTGGTATCTCTAACCTCAGCATAGTTGTCATAGAATCTTGATTTTGAAGGTACGCCTTGGAACTTGAATACTACAAGTTTGGGTGTTGCTCTAGATGTGGACACCATTTGATCACGTTACTTGCACATTGTGATAAAAGTGTTTATTAGTCACAAAATAACTTAAAAGAAAAAATATAAGAAAAAAAAAGTCCCCTTGCAGGGATTTATTTATTTCTATATTTGAAATTTTTATTTTATTTTATTTTATAATATTATTTTATTTTATTTTTATTTTGATTTTAAAAAATATTTTATCATTTTTTTTTTGGAAACATTTTGCAAAATTAAAAAAAATAAAAATAAAATAGGGCACACTTATAGTGATGCTGTTCGGGCGCATGACATGGGCTGTAAGGGCAGTGCCACATTGGTGTCGCCATGCATGCACATCCAAAGGGACATCATGTAGGCATTTCTGTGCATGAGCATGCCCAAAGGCAATGCCACGTGGGCACCACCGCACATGAGCGTGCTTAGAGGCATCGTGTGCGCACCCAAAAGGGGTGCGGCATGAGCGCCACCATGCGATTGTGCCAAAAGGGTGCATCATGCACACCCAGGGCGGGGGGAGTCTTACCCTTGCTCCACCAAATGAAAATGAAAGTTTGAGAAAAAAATGAGAGAAGGATGGGGTTTTATAACCCTATGCCGGGCAGGGGTGTGTGGCGCGCCTTGGTGTACATGTTGGCACACAACACGCACTCCGCTTGGGCATGTAGATAAAGCTATTATTATTAGTTTTTCTATTATTATTATTTTTTAATTTAAACTTTTGAGTTTTCTAATTTTTTTATTTTTTCACTTTTCTTATTTTTTGTGATTTTTCAATTGTTTAAAAAAAATATTTTCGACTCTAAAATCTAACTTTTAACCAAATTTTCTTCTCTCGACTCTCGAAATGTGAGTCTAGGAGTTGAAAAAAGTAGGGGGTCCCAATTCCTAGTGAGGAATGGGGCATGTGTTATGGACACCACAACAAATAGCTTTGAAAAGAGGAAGAAATGACCAAGGCATTTCTTCATCAGCAAACATTCCTCCAACGTGTGTCAAACACCAACTAGACTTCGAACATCTCAAGCATCTTTCAGATGAACCTTCAATCAAAATATCATAATTCAAAACCTTCAAACTCGGTGTGTGTATTATGTATTCATTTCCTTTCCATGTCAGGATGTAGTCAATCAAAGTTTTCTGACAACTAGAAAATAATCTTCCACTCTTCCTAGCTCTATCATTTAGAATCTCGATGAAGGCTTTTTATCAATCACTTGCTTGACCAGATGAGAGAATCAGTTCAAGTGCTCTTGATGGGATGCCATGTTCTTTTAAATTTTTTGGCTATTTGAATAATTGCTCCACATCGTTCAAAATGTTACTTTTGATGAGACAATGCTTTGAATACAAGATACTTTGTTTTGAGAACGTATCTTTTGCCATTTTAGATCTTTAGAATCATTTAGACTTAACACCGCATTTTTTTTCAAAAATATTTTTTTAAAATTTTGTATCTTGACTACACTTAGACTGTCTAATCAAGACACCAGTGTTGTTTCTTGGACTCGATCTCTTGTGAACATCCCTTGCATTCCTCTATTAGAACTTTTTGAAAACTCTCATGCCAAACAATGATCTTAGCAACCTTTTGAGGAGACCCCTCCTATTTGAACTAGTCAAAGTTTGGATCATCTCTCATCATCTTTGACTTCAAATTGACAACACCTAAAATAATCAAATCTTCAAATTTTCAAAGTGTTGTGAACTTTTTTGGTCTAGGCCTTTGATTTCCAAACTAAAAATCTCCTATTTCCACAAGAAATATCCATTGCTTGGTTGGTATAAGACACACAATCATCGAAATGTTTTGACAAAGAAATACCTCTTCTTGAAATTGGAACCAAAGAGTGGTTAGTGAAATCTTTGAGAAAATCTTAAGTACACCTTACCCCCTAGGACTGACACAACTTTGAAAGAAAACACACAACATGAAAGAAAACACACTTGCATAAATGAAAATCTAAGCTAAATGTAGAAATAAAATCTAACTTTTTTTTTTTTGTCTTTTAGGCTTCGAAATAATGCTTCAAAAACTGCCCATTTACAGCAACAAAAGAAATTCACCTTGTAAGGAACTGAGCCTAAAAGTGTTTTCACCAATAATTCCTATGATTTGATAAGGGCTTGTCTAAAGTGTTGAAACTTGGTATGACTGCTTAGCGTTTCTTTGGCCTTATCCAAAAGTAAAACAAGGTTAGAAATCTTGAATGATTTGATTGTAGCTCACTTGTCAAACCATCTTTTTACAACCGCTTGATGTTTGGCCATATGCTCGAATGTATCTATCCTTTTCTCATCCATCTCTAGAAGATTCATTAATCAAATTTGTACTTTGTTAGCATCTTTAGCATACCCACTCAGGAATTTCAAAATTGGAATTCTAAGATTAAGTGGGAACACTAGTTCTTGTCCATAAACAAGAAAGTATGGAGAAGTCCCCAAGGCATTTTTGACTCTCACTCGATCTATCCATAAGGCATATTTTAGTTGTGTATGCCAATCCCTAAGATTCTTTTTGAACAATCATTTTATTACTATGATCAATTTCTTGTTTGTAGATTTCGTTACCCCATTTCCTTAAAGGTAGTAATTTGAAGAGAACTAGATAATGACTTTTTTTTCAAATGCCCATTGAGTCAAGAATGTGGATGCGAATTCAGACCTATTATCACACACAAGAGTGAATGGAACTCTAAATCTAGTAACAATGTGTTCTTCAAAAAAGTCAGTCACCACATTAGTAGTGCAATTTCTGAATGTCTCTGCCTTTGTCCATCATGTACAGTAATCCATAGCTATAAGAATAAATGTGTGTCTAGTTGATGATGGTGGATTGACTGGACCAATGAAATCCATCCCCCACTTTGTGAAGGGACGTACCTCGTATACTAGTTGTAGTGGCATTGTTGGGTGCCCCTCTTTGTAAGCACTGGTTTGACATATATGGCAAGAATGCACATGCTCGAAAGTATCCTTGAATATCAAGGGCAAAAAGTAACCTGATCTTAAAATCATGTGAGATGTTGCTTCTGTTGAACCATGTCCTATACCATACTTGTCATGGAAATGTTCCAAGACAATCTTGGCTTCTTCACATCCTAAGCATTTTAGATAAATGCCTTCGTAGTTCCATTTTTTATAGCTTGTTATCAAGTAGCATGTAAGACTCACATTTCATCTTAAGTCCCCTACATTGTGAACTATTCATCCATTTGGCGCATTGGTCTTGTAGGAGATAGTAAACAATGTCCTAATACCACTCATCCATCACCACTCCCTAATTAATGTCAACTAGTGATACAACCATCTTCTTTTGATCACCCTCATTCATTTCATCGTCAAACTTGAATTCCTTTTCATTTCCATCCTGGTTATCAGCTAACATTTTTGACAACCCTTGACCTTTGACTAATCTCATAGATTGAATTTTGAGATCAAATTCTTGAAGTATGGCCATCCACTTTCCTATCCTTTCACCAAGTTCATTCTGCATCAAAAGCATCTTTACTGTTGGATCAGGTACAATTGCTTACACCTTACTTTTGAGTATGTAGTGATGAAACTTCTTTACTACCTTGATCAACACAAAGTACTATTTATAAAGGTTTGAATATTTCAACTCTACATTCTTCAAAGGACAACTCATAAAGGCAATTGGTCTCTCATCTTCCTTTTCCCTTTTTTGTGTCAAGATCCCTATGCAAGAGTGTTCGAAAGCAAAGGAATAGATCTTGAAAGGTAACTCATAATCTAGACTCACCAAAACTGGGTCCATTGAAATGGCAACCTTGATATCTTTAAATGACTTCTTTATCTTAGGAACCCATTCCATCTTAGCCCCTTTCTTGAGTAAGTCATTAAGGGGATGAACTATCTCTGCAAATCCACATATGAATTTTCACACAAAGTTTATCTTTCTGAAGAAAGACTTTAATTCCTTCCAACTGTGTGGAGGTGCTAACTTCAAAATAGACTCAACTCTATCTGGATCAATGGAGATTCTAGCCTCAAAACTAACACGTCCTAGGAGCTTTCCTTTAGTAATGCCGAATGAACATTTCTTGGGATTGAGAGATATGATGTATTTATGACATCTATTGAATACCTGCCTTAGATCAACAATATGGGTACTTCAATCTTTTGAAAAGATAGTTAAGTCATCTTGCATGTAGATAACTATACACCTCTTAATCAATCTTTTGAAAGCTTCATCTATCACATGTTGAAATGTATCTCCTGTGTTAATTAGTCCAAAGGGCATCCTTTTGTAGGAAAACGTTCCCCACTTCATTATGAAAGCCGTATTTAGCCTATCTTCTTCATCAACCATCACCTAATTATATCTTGAGCAACCATCCAAGAATTCCATCATTTTCAAACCATTAACAATTTGCAATACCTCATCTAGAGAGGGTAGAGGATAGTTATCCTTCTAAGATGCTTGATTCAAGTTACAAAAGTGAACACAAAGACAAATCTCTCCTATCATCCTCCACATGGGAACCAAATTTGCCACCCATGTGGAATGATAGATGGGAAATATAATCTTAGCACCCAATAACTTCTTTACTTCTTTCATGATCAGTGGTTCAATGAGAGGATTTACCGATCTTTGTCTTTGTCAGAATGGCTTGGCATCGGGCTTCAGCGGGATGTCATGTGTGATAATCTTAGAATCATAAGTCTTCAACTCTTCATAGCTCCAAGAAATGACATCCTTATACTCAGTGACTAATTTGAGCATGTCATCCCTTTCCTATGAGTTGCACACTTTTCCTATCTGTACTATTCTTGGTTCTTCATCAGTACCAAATTCTATGAGTCACATTCTTCGATTCCCTTTTCTTGGGTTTCCCTTCTATTAAGTGTTGATTTATCATGGTCAAAGATGTGTTATAGTTCAACCATTCCTTTTAGAATAGTGTTAGTTTTTAAATTCAGAATCCCATCTTCATCTTCAAGTCCATCATCTTCAGGTCTATCGTCTGGTGTATCATCAATTTCTTGTCCCTCAAAATGGTGACTACATATGATAAACTCAAGTATATGTTGATAATCTTGAAAGAGCTAAAATTTTGTGATATTATCAAGGATGGATGGAACAATGACCAATTCTGCTAAAAATCTTTTCAACTTGGTTCTTTCAACTAGTTGCAATGCACTAGTTGAGATGGCAAGAGCATTCGCTACCATGTTCTTTCTTCTTGGAATGGAGTTGATGTTTAAGGCCTCAAAGTCATCCAATTTGTCCCATACCCTTTTCCTATAAGAAAGTAATCTTTTTTCGTTGCAAGAGTATATGGATTTTACTTTTTGTATGACCAATTGGGAATCCCCTTCAATTTTAAGAGCTGTGACTCCTTTCTCTAGTGCAAAGAGGAGTCCTCAAATTAATGCCTCCTATTCTGTAGCATTGTTAGTGCATCTAAACTGTAACTAATATGAGGCATAAAAAGACCTACATTTTGAGTTGACCAATTTGATACCTGCATGAGCTCCCATCTTGCACCTAGAACCATCGAAGTAGAGTGTCCAAATTGCATTTTCCTTGGGTTTTCTAACTTTATGCTTATTCATCCTTAACTTCTCTTTCACTTGAGCCTTGAATGATTGTTTCTTAGGAAACCATTGTAACTTTCCTTGTCCAAGACTTGAAGAATCCCCTTCGTAATTTGTATATAGAGGAAGTGTGTGTTTTTATTGTTTATCTTGAATTTCCCTTATCAACTCTTTGATTTTCTCAACTTTAGGTTTAGGATGAATGACTACTGAAGTCCATCCTTTACCTTTCACATATCATCTTCTTCTTTGTACTTTAATCATCCCTAGAGGAGGAGAAGAAAAACCTCCACCATCTAAAGAGGTATCATTGTATGACATGTTTAGATCTTCACTTTCTTCTTCAGTCTTTTCAACAAGGTGGGATGAGTTCACAAAATTTTGACTTTCTATGAGTTCATTTGTTGAGGTCTTTGTATCCTTGTTTTCCATCATGTGGGTCAATACCTTTGCAATTGCTTATTGACATGATGAACATTTGAATTCAGAGTGACTAACTTTGTGTAACCAAAAAAATCCTAGAAGGAGGAGAATGTTGGGATTAGCTTCTTCTCCTAAACATTGTAAATTAGTCACCATACTATCTATGAATTGTGTCATGGTTTCACTTTTGGGTACCAACACCTTAGGTTCTTCATTCTAATCTTGAGGTGTATTTTTGGAACCATATCCAATACCATCACTTTGTATGAACCCAAATTTGATTGTAAGAATGCTATCTCATTCTGGGCATTGTAATTTGTGATCATTGTTTTCAATTTTGGCTTAGCATCTATCTTGATTTGATTGTTCAATCTTTTCCATGGCAACCACAATTGAGTGAAGTTTTTAGAAAACCATCCTCTAAGACATTTCATCCATTCTCTACTCAGAAGTAATCCATATGTTTCCAGGATATCAACCACATGTATATCAATAATATCTTGAATGCGGCAGTTAACTGTTAACTATATCTGCACATCTTTCAATCCTCCAATGACTTTTACCTCTGTTTTATCCAACTGTATCACCACTCAATTAGAGGGTTGAGAACTAACTCCTAGCCTTTGAGTTATTGATAATGGCATTACATTACATGAAGCTCCTAAATCAATGAGGCAATTATGAAGATTCTTCCCATATATCCTATTGCTAAGCAAAAATGGGGGTACCTTGACTTTGTCTTTGAACATTGTGGGCATCACTTCTGTAACATTCAATTGTTGAGATACTGTCTTTTGAGGGACAATATTCATATTGTGGAAAATCTTTGTATTATCCAATGTCTTCATGAGTGCCTCTCTTTGTTGTGGACAATTCTGTAACATGTCAAACATGGACATATTGGCTTTACTTTTCTTCAAATATTATACTGCATCGTACTTTTTACTGGACCAAGTAGGGTTCTTCAGTATCATTGGTATGTTTACTTGATTCTAATTTTGTTGTCCTCCTTGCATTGGTCTTACTGGTGGTAGATTGTTACTTGCTCTTGGATCAGGTAGAGTTGGTTGCAAACCTAGAGGAATCCCATTCATCAAGGGATCCTTTCTATTTCAGAGATTGTATGTATTCTGATTGTCATTTTGAAAGGCAAACATCTCATCATGTTTAAGGTCTGGTTCTTGGCTAAATGGGAAAGAGAATTCCTCATTTACTTGTTGTTCCAATTGTGTATTCTATTTAGAATCATAAGATTCCAATAGCATAGCATTGAATTGAAGAGGAGGAGGATTTCCATTTACTTCTGAGTTTTAATTCACCTCCTGATTACCATTGTAGTATGAACCATCATTGTTAGGCACATTTTGGCTATCATCATACTGATTGATATCAGCATATTGCACGTTGTTGTTTTTGTTGTTAGCAAGAATGCTCCCATTATTAGGACGAGTGTTCCATTGTCAGTTTTGCCTTTGGGGGCCATTGTTACGATCAAGAGGATTGGAGTTGTTTCCTCTGCCATTGTTTCCCGCATTGTTGTTGTTATTCCCATTGAAGTTCCTATTGTAATTCTGACCAAAATTATTGTTTTAAGGGCCAACAATATTTCTTTGGAATTTGTTATTTTGTCCTTGTGACAATCTAAGATGTGTCAACTCATTGTTCATTTGTGACATGGTCTTCTTCATTTGACCAACTTTTGAAAGAAGATTTTTATCTACTTCCATAGGAACCATTGCTTTCTATTTAGAGAAAGCTATTTTTGGAGGCTCATACCTTGGATATGTTATCACTTGAGTTTGTGGGGCAGGTACCTGTTGTAATGGAATTGGGTTCATAAGTATGAATTGGCTAAGCATAGTGGGTGCTCCCTTGGGGTATGTTGGTATTGTAGGGACTGCTTGTGCTAGAAGCATCATTCCTCCTCCATTAGGATTGGCTTGCTTCGTGAACATGATCACTTCTACAAAGACTTTATCCTATGTGTTCATATTTGCTATAGGAAGTCTTCTCAGAAAGATCGTAGTAAGAGGGTCCATATCATTCAAATAAATCTGAATAGCAGCTTCAACCAGTATGGTGTATGACATTTCCAACTTGCAGTAGGCCATATGAAAGCGATGGTTGAAGTGGGAAACTATCTCAACTGGGTCCCTTTTGATTGATATGAATTGTTGATGTATCACAACTGGATTGAAGAATGTTTTGAATTGTTCCAAAAATAATTTTTTTGAATGTATCCTAATCTCCAATGCATCTGTCTAGAAAACTGATGTACTAGTTGAAGGAAATTTCTCCCAAAGAGTAAGGAAATAAACGAAGAACCACGTCCTCATTAGCAACTTGTTTGTGATTGCAAATTTCCTTGAATACATTGAAATGATCTTCAACAGTTCGAGTCTTACCATAGATGAATCTTGGGCAAAAAATCTCAGGATTCTTTGGGGGGTCATGGAGTGCACCTCTCAAGTTTATTGGTGAGTCCATTGCATTTGCAAAAAAGGCCATAGGAGGGTTTGGCGGACCTAACGATGGTTGTTGAGGAGTAGCTATTGGAGTATGTGTTGGTCCACCAGGTGGTTGGGGTGGAGGTGGAGTTGAGGAAGATGATTAAAGTTTGAATGGAAGTGGTTGAACTCAGGATGTTCCCTTGTCACTACATGCTTTATGAAAGTGCATAAGCTGGAGAAACTCATGTGCACTTGGTGTAGACCTTAATGCTCACTAAAATGGGGATTTTGGATCAATATCCTCCAACTTGATTCAATTCTAGAAAAAGCACACCTCTCTGTAGAAGTACACTTTCTCACCTCTCTAAATTTTGCACACCACAGAGTTTTGCACACCTGCAAAGCTGCAAACCTATGGACCTACAGACCTGTGTAGCTACAGAGCTATAGAGCTACAGACCTAAATTTGTCAAAAACTTAGGAAATTTTTTTGAACTTTTATGAAGTGCAAATTATTGTAGAAGTGTAAAATTCCAAAAATTTAACAAATTTTCTTCCTTTCTGAGAGTCAAAAGGGGGCCCTCCTTCTAGCACCACTTCTGTTGCACAGTCACTTTACACGAGGTCAGTGGCAGGACTCCATTACACAATTCCTCTCTTGAAAAGCTCATCCTTTTGGGATCAACTCCAAGGTTCAGTATTTGTCTTGCGACGTACCAAAATCCATTTAGTTGAAGATAAATGTGATTGTTCATGAGGAGGCCTTTATTGGTTCTACTATGATTTCAGAATGAAGTAAATCTATTTTCTTTCTCAAAATAACACAAAAGAACAATATTTTTGTATTTTCTAGTTGTTTAATGAATGTAATTCTAATAGTGCAACTAAAATGAGTTCCTATTCTAACAAGGGGTTAACAAAGAAAATAATAAAATTGAAATAAAATAACATGAAATTGAAATCCTAAACGAACATAAGCTATAGAAAACAACACGTTGCGAGTTGAACTTTCAAAGAAATCAGTAGGAAACCAATGTAAATAGGAGCAACACTTCCTAGAATGCATTGATGCAATTGTTGCTAGGAAATTCTACTAACCAAATGATGTTTCACTCTTCATCAAATCGTGAGGCCACAAAAAGTGTGCTCATGTGAGACAAAGAGTTATACAGGCACAATTGTGATCTCTCCTCAAGCTAGATATGTCAGTAGAATTCGTAAACCTATAGCAAACACCAAAACTAAAAGATTGCACAACTAGAAACAATGTAATAAACCTTTGGCTCAATCAGAATATCATGAATAAAATCCACAAAAATATGACACATTCAAGAAAGAATCACTACACTCCAAATGCAAGCACCAAAAGCATAATTTTATTGCATAATAATGGCAACCCTTGTTACATTTTACAATGGGGTATTTATAAGAAATCATCTCCTCAATTTGTGTTGAGAGTGAGAGATATATTCATGCAATAAAATGCTTATAAAACATTAAAAAAAACTAAATATATACAAACTAACCATTAATCTGGTGCTTAGAGGGACTCCATCCATATTTTATTCGTTAATTGGATGCATGAGCCCTTTACATGTCAAAAATGGAGAAAGCATGAGGGAGAAAGTAGGAGGAAGCCATCACTCAAAGTGGAAGTGCATGGAGGCACTAAAAATAGAAGCTAGTCCTTCACTAGGGGTGTGTCAGAGTTAAACTACCATCAAAATGCACTCCAGATGCATGTAAGGTGCTATTTTTGGAACTGGCAGTTAACTCTCAGTGCACTTCTAAATTGCAGAGCTGTAGACCCACGTACCTACGCACCTATGGATATGAAAATATGGAGCTATAGGTCTGTGGAGTTGCATGAAAATGTAGATCTACGGAGCTGCGGACCTTGATAGGGTCAAAATCTCAAAATTTTACTAAGTGTCAAAATTGAAATTATGGCATCTGGGTTTTGTTCTTCTTCAACTCAAAGCTATGTTTGGATGTTTGCCCTTGAATTTCTTTACCATATCAGTAATTTTAGCCATATCTAGAAGATGTAAAATCTCATACTTGTTCGTAATCTTCTGTTTATAGTTGTCCACCTCAATTTGAGTCTCTACAAAGTCTCCGAGTTTTGTGTCCAACTCTAACAGTGCTTCTTTTGTCTTGAAGGCTTGTCTGATATCTTCATCACTGGATGCTTCCTCTAATGTCTTCTTGAAATTATCCACTACAACCTCAACTGGCAATAGCTTCTCTCATTCTTCATCTTCAAAAATGTCCAAGCATGCATCACTGTACAACTTTTCTGCTTTCAAAATTTTCTCTTGAGCTTGGTCCTTGAGCCGATGGATCTCCTTGTGTAATGTTTCCATCACTTTAATGTCATCCGCTATCTTCTCTATCCAATCATCAATCAAGTCTAGCTCTTCTCTAGTATATACATCAATCAAAGTGTGGTACCTTTTCCCTTTTATGGCTTGTAGAGTTTGCAAATCCTTGCTCCATGCCCGTACCTCATCCATGATACTGAAGTCATACCTTAAAATTGCTACAATCTTGTTCATGTTCTCCTACATTGCATTCAATAACTTCAAATTCCCTGTGATTGTGGTAAAACCTCTATCCTCAAGGATTTCTCACCATTCCTGACAAGCTTTCAAAAATGGATTGAGTTGTACACCTTCCCCTTCTCTAAGAATGGTATTTAGAATCTCCTTGGGGCACTTAGGATCAAGAGGACCAACAATTTTGGCTAGATGTCTTTTTAGGATCTCAACTTGCCTTCAAAGCATTCGGAGATCAATCTCATCTTGTTCCATGTGCCTGAGAACCTCTTTAACTCCCATAGTCATCATTTGTCGAGTTGAATCTTGTGTAGGCCTTCCTAACATAACATCCTTTAGTTCATAATCCTCAAGGCTAATGGCTTCTACATCTGCACCTTTAGGAGGGAGAGCCACTTGTGCAAATAAATCCTGGTTCTATATGGTAGTGACAAATGCAAATGACATTGCATCATGTAATGGAGACTCAAGTTTGTTCAAGATCTTTGCAATATCACAAATATCATCCTCTGAAGCATGGAACTAAGGCTTAGCACTCCTCATTATCTCCTTTCAGAACCATCTCAGAATGTGTTTCTCTACAACCTTGGCTCTTGATGATGAAGGGGTGTGTTCAACTAGCTCCTTCCCTTTATCACTCTTTCTTGGAGTTGCCTCCTATTGTGAGGACTCTCCTTATGTAACTTTAGTCTCCGTAGATCCTGAAGCTTGCTCCTTAGCATCTTGGGAAGGCTATTGTGCACATTCTACCATTTGTCCCTCTTTTGATGCTTCATCAGCAGCCCTCAGTTCTAGATTCTCTTGTGGTGATGGTTCCTTTTGAACTTGTTCCTCTTTTGAACTTAGAGGTGGGGGAGTTACTAAACCCTTATCTATCATCATAATCTGTGGTGGAGATGGAGGAGTAAGATTAAGACCCTATGTATCTAGCAGCATCTACATCTAGTCTTCCTATTGGAGTTTACCTATAGGGGTGTCTCTAACCTTATCTCCAACCAACTCCTTGCCCACATACATGAAATCAAAATCCATCATGGGGAAAACATCCTCACCTCCTTCCCTTTGCTCATTCACGTAGTGCTATAGTTTGTCTTCCAAAGAAGAGAGTTCTAATGGTTCTACTTGAGTGGATGGTGGGGTACCCATGGCACTCTTTCTTATTTTTAACTCTATAGCTTTCACTAATCGAGTTCTTCTTTGTAGGGGTACCTTTTCCTCCTCCTCTTCTGATTTTTTTTCTAACTCATCTTCTTCTTCGCCAGGAATAGTTTCAGGAATAGATAGATTACGTACTAGTCTTCTACTGATCCTTTTCCTTTTCTTCATTTTAATCTTGATCCTCTTATGTTTCTTGGGGATGGAAGGAGAAGGGGGCTGTTCTTGTACAGAAGGAATGGAGGCTTCTAGAATTTCTACCTCTTCTGGTTGGCTTGGCACAGCAAGAGGCAAATGAGGTTCATCCTAGATTTGAGTAGCTCCAATACCTTGGGACTCTTATGAGCTCTGTTCTTGTTGATGAGGAGACACATGTTCTACAACCTGTTCTATCTGAATCCTCTGAGGAGATGTTCTCTTCCTCTTTCCCTTCCTTTTTGGAGGGTGATAATATCTAATTGGGTGATCAAGCTGGTAGACTATCTCTGGCCTAATAGGAGACTAGAACACAAAGATAGGAATTGTGACTTTCCTTCCTTTACCCCTTTCTGGGTGAGCATGTGCATGAAAGATTATAGTATCAGGAATTGGATCAAGTGGAAAAGGTTTCTTGATCCAATCCTTTGTCATTCTAATGACATGTCTCGCTCAATGATTGATTTCATCTCCTTCCTCTCTATCAACCTCTGCATTCAGAATGGGTCTTTCACTGACTTTATCTGCATTGAATAGGGGATCTAGTAATTCTTTAGAGTCCTGTAGCCTTATCTCATTAGGGATATTTAAATGGAGATCCTTTTTTGCTAAATACAAATTCATCCTACAATAGTCCTTGATGTGGACATCATAGTCATTTGTGGTGTTCATCCAATGATCTTCAATGGCATCCTCATGATGGAAGTCCTTTCTTGCCAAGCTTTTCACTTTACCCACATTGTCAAAGTATGGCTGAGGAGAGTTGTGTTCTTCAAGTGGATAGTTCTCCCATTCCCACTTGAAGGTTAGAATATCCTATCTGTGCTTCACCTAATACAACCCAATGACCAATGGCCATTCCTAGTAGGGTCTCTGTTGCCTCTTTATCTTCTCATAGGCTGACTCAATTTTCCTAGAGATCTCCAATAGTACCAACTTGTCACTTGGGTATCTCAAGAGCTTCTTAGGATTGATGGATGCACCACCTACCTGAAGATACATGAATGTCTTGAACTAAATGAAGTAGGCTCCGAGAGCCATGATCTATGTTTTGGCTTCATCAGATAACATCTCCTCATAGTCTCCCTCAATGAGTTGGATGATCACAAAGATAAACACATCATTCATGATTTTGTACTCCTTGCTCTGTGCTGAGAGCTTCTTCTTTACCAACTAACGGTAGACTATGTATGGCTAGGCATTAGGGTCATGCATACTACCTCTCTTTGACAAACCAGGATAGTTCATCTCCTTCACTGCAAGAAGGTACATCGAGTAAGAAGTCATTTAAAACTTCTTCTTGTCCTTCACTATCCTAAGTTGCTCACATAAGTTTTCACTTAGTGTAGTGGCCTAGTACAATGGTATCC
This sequence comes from Cupressus sempervirens, assembly GCA_028749045.1. Taxonomy (NCBI): domain Eukaryota; kingdom Viridiplantae; phylum Streptophyta; class Pinopsida; order Cupressales; family Cupressaceae; genus Cupressus; species Cupressus sempervirens. Next base: position 147,575,300 of record CM053784.1, on the reverse strand, counting down.
TTGCATGTTTGATGGTCTCAATGAAGTTGACCATGAATGTAGTGAGATGACCCACTACAAATAAGCCCATGACTCTACTCAGGAGAATAATGGTGTATCCAATGTCTTCCTTCATGTATCCCCAAGTCATATCCAACTTTTTGGTTATCCTTCCCTGAGGAGGCTTCTCAATCAGGTACAAAGATTGTATAATGTCAATGGCCTCTTGTTGATGCTCTTTGTATCATCTCTTAGCCGCTTCATAGGAAAGTTAGATGAACTGGTCTACTCTTGTAAGGTGGAAAACTCTCTCAATGTTGTCAGGTCACAAATCTAATACCACTTCACCTGTGATGCTCTTGACCACCCTCTCATTAGGAATGGAATGCTAGGATAGGGCCATGATTAGTTCAGCCGACTACACTAACATGGGATGTGATGCTGCACTCACTAATCCAGATTGGATTAATGTAGATACCAAGGCTAACCTCTCTGTTGGCTTGTTGCAAATTCTTAGGAAATCTCCTAGATCCATATGTCCAATGTCGATATCTCTAATCTCATCATAGTCATCACAAAATCTTGATTTTGAAGGTACACCTTGGAACTTGAATACTACAGGTTTGGGTGCTACTTCGAATGTTGATGCCATTTGATCATGTTACTTGCACATTGAGAGAAAAGAATTTATTAGTCACAAAATAGTGTAAAAACAAAAACTTAAGAAAAAAATGTTCCCCTTCGGTGATTTATTTATTTCTATATTTGAATTTTTTTTTAAAAAAAATTAAAAACATTTTTATCATTTTTATTATTATTTTTTGAAATATTTTGCAAAATAAAATTTTAAAAAATAAATAGGGCGTGCTTATAGTGATGTTGCGCGAGTGCATGACGTGGTCTACAAGGGCAGCGCCATGTGAGCACTGCCGCACATGAACGTGCCCAAAGGTAGTGTTGCGTGGATGCCACTGCACGCAAGCACACCCAAAGGTAGCACTGCATGGGCATTGCTGCGCGCGAGCGTACCCAAAGGAAGTGTCGCATAGGCCCACCACGTGCAAGTGCAGGGTAGAAGTCTTACCCTTTCTCTGCTGAATGAAAATGAAATTTTGAGAAAAAAAATGAGAGAATGATGGGGTTTTATAACCCTGCGCCAGGCAGGGGTGCATGGTACACACTCCGCCCGCGCATGTGTATAAAGCTATTATTATTATTTCTTCTATTATTATTATTATTTTTAAATTTCAACTTTTGAGTTTTCTATTTTTTTTTATTTTTTCAATTTTTTTTGTGATTTTTCGATTTAAAAATAATAAAATTCTTACTCTAAAATTCTAATTTTTGACCAAATTTTCTTCTCCCAACTCTCGAATTGTGAGTCCAGGAGTCAAAAAAAAATAGGGCGTCCCCATTCTTAGTGATGAATGGGGCGTGTGTTGTGGACACCACAACAAATCATAAACAATTTGTGATTTCAATGTCTTATCATCTGTGTCAAAAAATTGTTCCTCTAAAACTGTATAAGAGCTTTCTAGATCTTTAGCTATCACAAATTCTTCCTTGAATTTATTAACATGTTCCTTAATTACTTCCTTTTGACCATTCTCATTTCTATTAACATTCCTTTCATCATTTATGTTGTTGTTCCTCCTATTATTTGAATTCAAGTATTAATGTCCCTTCTATCCATTCTACAATATCTTGCTGTGTGTTCGAAGTTATTACATAACTAACATATATGTGCATTTCTTCTCTGATTAGTTCCATTCCAATTCTTAGGAGCTCTGCAATTCCTTTCAATGTATCCAGGTAACACCACAAACTATTCTTTTCTCCATTAGATGTCTCTCCATCATTGGATCTTTTTTGTGATCTTCCTCTTTCATTACCTATAGGGTTAGTATTCATAGGCATTCTACTATTTGCATTATTACCATCAAACTTAGGTTTCTTACATTCTACTACCTTATATCCATAGCCATGACAATTATAACAATACAAATTAATAATGGGTTTAAAAGACTTACTTGTGAAATCTCTTTTCACGTGTCCAACTTCATTAAAAATGAAGCATCTACCTCTAAACTCACGCCTTACTTCACTGGGTGGTTCATCTTGCTTAGGTTTATCAACTTGCTCTATTTTCTTAGGTTCATCAAGTTTAGCTAACAAATCAATTAACTCAATTTCATTTGATACTTTAGTAGATGTACTTGATTCTACCTTACTTAGATCTAATTCCTTAGGGGATTCAATAATTGGATCTGGTTCTCTTCTATTTTCAACTTTCTTGATTGATTTCTCTCCAATCATATATCCAAGTCATGTCTTGTCATTAGAAGGTTTCTCAAAAAATATCTATTGATCTTTATTTTCACTATTAGAATAAAATTTCTGTAACTATTGCTTAGATTGTGTCAATTATCCTTTCACAATAATGTTGTACTTCTCTAACTCAACATGTTCAATCTTAATAGTATCTAATTCAGATGTAACTTGATTTAATTGGGATCTATTGCCCAAATTTCTATTCATATATTTTTCCTTTAAGTTAGAGTCATATCAGAGTGTTAATGTCTTGAGTGTAAGTCTAGATTGAACATAAGATAACCTAATGTGGGAAATCATATGAGCAATACACCAATCCAACGCTAGGCGATTAGGTTTTTGAGGGTTTGTTATGTGTTTCCTTGATGAGAAGAATGTCTAGATATTCTACTAATTCATTTTTTGTTTCTAATCATGGTGAAGACAAGGATTCATGATATGTTGCAATTTTCATGGAATACATTTTAGATGATCAATATAAGAGTGCAAATAAAACAATTTGTGTTGTTGAAAATGATAAAAAACCTTTAATATCAAATAACCAAATATGCATCATCGATTCAATGAGTGGATAGTTCAAATGCAATCAGAACAAGCTATGTGGGTTGGTGGGAAGTCAAATTGACAAAAGAATGCATGCCATTGGCCATTTGAAAGTTAAATTCTTACTATCAGCTAGGTCTCATTTATTTCATTTCAATTTCATGGTGACTGTCAGATTTGCAAAGATCAACATCTATCATATTTTTGCTTTCTTAAGATGCATGAGGTTTAGCTAATGTACAAAAGTGAGAACATGACATGTGGATTAGGTGGGTCCATGCTATAGAGAAAACTAAAAAATTAAAGTTTCTAAATCTCAACATTCATATCTTAAAGGATCTATGCTTAGCATTATTTCACTTTCTAAAGTTGCATGAAAGATAACTAAAGTGACATTACAACAATTCAACATGTGTCCTATTGGACCCATCATATTCTATGAGATACAATTAGAACCTAGTCATGAAGCACCATGGAGAAAATAAGGTCAATGTCAAATTCTTCAAGCAATAAAATTGTGCCACCTATTTGCCATGGTGTGCATAGCTAGAAAGTGGACCCACAATGTACAGTAAAACAAAGACTTAACATCTTTTATCACCATTGTCAAATCAAAAAGAGATCAATGCTTGTCATTATATCACTATGGAAAGATGCCCAAATGTTAATTATAGCAACATAAAAATGATTTGACACATGTACAATAGGGGACCCATGGAGTAAAATGCAAAGGAAGAAAAAAAAAAGGTTATAATGGTTGGGTTTTAATTGGAATTGTTGGTTTAAGATCGATGCTCAAAATTCAAAACTGCAGTGACCATTGGGATATGAATTATACAAACTTGGCACCCAACAATAGAATATGAAGAATTAAAGATTTCTATAGGATTTTTTGAAGTTGTAGGAAGATAAAAAATCATCATATGCTTTTAGGAGTACCATGCATCCATAACCACCGATAGAAAAGATGCCACATGATCATATCATTGGACAATTTCATATTTTATTCTCTTTTCTATTTTGTGACTATTGCTCTATTGAATTTTGGGATGATATAAAACTATAAATGTAATTTCATTTGAAAATACAATGATTGGAAAACTTGATGGTGAATTGGTTTGTAATTCCATTTACCCTATTTTCTTGTCATGTTTTGTGGCCCATGCATAGAGTAGTTTTGCATTAAGAGTTGAAGGACAATCATATATGATTTTGTGAATAGTTAGATTAATTCTATTTCACTTTGATGTTTGTAGTATAGTGATTCCATTTACTTTCTTCATATATGGTTTTGTTTCTTCTCTTGCTAGTTTCATAACATGTTAGATAGTTTCATTAGGAAATGAAAGATAAATGTGTATGAATCTATTAGTTATTGGTTGGATTCTATTTCATTCAAGGCTGATAATGAAAGCAATTCCATTTCCCTCATGTGCATATCTCCTTCACTCCTCTTCTACATTTAGATGGTTAATCTGTATTTAGAATAGAATTAAGGGTTAGAAATATAAAGATAATCTACTACAATCAATCCATTGGGTGTGATAGGTTATTCATATATATATATATTTCCTAAATTTTTTATGTTTACAAACAATTTGGTTATCCTTTACTGCTCTCAGGTTAAGATCTTAAAATGCCATAAAAATATATTCATTGCATATCATTAAAAATCATAAGGAAGTTGTACCTAGTAATTCAGAGGGCGGTGATAGAATACATACACTAAACCATTTGTTAGTAAACATCCTTTTGTCTCTCCAAAACATTGGGTATCAAAGAGTTAGGTTATAAAATTTAATAGGAGGACAAACTATTAACCAATAGTTTTTGGCAACTCTACTAGGGAAATTTAAGTGAAAGATTTTAGGAATTTTCCGTCATATTAATTTGCAATCTAATTCCATATATTTAAGTTGCAAGAAAGGACTTTTGGTAGTTGAGTGTTTTTCATAAGAACTTGATACCAGTTTTATAGCCTCAACCTATTGAAGAAAAGAACAAAGTTCAAAGTTGAAGTCTAGTAAGGTAAATTTAAAACTCCATTTTCCTAAATATTTGATACACTCTGGATTCCAAATATACTAGGACTGCCAAGGAGAAAGGAAAGATTGAACCAATATAAAAAGAGCTCAAGAAGGCCAATTTTCCTATCCTAGAAGACCTTTGCAGAAGAGGTAGAGCACGTGCAAGGGAATCTGTGACTAAGAAAATCCAAGATACTCAATTGTCTATAGTTTTTCCTCCTAATAGAACATAGAGAAGTCAATCTTCTTCTCCTCCTATCACTATGACTTCCATTCCTCCTGCTTTTGATGTTATGTTGTTGATTGGTGCAACACTTCCAATTTTTGTTACTTTTCAGACAGACTAGAATATTATACCAGTAGTTATGGCATTTCCTTGGGGAAATTCTATTGGTCCTCTTTCTCTTGGAGCTAATAATGATTTTCCAAGAGCATCAAGGAAGAAATTTCCAAAATTTAATGGTGATGGTACCACTTTTGCGAAACAACACTTAAGTGCTTTTCATAGGGATTGCAGTGTAGTAAATCCTCAACATGAGGATGTGAGTGTTAGAATATTTGTTGATACACTTGTAGACAATTTTGTTGATCAGTTTCAAGACCTACCTGTAGGATGCATCATAGATTGGGATACTATGAAATAAAGGTTTGAGGAACTTTACAAAAGTACAAATTATGCACAAGTATTGTTGTTGCAATTGGCACAGATAAAGAAAGAACCATCAATTTCTATGAGAGATTTTAATTCAAGGTTCAATAAACTCATCAAAATAATACCTACTAAAATTTCACCTACAAATGATAATAAGAAGACCTTCTACATTTTCTTTATGCCTCTTGATCCAGGACATCAAATTAGAAGAGAAAATGTAGCAAAATTGCAAGCTGCCCAGACACTAGCTATGGAGATGGAAGATGATATGACAACTTCTGGTAAATGGAAGAGAGAATTCTAATCTAGAACTATGAGTAATACAACTAGTACTTCTAACAATACAAAATCCATGCTTCAAAATTTTTCTAAGAGCTCATTTCTTTGAAGAAATAAATTAATAGGCCTGCTCATTCTTTTCATCAACCTCATCAAGAAGGTTATAGAAACCCAAATAAAGGTAAAGCATTGCAAATACCATCTATTAAACATAGATTAGCAATTGAAGGTGCCCCAAAAAGACAAAATATGTGTGTTTTTCATCTAAGGGTAGATCATGATGGAGATACATGTGTTGATATGATCAAATATAGGTAGATGGTGGATAACAAATAACAAACAATTGAATATCCTAAAAGTAAGGATGACCGTGCTCCTTGTGGCAACTCTAAAAACTATTTCTTGGAGTATGAATTAGATTTAAAGGTAGGAAGTGACTATTTTGCAACTATATAAGGACCTCAATTAATAGTAATGACCAAAGGTCAGAAGAATAGAAATCAGACCACTAATTTAGTTCCTGTCCAAAATAATGCACTATCAAACAAAGTTGATAAAGATAGTGGCATAGTAACTTCAACTACACAAAAGGATTATAAAGGTAAGTCAACTAATTCCTTTCACATCATACAATACAATAAAGAGGTGAGAATCTAGATTTCTCCATTAGATTACTTGAAGTCTAATTCTAATCAATTGTAAAGATTAGTTGAGCATTGTAATAATAAGAATGGGGGTCATGTTAATACTAATGCTAATGTTGATCATGAGAATGAAGCTAGCACTAGTGGAACTTCTTTGACTGATGAATATTTTGTACTCCCTAAGTTGTGTAAAGAAGAAGAACATGTTGTCTTAGCCACATGCCTAAATAAAAAACTACATCCCTTCTACATTTCCCTGTTAATCAATGGAAATAGATTGAGTAATTGTATCATAGATCTAGGAGCCTCTGATAATGTAGTGACTGCTTCTATAGAAAAATATTTAGGACTTTCATTGACTAAAAATTTTGGTAGATATTATTCAATGGATGCAAAACAAGTGCCCTTGCTTGGACAGATAAAAGATGCTCAAGTTGTCCTTGTTGCATATCCTTCCAAAAGGCTAAAACTCACTATTCTAGTGGTAGATATCCCTGCAATCTATGACATGTTCCTACGTAGAAGTTTCTACAATGACATGGGGGGGGGAGATAAAACTAGATTGGTCTTATGCTACTATTCAAGTTTGTGATAAAAAGGTGAAGCTAGAACTAGAAGAAAAGGCAAAATTCATTGTCCTAAAATCAGATGATCCTAGGTCTCAAATATTGTATCATGAAATGTATTTTGGAAATTATATCTTATTCTCTAAAACCTTTGATATTTCAAAAGAATCAAATCAAATTAAAGGTGATCAGTTGTGGACTTTGGAATTTGATGGCAATTGTGCTAATATTGGTTTAGGTGTAGGAGTAGTGTTAACATCACCTAGAGGAGAAATAATTTTATTGGCTTATAAGTTAGATTTAAAAAATACTAACAATACTAAAAAATATGAAACTCTTCTCCTTGGTATAATGGAAGCAAAACAAAAAGGAACCAAGATACTCAAAGCTGAAGGAGATGCAGAGTTGATGGTGAGACAAGTCAAAAATCAATATGCAATGAAGAACTCAAGATTGAGAAGCTACCATAATAAGGTGTGGGATGAAATTGAGAGTCTGGATGCTTTCTCAATTATATTAGTACCTATAGAATTCAATTCAAAAGAGATTCTTTGGTAGTTTCTACATCTTTACTCCTACCACACCCTAATTTCAAAGATCAAGTTTATAAAGTAGAAGTACTATTCAGGCCCAATATCCTTGATAATGAAGATTTGTGTTAGGTGTTTGAAGATGATAAACACATAATAAAATTCATTAAAGGGTAAGATCCTTTTGAATGCTTGTATTTTGATGGAAGCACTAATGCAAATGGTGATAATTCAATGATAAGTGATAAAAAGAAAACAGAGCCTAATATGATTGAAGTGAAAGGTAATAAGATTACACCTAATCTAATCTCTTTAGAAATTTTTTTTGATAGGCATAATGCATACATAAAGAGGGAAAGAGATAAGAAAGGAAAATCCTATGGTGAATATGATGGAATCAATATAGGGATAGAAGTCAGCCCAAAAATGATAAACATAGGAAAGTGTTGCACACTAGAGGAGAGGATAGAGATCAAGAAATTACTCATTAAATTTCAAAATATATTTTCTTGGAGCTATGAAGACCTTAAAATTTTTATGGGTGGAAAGTTCAAACATAAAATCCCACTTAAACCAAAAGAAACACCATTTAGGTAGAAACAAAGAAATTATAACCCTATAGTTGAAGGAGAAACCTTCAAGGAGATTGACAAAATGTTGCAGGCTAGGATTATATATCCTATTGATCATTCTACCTATGATGCTAATATTGTGCTAGTAAGGAAAAAGAATGGAGAGATAAGGATTTGTGTAGATTTCAGAAATCTACATCAAACCTCACTCAAAGATAATTTTTCTCTCCCTAGTACAGATCATCTTTTACAAATTGCTACAGGATAAAAAATGATGTCCATGTTAGATGGATTTTCAAGATATAATTAGATTTAGGTAGATGAAGCAAATTAGTTTAAAACTACATTTACCATACCATGGGGTACTTTTTCCTACAATAGAATTCCTTTGGCTTAAGTAATACAAGTGTAACTGTTTAACATGGTATGAATTTGGCTTTTGGTGATTTGAAAGATAGAATCATTCTCATATATCTTGATTATTTGACAGTATTTTCTAAGAAGAGAAAAGATAATATTAAAGACCTAGAAAATGTGCTACAAAGATGTAGAGATCATGGTGTCTCCTCTAATCCAAAGAAGTTAGTATTTTGTATGATAGAAGGTAAACTGCTTGGTCATATTGTGTCTAAAGAAGGAGTGAAGATTGATCCAGATACAGTTAAAGCCATCTAGCAATTAAGTCTACCATTGAGTAAAATTGGAGTGAAGTCCTTCTTTGGCTAGGTAAACTTCCTAAGGAGATTTGTGTTTGATTTCTCTAAAATTTTTAGATGTATAGTTGATATGATAAAAGGTAATAAAAGTTTCAAATGGAGTGATATTGAGAAAATGGCTTTTTGTAGATATTAAAGGTGCCATTGCCAAAGCCCCTATGCTTGTCCATCCTAATTACATTAAAGAGTTCATTATTTGCTATTCTACCTTAGAACATCCTATGTTAGCTATATTGATGCAAGAAAATAAAGAAATAATACAAGGTCCAATTTCTTTTATGAGTATACCATTAAAGAATCAAGAATTGAGATTTTCACAAATGGAAAAACATGCATATGCAGTGGTGAGAGCTTTTAAAAATTTCAAGTTTTATGTGTTGCATTCTCATTTAGTGATATGTGTGTCAAATCTTGTAGTGAGAAGTATTTTGAAACAACAAGAGGTTGGTTGTAATTATAGAGGAGTTTAGATAGCAAAAGTCCAAGAATACGATATAGAAATTAAGCCAGTCAAACGTGTAAGAGGTAATGTAGTTTGTAAAGCCATAGAAGAAGATCAATAATTCAAGGAAGAAGATACTCCTAAAGTTCTTATGGTAAGTCTTTAGGATCCTTGTTTCTCAAATATTGCTTAGTTTTTGACATATGGTGAATGCCCTAATGGATTGAATACTAAGCAAAGAAGAGATCTAAAAACAAAAGCCTTGAAGTATGTGATTCATGATAATGTCTTGTACAAGAAAGAAATTGATGGAAAACTTTTAAGATGTGTGGATAAGGAGCAATAGGTAAAGTTGTTGACATCTTTTCATAATGAGGCATGTGGAGGACACTTCTCTTCTACTATCACTACATTTAAAATTTTGAGGCAATTTTATTATTGGCCAAGCATGTTTAAAGATGCATATAAGTGGGTTACTAATTGTGAGAAATGCAAGATATTTATGGGTAAACCTTAGTTTGTTGC